>CM064527.1:42410426-42452926 GCA_032716605.1 Paralithodes platypus | reverse complement strand
TGATTCACTTGCTATACTGTACCTGCTGATTCACTTGCTATACTGTACCTGCTGATTCACTTGCTATACTGTACCTGCTGATTCACTTGCTATACTGTACCTGCTGATTCACTTGCTATACTGTACCTGCTGATTCACTTGCTATACTGTACCTGCTGATTCACTTGCTATACTGTACCTGCTGATTCACTTGCTATACTGTACCTGCTGATTCACTTGCTATACTGTACCTGCTGATTCACTTGCTATACTGTACCTGCTGATTCACTTGCTATACTGTACCTGTTGATTCACTTGCTATACTGTACCTGCTGATTCACATGCTATACTGTACCTGCTGATTCACTTGCTATATGGTACCTGCTGATTCACTTGCTATACTGTACCTGCTGATTCACATGCTATACTGTAGCTGCTGATTCACTTGCTATACTGTACCTGCTGATTCACTTGCTATACTGTACCTGCTGATTCACATACAATACTGTACCTGCTGATTCACATGCTATACTGTACCTGTTGATTCACATACTATACTGTACCTGCTGATTCACATACTATACTGTACCTGCTGATTCACTTGCTATACTGTACCTGCTGATTCACATACTATACTGTACCTGCTGATTCACATACTATACTGTACCTGCTGATTCACATACTATACTGTACCTGCTGATTCACATGCTATACTGTACCTGCTGATTCACATGCTATACTGTACCTGCTGATTCACATACTATACTGTACCTGCTGATTCACATACTATACTGTACCTGCTGATTCACATACTATACTGTACCTGCTGATTCACATGCTATACTGTACCTGCTGATTCACATTCTATACTGTACCTGTTGATTCACATACTATACTGTACCTGTTGATTCACATTCTATACTGTACCTGCTGATTCACATGCTATACTGTACCTGCTGATTCACATACTATACTGTACCTGCTGATTCACATGCTATACTGTACCTGCTGATTCACATGCTATAATGTACCTGCTGATTCACATGCTATACTGTACCTGTTGATTCACATGCTATACTGTACCTGCTGATTCACATGCTATACTGTATCTGCTGATTCACATGCTATAATGTACCTGCTGATTCACATGCTATACTGTACCTGCTGATTCACATGCTATACTGTACCTGCTGATTCACATGCTATAATGTACCTGCTGATTCACATGCTATACTGTACCTGCTGATTCACATGCTATACTGTACCTGCTGATTCACATACTATACTGTACCTGCTGATTCATATATTGTACCATACCTGCTGATTCACATGCTATACTGTACCTGCTGATTCACATACTATACTGTATCTGCTGATTCACATGCTATACTGTACCTGCTGATTCACATGCTATAATGTACCTGCTGATTCACATGCTATACTGTACCTGTTGATTCACATGCTATACTGTACCTGCTGATTCACATGCTATACTGTACCTGCTGATTCACATGCTATACTGTATCTGCTGATTCACATGCTATAATGTACCTGCTGATTCACATGCTATACTGTACCTGCTGATTCACTTGCTATACTGTACCTGCTGATTCACTTGCTATACTGTACCTGCTGATTCACATACAATACTGTACCTGCTGATTCACATGCTATACTGTACCTGTTGATTCACATACAATACTGTACCTGCTGATTCACATGCTATACTGTACTTGCTGATTCACATGCTATACTGTACCTGCTGATTCACATGCTATTCTGTACCTGCTGATTCACATACTATACTGTACCTGCTGATTCACATGCTATACTGTACCTGCTGATTCACATGCTATAATGTACCTGCTGATTCACATGCTATACTGTACCTGTTGATTCACATGCTATACTGTACCTGCTGATTCACATGCTATACTGTACCTGCTGATTCACATGCTATACTGTATCTGCTGATTCACATGCTATAATGTACCTGCTGATTCACATGCTATACTGTACCTGCTGATTCACATGCTATACTGTACCTGCTGATTCACATACTATACTGTACCTGCTGATTCACATATTGTACCGTACCTGCTGATTCACATGCTATACTGTACCTGCTGATTCACATACTATACTGTATCTGCTGATTCACATACTATACTGTACCTGCTGATTCACATACTATACTGTACCTGCTGATTCACATACTATACTGTACCTTCTGATTCACATGCTATACTGTACCTGCTGATTCACATACTATTCTGTACCTGCTGATTCACATGCTATACTGTACCTGCTGATTCACATACTATACTGTACCTGCTGATTCACATACATACTGTACCTGCTGATACCTGTACCCTGCTGATTCACATGCTATACTGTACCTGCTGATTCACATGCTATACTTACCTGCTGATTCACATGACTATACTGTACCTGCTGATTCACATACTATACTGTACCTGCTGATTCACATACTATACTGTACCTGCTGATTCACATACTATACTGTACCTGCTGATTCACATACTATACTGTACCTTCTGATTCACATGCTATACTGTACCTGCTGATTCACATACTATTCTGTACCTGCTGATTCACATGCTATACTGTACCTGCTGATTCACATACTATACCGTACCTGCTGATTCACATACTATACTGTACCTGCTGATTGACATGCTATACTGTACTTCTGATTCACATACTATACTGTACCTGCTGATTCACATGCTATACTGTACCTGCTGATTCACATGCTATACTGTACCTGCTGATTCACATACTATACTGTACCTGCTGATTCACATGCTATACTGTACCTGCTGATTCACATGCTATACTGTACCTGCTGATTCACATGCTATACTGTACCTGCTGATTCACATACTATACTGTACCTGCTGATTCACATGCTATACTGTACCTGCTGATTCACATGCTATACTGTACCTGCTGATTCACATGCTATAATGTACCTGCTTATTCACATGCTATACTGTACCTGCTGATTCACATGCTATACTGTACCTGCTGATTCTCATACTATACTGTACCTGCTGATTCACATACTATACCGTATCTGCTGATTCACATGCTATACTGTACCTGCTGATTTACATACTATACTGTACCTGCTGATTCACATACTATACTGTACCTGCTGATTCATATACTATACTGTACCTGCTGATTCACATGCTATACTCTACCTGCTGATTCACATACTATACTGTACCTGCTGATTCACATGCTATACTGTACCTGCTGATTCACATACTATACTGTACCTGCTGATTCACATGCTATACTCTACCTGCTGATTCACATACTATAGTGTACCTGCTGATTCACATGCTATACTGTACCTGCTGATTCACTTTCTATACTGTACCTGCTGATTCACATGCTATACTGTACCTGCTGATTCACATGCTATACTGTACCTGCTGATGAAAGAATAACTTATCATATAGTAGACTCGATTCAGATACTTTTTAAGGGGAGGCAGACCGTTTTTCTGGACCCCCTTTTCCCTATTGTTTAGCCCCATTAGTTTTGAGATTATAAGACGTTCGGCCCATTAGTTTGGCGATTTTAACACCTTTCGCCCCATTTCGTTGTCAATTTTAAGACTTTTCGTGCCATTTAGGTGTCGATTATTTCCTGGTGTGTGAAAGCGAGCCTGCAATTTTAAGGGGAACCGGCCTTTGGCCGGCACATTTTTCTACCAAATAATTTACAAATTTATCTTGAAGGGGGGTCTAGTGTGTGTTTTTCTAAGCTTGATGGAGGTCTAGGGAGAAAACTAAAAAAAATATATGAAATAATTAATTAATAGACCAAACAAACAGCTAGTCTCCCCTTATTTCGGATACTGTTGGTCCGATACATCCGCCGCTGGAGGTAGTTGCTTTGTCTCCCTCATGTTTAGTCCCATTAGCTTTGAGATTATAAGACGTTCGTTCCATTGCTTTGGCGATTGTAGGACCTTTCTCCCCATTTCTTTGTCAATATGAAGACCTTTCGCGCCAATTGGGTGTCGATTTTCTCCTGACGAGCGATAGCGAGCCTGTAATTCTAGGAGGTACCATCCTTCGGCCGAGACATTTTTCTACCGACAAATTTACAAATTTATCTAGAAGGGGGGGTCTAGGTTTTTTTTTCAAGCTTGATGGAGGTCTAGCAAGGTTACTGTAAACTAACTTAACAATTAAATAAATATACCAAACAATAATCACTACCCTTTTAACACTGACTGTCTCTACAGGCCTACCTAACATAAGATAGCAACTGGCTTGAAACCCATTTTTGCCATTTCCAACAAATAGATCTATCTATCTATATGCTCAGGCCCAATCCCCACTTTTCCTATTTTTATTTTGTATTTTCTATTTAATTCTATTTTATTATTTTTGTTTTCTTTCTTGGGGGTGGCTGCCTCAAGACAGAGCAAGAACAGGGAAAACACAAAACACATCATAAAACAACGAACAAACACAGACAAACACAAATTCACACACATCTAGGTCACCCAGGAGAAGACCCAGATAATAGATAATAGACAAATAGATAAAAACTAATAATAAAGTAGGTGTGCAGTTTTCGCATTACAAAAAAAAAAAAAAAAAAAAAAAAAAAAAAAAAAAAAAATGCATACGCAACTCTGCGACCTAGAATTTTGCAAGTAGTATTGAATCTCTTAGGTGAAATCGGTTTATATGCAATTTATATATATACTGTATATATATTAAAAAAAAATTATACTCACAGCCGGGCTTGAACCACCGACAGTCAAAACAAGTGCCTATACTTTAATCCACTATACTACGGCGTGATAGAGGATACTTGTGTGTAGTGAATTAAAGCATAGACACTCGTCCTGACTGTTGGTGGTTCATGTCCGCCTGGGAGTATATATGTATATATATAATTACATTTATGATCACATTGAATCTTAACTATTAAAATATTTATCTATAATAAGGTCAGCGTAACACTATTTTGTAGCATTTTGAATATTTATTACAAATAGTGATCATATATGCCTACTGTGACGTTGACCTTTGACATAAAATAAAATCATATATTTGGATGGTCGTCGCATTGACCAACTGATTTTTTCTGTACAACTTGGTGACAATACATTAAACAGTCTAGGAGGAGTTTAGGGAAAATGACAAATACTCTTGTTTTGACCTTGACTTCTGACCTTAACTATTACAATATGTATGTGAAATTTTATACATATATAATATTTAAGTAATAAGCCATAACACAGCCAGTTTTCCAAAATGTGAGTAATCTTTCTTAATAAATAATAAAAGTTGACCTTTGACCTTGACCTTTCTGTAAGAGTACATTTTTGTTTGCATTGACATTGCCCATGAAAATCAAATAAGCATGCATAATTTCATTAAAACCCATTAGATAGTTTCATATATATCAATAGAATAGTTGACCTTGACCTTTGACCATTATCTTGACCTTTATGTCTCGACATTTATTATTTTACTTTTCACTTAAAGTGCAATTATCTCACCAAATTTTGTGAAGTTTGCATGGAAAGTAAAGAAAATAGCATATTGACCTTTTGTTTGACATTGACCTGTGACCTTGACCTTTCATATAGAATTGTATAGTTTCTTGCATGACCTTGGCCTAGGTATTCCGAATAAACATGGTAAGCCTAGTGAAAATCTAACAGTTAGTATAAGAAATACTAGTAGAAAAACTATTTTGACCTTTGACCTTGATCTTTGACCTTACCCTTTAGAATATGTATCTAAAATGTGGGCAATACGATATCAAGGCTACCAGTAACTTGTATAGTAAAAATGAAGACATTTGAGTATAAAGTAAAATATATAGCAAAAGTTAACCTTTGACCTTGACCTGTGACCTAGACCTTATGTAAGAGTGTTTTTTTTTATTGACATTGCCCCAGAAAATCAAATAAGCATGCCTAATGTCATTAAAACCCATCAGTTAGTTTCATATATATTAATAGAATAGTTGACCTTGACCTTTGACCTTTATCTTGACCTTTATGATATGTGTGTCCAAATGTATTATTTCCTTTTAATTTAAAGTGCAACTATCTCACCAAATTTTGTGAAGTTTGCAAGAAAAGTAAAGAAAGTAGCATATTGACCTTGTATTTGACCTTGACCTGAGACCTTGACCTTTATTATGGAATTGTATAGTTTCTTGTATGAGCTTGGCCTAGGTATTCCGAATATACATGATAAGCCTAGTGAGAATCTAACAGTTAGTATAAGAAATACTAGTGAAAAACTTATGTTGACCTTTGACCTTGACCTTTGACCTTACCCTTAAGAATATTTACATAACAAAATTTGGTCAATATGATAATATATACAGTAGGTTACCAGTAACTTGTATAGTGAAAATGAAGACATTTGAGTACAAAGTAAAATAAATAGTAAAAGTTGACCTTTGACCTTGACCTGTGACCTGGACCTTTATGTAAGAGTGTTTTTTTTTTTTATTGACATTGCCCCGGAAAATCAAATAAGCATGCCTAATGTCATTAAAACCCATCAGTTAGTTTCATAAATATTAATAGAACAGTTGACCTTGACCTTTGACCTTTATCTTGACCTTTATGATATGTGTGTCCAAATGTATTAGTTTCCTTTTCATTTAAAGTGCAACTATCTCACCAAATGTTGTGAAGTTTGCATGAAAAGTAAAGAAAATAGCATATTGACCTTTTATTTGACCTTGACCTGTGACCTTGACCTTTATTATGGAATTGTAAAGTTTCTTGTATGACCTTCGCCTAGGTATTCCGAATATACATGGTAAGCCTAGTGAGAATCTAACAGTTAGTATAAGAAATACTAGTGAAAAACTTATTTTGACCTTTGACCTTGACCTTTGACCTTACCCTTGAGAATATTTACCTAAAATTTGGCCAATATGATATATAGGTTACCAGTAAATTGTATAGTGAAAATGAAGACATTTGAGTAAGAACTAAAAAATATGAAATATTGACCTTATTTTTAACCTTGCCCTTTGACCTTAACCTTTAAGTTAAATGGAATATTTCTTTTTGACTGACCTTCGCATTGACCAAATGAATATACCTGTGAAATTTGGTGAAAATCCATCAAAAGGTCTAGGAGGAATTTCTGGACAGACAGACAGACGGACGACGACGACGACGACGACGACGACGACGACGACAGCCAGGCTGGCTGGTGGTGCACAGTATACGGGCGGGATCTGTGCGCGCGATAACACTCTGCTTCTCAGAGTTGATAAATAAATAAATAAATAAATATATGAATCAATAAATCATAAAAAAAATGGTTCTTAGATTTAAGTCTATAGTGAAATGATGAATGACGTCTAAATATACAAACTTAACCCCTTCTGTACCGATAAAGTTTTATACATTTTATTCTGGCTCCTATTAGACGATATTATTCAGTTAATAAGGATCTCCAGCATCTAAGGGGGGTCACCGTTTTTTTTTTTAAATCTTTCTCTCCTTTGCTCTCTTTCCTTGGCTTGTATCCATTCGGCCCCCTTCAGCCACCTGTTTTAAGACGTTTATCCCCATCCATTTGTCGATTTCTTCCTGGCGAGCGATAGCGAGCCAGCATTGTATTGAGAAATCCGAAAAATGTACAAATTTAGCTTGTTGTCAAAACAAAAACACATATATACTGGCTCGCTACCGCTCGCCAGGAAAATATTGACACCTGTATGGGGGTAAACGTCTTAAAACAGTAGGCTGAATGGGGCCGAATGGATACAAGCCAAAGAGAGGGGGAGGGAAAGAGAAAATAAGCGAGGTGGGCTCCCTTAACAGGCTTGGAACTATCTCACTTAACCTTTTTTTTTACTACCACATATCCTGCTTAACCCCTTCACTACCGGGGATGTTTATTGTTATATTTCAGCTATACTTAGACGATATTATGCAGCTTTTGAAGGATCGTTGGTGTATTTAAAAGGGCTAATTGAGGTAGTCTGTAGCTTCTTAATTGCTACACGTCCGTCCTAAGCTGTTAAAATCGTCCAATAATTGCCGGAATATAATGGAAAGAACGTCATCGGTACTGAAAGGGTTAACCCGTACAGTACCAACGACGGCCTTTTCATTTTATTCTGGCAGCTGTTAGACGGTTTCTATTCAGCTTAGGAAGGACGTCTACCCATTAAAAGATTACATAATATCTCATTTACTCATTTTAGCTACCATATATCGTTCCTAAGCTTCATAAAATCGTCTATATATAGCTGAAAGGAAAACAAATATATACGTCACCGGTACAGAATGGGTTAAAATGCACAACAGCGTCTGATTATCTATCTATCTATCTATATGCTCAGGCCCAATCCCCACTTATCCTATTTTTTTTTTTTTTTTTGGATTTTCTATTTAATTCGATTTTATTTATTTATTTATTTTTTCTTGGGGGTGGCCGCCTCAGGATAGAGCAAGAACAGGGAAAACACAAAACACAACATAAAACAACGAACAAACAGACAAAACACAAATTCACACACATCTAGGTCACCCAGGAGAAGACCCAGAGACCAGGGTCACCAAGATCGCTCCAGCACTCCCCCGGCCCCCGACCACCCGGATTATGGCTAGAATAATATAAAAACGTCGCCGGTACAAAAGAGTTTAATGTTTGTAAATAACACTAATTCAAAATTGTCGCTATTATATTTACTCAGTACACAGACGTAAATTAAGTTGTAAAATATAACAAGTGTAAAACCAAGAGTAATATCAAGTACATTTCTTAGTATCAACATTGGATATACAAGCAAAAACACACACACACACAACAATTAATAAGGTGTAGCAATTGTAAATATGAAAACCAAATACACAGAGAGCCAAGTATCACTTACATATTACCCAATATGTAGAGAGAACATGAAATCCAATGTGTAAGATATATACTGTAAACATGAACATAAAAGTGAAGTAAAAGCATACAATCATATTCGCTAAAACCCAAAACAAGAACACAAGAACACAAGAAAATGGGAGTCTGCAGAAAGCCGATCGGCCCACACAAGGCAGATCATATTCGCTGAAATCCAAAACAAGAACACAAGAACACAAGAAAATGGGAGTCTGCAGAAAGCCGATCGGCCCAAACAAGGCAGATCCCCGTCTAAAACAACGAGAGAACATAAATTGCAAAACATAAGAAACGTAACACTGAAAATATAAACATAGTAAAAGCTTAGTATCACTTTTAAAATACCGAGAGAACATAGCATTCCAAACTCTGCTGAAAGAAGTGTTAAGGGGGACCACCTCGTGTTTTTTTCTCTTTCTCTCCCTCTCTCTTTGGCTTGTATCCATTCGGCCCCATTCAGCCTACTGTTTTAAGACGTTTATCCCCATCCAGGTGTCAATATTTTCCTGGCGAGCGGTAGAGAGCCAGGATATATATATTTTTGTTTTGACAGCAATCTAAATTTGTACATTTATCTAGAGAAAAATGTCTCCGGCGAAGCCGGATTTCTACATACAATGCTGGCTCGCTATCGCTCACCAGGAAAATATTGACACCTGGATGTGGATTGACGTCTTAAAACAGTTGGCTGTATGGGGCCAAATGGATACAAGCCAGGGAAAGGGAGAAAAGGAGAGAAAGATAAAAAAAAAAAATCGGTGACCCCTCTTAAAAGGAAAACGGAATACAGGATATTTGCAAGCCACTCTGCCCCCCCTTTCCCCAACTCTCTACTTCTCTCCCCCTCCCCCTCTCCCTCTCTACCCAACCATCTTCCCCTCTCTCTACCTCTTCCCCTCCAACTCTTTACCCCCTCTCTCTCCCCAACTCTTCTTCTCTCCCCAACCCTACCCCTCTCTCCTCTTCCCAACCCTCTACCTCTCCCCCTCTCTCCCCTACTCTATAACTCTCCCCACCTTCTCCTCTCCCTCTTTACCCAACCATCTCCCCCTCCCCCTTCCCCCTCTCTCCCCAACTCTCTACTTATTCCCCTTCTCTCCCCCTTCCTCTCTACCCAACCATTCCCCCCTCCCTCTCCCTCTTTACCCCACCCTCCCCCAACCCTCTCTCCCCAACCCTACCCCTCTCTCCTCCAAACCTCTCCCCCTTCCCCTCTTCCTCGCCCGCTCTCCCCCAACCCTCTCCCCCTCCCCCTCTCTCCCCAACCCTCCCCCTCTCTCCCTCAGCGTAAACAGATTTGCGGCGTGGGGGCAGATCCGGCTCCGGGGAATATAACAATGTTATGTTTTATCTCCCTTAAGGGGGGTCACCGTCTTTTTTTTTTTTTCTTTCTCTCCTTTTTTCTCATTCCCTGGCCTGTATCCATTCGGCCCCATTCAGCCAACTGTTTTAAAACGTTTATCAGCATCCAAGTGTCGATTTCATCCTGGCGAGCGATAGCGAGCCAGCATTGTATGACGAAATTCGGCTCCGCCGGAGAAATTTTTCTATCGAAAAATTTACAAATTTAGCTTGCTGTTAAAACAAAAATATATATATGCTGGCTCGCTACCGCTCGCCAGGAAAATATTGACGCCTGGATGGGGGTAACGTCTTAAAACAGTAGGCTGAATGGGGCCGAATGGATACAAGCCAAAGAGAGAGGGAGAGAAAGATAAAAAAAAAAGCGAGGTGGGCTCCCTTAACACTTTGCACTTTGGAGATTATGTGATCGTTGTTGTGTGCCTGTCTGTAAGTCTGTATATATATAATTTGTCTACCTATATTTTCCGCAGGACAAGCACACAAGGACGGATTTAGACTATAGTAATCCATTACCTTCATTTGGTACGGTGACCGGTCAACTCAACCAGTAGCTCTCAACCAGTACCAAATCAACCAATACAGTTAGGTTAGGTTAGGTTAGTACTATATTTTGGCACTGGTTTGGTTGGTCTGGGTTAATTTGGCACTGGTTGAGAGCTACTGGTTGAAATGGACTACTGGTTGAGATGACATGGAACCATTTGGTACAGTTCGACATATATAATTGTACCTACTCCGTGATATTATATACGTATATTATGATTAAATAGAATAATATGATGTTACAAGGACCCCAATGGAAATACGCCTAACGGCCTTATTGGGCTATCCTTAGTTGGAATTATGCAAGGCTGGTACATGTCATATTTGTAACAAACTATGTGGTACCAACTCTGTAAATTGCTGACTGAATAAATATTATTATTATTATTATTATTATTATTATACAGTATACACGTTAAGGGGAGACTGGCCGTTTGTTTGGTCTATTATTATAATTCATTTATTCATATATTTTTATAGTTTCCTCCCTAGAACTCCATCAAGCTTAGAAAAACACCCCCTAGACCCCCCTTCAAGATAGATTTATACTTTTTCGGTAGAAAATTGTCCCAGCCGAAGGCGAGTTCCTCTTAAAATTTCAGGCTCGCTATCGCTCATCAGGAATTAATCGACACCTAAATAGCACGAAAGGTCTTAAAATTGACAACGAAATGGGGCGAAAGGTGTTAAAATCGCCAAACTAATGGGCCGAACGTCTTATAATCTCAAAACTAGTGGGGCTAAGCATTAGGGAGAAGGGGGTCCAGAAAAACGGTCTGCCTCCCCTTAACTGGTCAATTTTTTTTACTATTGCATAAGAAAGTATACTTTAACTCAATCATAAGTATTTTCTTTCCATACATAAAATCATAAAGTGTATGCAAACTCATGTGAACAACTGTACAATCACTTACAAAAATCCGTGGACCCCCATATGTTTTTCTGTATGCAATCATAACTCTTTGGCTTGATTTTTGGATGAAACTTAATTTTCCAATAGATAGTACCAGTATATATAATTTTCCAATAGATAGTACCAGTATATATAATTGTCCAATAGATAGTACCAGTATATATAATTTTACAATAGATAGTACCAGTATATATAATTTTACAATAGATAGTACCAGTATATATAATTTTCCAATAGATAGTACCAGTATATATAATTTTACAATAGATAGTACCAGTATATATAATTTTCCAATAGATAGTACCAGTATATATAATTTTACAATAGATAGTACCAGTATATATAATTTTACAATAGATAGTACCAGTATATATAATTTTACAATAGATAGTACCAGTATATATAATTTTCCAATAGATAGTACCAGTATATATAATTTTGTAGTTTATGCATACACCATTATATTAATTGATTCGTTTCCAGAGATATACTTCCATAATTAGAAATAGGTGTGGTCCACGAATTTGTATGAGTGACTGTACAAGCCTATAGGTAGCGTCAACAAACTTGACAATAATCTTGATCCCTGACCTCTCTGTAACTCAAAAGGACCTTGAGCAAACTGCCTGTAAATATCCACACCTATTTCCTGGTGGACTCTTCCCAAATGATAGAAAAGTCAGCCCGAGTGCTTTCATTAGTTTTGAGTTATAAGACGTTAACCCTTTCACGCACATATGACGCAGAGGTTGCCAGATTATCAATAAGAAATAGAGTTCTCTCACTCTTATAATTACCTCTCCAAAATTAGTTTTCTGCCCACAACTAACTCAAAGACAACTGCAGAGGTTGAAGTAACTAAACTAAAGGTTTCTTAATAACCCTGATGGTAACAAAGGCTTTAAAGTATCCCCAATAGCCAATAGGCTCAACATCGCATCATATGTCGGAGAGGGGTAAGGGGTCAAGATTATTGTCAAGGTCGTTGGCGCTGCCTATACTCATGTATGCAGCAACGCAACATTTAGTGACTGTACTGACTCGTTGAATATTATGACGCATTTTGACAGTGTATTTTGGCTATCATTAGACGATTTTATACAGTTTAGGAAGGAGCTGTGGAAATTATACTAGTAAAGACTATCTCAGTAACCCTCTGACTTCCACATACCCTTCCTAATCTTAACAAAATCGTCTAATAATACAGATAACAGAAAATAAATGCGTAATCGAACCTTTAAAGGGTTGAGGTGGCGAGTAATTGGCTTGTATTCTGGCTATCATTAGACGATTTTGTACAGTTTAGGAAGGAGCTGTGGTAATTACTTGGGTAAAGACTATCTCAGTAACCCTCTGACTTTCATATACCCTCCCTAATCTGAACAAAATCATCTAGTAATAGCCAGGAAACATAACTGGAATTCGTAATCGGATCTTGAGAGGGTTGAGGCGGCTTATTACCATCATAATTATTCAGCTATTACAACTCTTTTATAGCCAAATGTGCTGTTAATAATATTACGAACATTTGGCAATAATATGATGAAGAGACATAGTAGTTTCATATTATTTTTTCATTAGTTATCGAAAAATTAGCTGCTATTGGAGTAAAATATCCCCCAAGTTAAAATAAGTCAAGTATAATTTGGTTGAGTGCTGGTCCTATCCAGAGTGAGGTTTGGCATTCCTCTACCCAACCTTAGCCGTTTCTGTCTGTCTCTTTTACTGTCCTACTTTTCCTTCAGGGGGCAGGCGGCTAGGAATCCTCCTCACCTTGTAGAATGCACCTACTAGACAAGGTAGAGTAAGGGGCAAGGGAATGCGAAAATGGTCCCGGATCCTAAGAAATGGAACTTTAAATGTAGTTTCTGTTCGGGCTATGTCTCGAGTCAGGCACCCCCAGATATGGGGTATGTGCCTGAGTACATACATACATACATACATACATACATAGACATGCATACATACATACATAATTGAATTGACATGTCACCAAACAGAACACATACATAACAACAAAACATGGAACACAAACTGAAAGGATATAAACAAAAGTCTGAGTTCGCCCCATTAGTTTGGCGATTTTAAGACCCTTCGCTTCATTTCTTTGCCAATATTAAGACCTTTTGTGCCATTTAGGTGTCGAAGTTATCCTGATGAGCGAAAGCGAGCCTGTAATTTTGGAGGAACTAGTTTACTTTATCACAATCTAAAAGAGTGGTAAGCACATCACTGGAATATGAAGAAATGTGTGGAAATGAAATTAATAGATAACAATGAACTAAACAAAAACTACAATAACATAAGAAGAAAGTCGTAAAAAAAAATGAAAAACAATGAAATAAAAACAAATAAAAGAGTGGGGAGGAGGGGTCGGAGAAACTGGAACGAATACAATTGGAAGGAAACACGGACTTGATCCACCAGATAAACATTTTGGCAGTGGTTCAGGAGAGAGAGAGAGAGAGAGAGAGAGAGAGAGAGAGAGAGAGAGAGAGAGAGAGAGAGAGAGAGAGAGAGAGAGAGAGAGAGAGAGAGAGAGAGAGAGAGAGAGAGAGAGAGAAGAAGCAGCAGCAGCAGAAATTGATAGATACTGTAGATATGTCTCACTCTCTTTATATATATATATATATATATATATATATATATATATATATACAGGGTGTTTTAAAACAACACTGACAGACCTCATCTGCTAATTAGTAAATAAAATAACGAAGAAGATTATCTAAGGACAAAATGCTAAATAATATACCATTAATTATTTAAACCACATAGAGTAAAATAATTAGTGACACCCAGGTATGAGCTATAATCCGAACACGGGATAGTGTCCCCCCTCCCCCCCAAATAGCCTACCTCTTGCCTCCCATCCTAGTTCGAGTTTTTCTTCGAAGCTTTGGAGTCATAACGAATCTTCTCATGTGTTTAATCATCTGCTCGGCCATGGTGCTATCTTCTTCTGTCATAGTGATTTTATTTACCTTATAATATCACATAAATATGGATTGTCGTTATTTAGGTGTGTCTCTGCCTTTTTTATTTTATACTCGTTAAGTCCAAGTGACGTAAATTGTTTGTTTTGGGTACCATTAGATGATTTTAAATATTCATTAGTGAACACCGTATACTTGTATGTCTACAGCTACGTAAAATCGTCAAACTTCAACCATAAAACTGATAGACATATTTCGTTAGTACTCTGTGATAATAGTAACGTAATGAGGTATTTGTATTGAAACAGTAAATTGCGCAGGATTTTTTTTTTCCCATTCAAAGTTTCACGAACGATTAAATTACCTATAGCAGTGTTCGGATACCTGACCCAGACTTGAGATTCATTATTTTACCTCTTGGTCATCGTTACAAATGGTGCATATCTTTTTACGCTACTTGGATTATAATACTTAGCAGTTTTCTTCTAATTGCAAAATATCATTACCAATTTTATGTTACTTTGATTTTGTAATTATTCATATGTGATTCGGTCATTAGATATCTCCTCTTTACCTTTTTTACTTGGTAATCATTCATATTATGTATCATATGTTTTGTGCTGAGCTCAGAAACCTGTTTTGCTACATTTCTAAATAACCATTTATCTCCGTTACAATATATTTTTGGTAAAAATAGAATAGAAATATGTGTATTATATATTTTGATCAATGTGGTCGTCATACTCTGGCAGTGTTGTTTTAAAACATCCTGTATATATATAAATATATATATATGCCTGGTAATCCACGCATGAGTACAGAGTACAAAGGAGTACAAAGGAAATCAAGCAACAAGAGGTCTAGGGATCCTTCTAGGCCGCTTGTCCTGCAAAACACTGAGGATAAAGTGTTCACAGTGAACACTGAGGATAAAGTGTCCACAGTGGTTTAGAGTGGGTAAGGGAACATTGGAAAATACATTGGAGTGAGGACACATTGGAGTGACGACAAACATCCTTGACTTTGGAAACAGCCACTCTTATTTTAATACTGAAGATCTACGAAACTAGATAAATGCATTTATTCATATTTTAACTGATAATAAACGTCTGTGAAACATTTTAAATTTAGCATAAAACGCTATTATATTTTAATCCTACAGCTCGAGCCATCTAACAAGATATTCGGACTTCCTTTTTACTCCCTTCTGTATTCTTCTTCTTTCACCGGTATTTAACGTCTGTGTTATTTTTAAAGCTAACCTTAAGCGTGTTATATTTTATGCTGATTAAACCGTACAATTCGAGCCATCTAAAGGATACTTTGATGTACTTTTTATCCCCTTTTAAATACTCCTAAGATATTTTCTGGCATTTTCTGAAACTTAATAATAAATGACCGCGTGTATATATCTTTAAAATGTGTACAGTGAACCTAATATTTTCTACACTTCTTTCGGTGTGGAAATATATTTACACACTCACACACACACACACATATATATATATATATATATATATATATATATATATATATATATATATATTGAGAATATATCACAAATACACGTGAGCCACTAAATGTTTCTAGTCTCTCAGTGGGGATCGAACCATCGACCATCAGAACGATAGCCGACGCTTTAATCAAGACTGCCGTGGTGTAATTGATTAAAGCGTCGGCTATCGTTCTGATGGTCGATGGTTCGATCCCCACTGAGAGACTAGAAACATATATATATATATATATATATTCGAAGCCGGGCTCGATCCACCGACTATCAGGACGAGTGTCCGTGCTTTCATTAACTACACCACGGATACTTTCTCCAAGTAGGGTTTTTCCTTCTAAATATAAATAGGAGAAGGTTGGTTATTCTTTATCACGCCGTGGTGTAGTTATTAAAGCATGGACGCTCGTCCTGACTGTTGGTGGTTCGAGCCCGACTGAGTGTATAAATCAATTAGTAGCTCACGTGTTTTGTTTACCAGTGATATATACGCCTCATAAACAAACTGCGCCTTCACCGTAACTCCGTGACCGTTACGGAGTGACAGTTTAATACAGCTATACAGTTTTTAAACTGGCATAGTCTGCTGAGCCGTAGCTCCCTAGCAGACACTTGAAATCTTACAAAATGTTATAAGCAACACACGCTGAGTGACGATGAGGTGTCGGGTGTTTATAGGAGTCTGTATCATATGATAAAAACAACAATGCCGGCTTGGGTCGGTCCGGTCACTAACAATAGGGTCACACTAATATTTAAACACACTGTGAAAAACCACTACCACTCACGGTATCTATAGGGGGACAATGAATGCTGGAAAATGTCACCAACATCAGTGTCACCATCACCATCACCACCACTAACAATAACAACACACCACCACCACCACCATCATTATTATCATCACTATCACCACCAAAATTATCACCACCACCACCATCAGCACCACCACCACTATCATCATTACCATCACCACTATCACCACCACCATCACTACCACCATAATCACCATCACCATCACCATTACTATCACCACTACCACCACCACCAACACATCACTATCACCAGTATAATAGACAACCATTCCAGTGCCGGACAAAAGGCGGGTGACAATGAACGCTGGACACTGCAGGTCATCATTATTCTATTGTTTACCCTGTTGGCCTGTTGAGATTACTCACGTCTACAAACAATATAACTATATCTAAAAATAATTATATTCATTACACTTCAGGAACTTGATATTAAGGGGAGATTTTGATTTACTAATATATTTATATATATATTTTTTTAGTTTCCTCCGTAGACCTCCATCAAGCTTAAATATAGATCCCCGAGACTCCCTTTAAATATAGATCCCCGAGACTCCCTTTAAATATATATCCCCGAGACTCCCTTTAAATATAGATCCCCGAGACTCCCTTTAAATATATATCCCCGAGACTCCCTTTAAATATAGATCCCCGAGACTCCCTTTCGAGATAAATCTGTGCATTTTTCGGTAGAAAAATGCCCTGGTCGAAGGCAGGTTCCTCCTAAATTGTAGGCTCACTATTGCTCGCCAGGAACATATCGACAACTAAATGGCATGAAAGATCTTAAAATAGCCAAACTCATGAGGCAAACGTCTCAAAATCTCAAAACTAAGGGGGGTAAATATGAAGGAGAAGGGGGTCCACAAAACTCCCCCCTCCTTACCACTCCTACTGCTGCTCCCAAACACACCCATCTATTGTATTCCCCCCATTGCCATCAACCCGCGGCACCCATCAACCTCCATCACCCTACCGGATCACTCAACCAGTAGACCAGTTCAACCAGTAAACTCTCAACCAGTGCCAAGTCAACCATTACAGTTGCCATAGGTTCATAGGTGAGATAAAATTAGCTCTAGCTTGGTTAGGATGTTAGGTTGCAAATTATAAAGACACACACATACACAATGACAACGACGATGATGACAACAACAACAACAACAACACACAGACACACACAACTACAACAACAACACACAGACACACACAACTACAACAACACCACACAGACACACACACAACAACAACAACAACACACAGACACACACAACTACCTGGTGGAGAGAACATAATAATTAATTCAGGTTCAGTAGTTTATCGAGAGGCCTTCCCTAGGGTTAAGTGCCCCATTACTATTTCCTTTCACCTATGCATAGCCTATGATAGCGCAGTTGGAAAGTGTGTACATGCTTAGATTGATATGCAGGATTCGAAACTGCATATTAAATCGTAGGCTTGTCCACCTTTCGTTAACTGTCTTCGTGGTGCAATGCATAAGTGTGTTGATTTTCGATGTGAGCATCCTAGGTTCGAATCCCCGGACTGCCACATGTGTTTGTTAATTTCATTAATCGAGTTTAGGAGTAAAGTTGGTTGGTGGAGAGAACATAATAATCATTATCTCCGTGGACGCTGTTTCTCTTCACCAATAACATATTTTAATTTTCTACATTCTTCTTCTATTTTTCAACGCACAGTATCTCTATGGAGTCAGAGGGCGGAGTGTATAATGTCTGTTGGAGCTTCAATGGTACTTATATTTATGTGTGTTTGTATGTGTGTGCCTTTCTGGTGTATGGATATGTGTAACTTGCTTGCTTGTTCGTCAAGGGGAATCCACGCAATGCGAGCTAAGCTCATTATTATCGCGCCTCCTTAACTGGGAATGTATTGCGTGAAATGCATGTTAAGTGTTTTATGTATCGTTGGAATGGCTGTGGATGTGTGTGTAGTCTGTATTTTAGCCAATTGGCGACATCTGGAAACGAAGGCTTAGGGTTAATCTGTACGGTACCATTCTCACTACGGTACCAGTCTCACCCGAAGGCTTAGGTTGACCAGTAGCTTAGGTTGACCAGTACGATACCCATCTCACCTTGTAACCGATCACCAACCCAGATGGGACGTCACAACTTCGTCCACTTATTCCAGGTTCCTATTTATACTGCTAGGTGAACAGAGGCTACACCGTTAGGAGACTTGCCCAAATGTCTCTTCCCCGCCCGGGTCTCGAACCCGGGACCTTCTGGTTGTGAGCCAGACGCGCTATCAGTTACGCCACGGGTGTGTGTGTGTGTGTGTGTGTGTGTGTGTGTGTGTGAAAATAAAACATGAGGCAACCCGAGTGAAACAAGTGGCATATGCAGATGACCTCACAGGTGCAGGAAGAATAGGGAATCTCAAAGAATGGTGGCGGAGAGTACAATCGGTTGGCGAAGTCATTGGGTACCATCCGAATGCTAGTAAATCTGTACTAATAGTGAAAGAAAACAAGAATGAAGAAGCGGTGCAGACTTTTGATGGGACAGGAGTGAAGATTACAAAGGAGGGTCAACGCCATTTGGGAGCAGTAATAGGCACAGAGGAATGCAAGAGAGACTATGTGCGAAAAAAAGGTAGCGGAGTGGGTAAAGGAAGTGAAAACCCTGGCAGACATTGCGAAATCTGAACCACATGCTGCATATACTGCCTTCACATATGGTGTTAAGCACAGATGGACCTTTCTTATGAGAACAGTGCCTGACATTGGACAGATGCTCCAACCGATGGAAGAAGCAATCAGAGGAGCATTTATACCTGCTTTAACAGAGATGGAAGGCGTCACACAAGAGCTAAGAGATCTATTAGCTCTTCCGCCAAGGTTCGGAGGTATGGGGATCATAAATCCAGTGGAGGCGGCACCTCATGAGTACCAAAATTCCCTTAAACTTACTACGTCTCTGACAGAAAAAATACGGGAGCAAAATGAAAACGATGAGGTGGACGAAGAGGAACAACGAAATGCAAGACAGGAAATTACAAAGAGCAGAGAAGAGAGACAGAAACATAGCCTAGAACAAATTAAGACTGTATGTAGTGAAGAACTGAAAATGAGAGTTGAGATGGCACAAGACACGGGGGCTTCAAATTGGCTCACATCATTACCAATAAAGGAAAAAAAGGCTTCAGCTTAAATAAACAAGAATTCAATGATGCCGTAGCCTTGAGGTATGGGTGGCCAGTTTCGAACCTGCCGCTGAAATGTGCATGCGGTGAAATAAACAACCCAGACCACTGTATGACCTGTAAGAAAGGAGGATTCATCTGTATCCGGCATGATGAAGTACGAGACATCACTGCACAAATGCTGGACGAGGTGTGCCATGATGTCAGAATCGAACCGGAACTTCTGCCTATGGACGGATAGCGCTTGGCCCACAATACTGGAAATACTTCAAATGAAGCAAGAGTGGACGTAAGTGCTCGAGGTTTTTGGACGAGGGGACAACGGTCTTTTTTCGACATCAGAATCTTCAACCCAAGAGCACAAACATATCGTGAGCGAGGACACAAGGCGGCATACTTGAGAAACGAAAGTGAGAAAAAACGCGCTTATGAAGAAAGAATTTTGAACAGGGATCAAGGAAGCTTTACTCCTCTGGTCTTCTCATCGTCGGGAGGAATGGGACCTTCTGCAAGTGTCTTCTATGCCAGATTAGCTGAACAAAATATCGAGAAAAAGCGCCAGCATAAAAGCCAAGTCATAACTTGGATGTCATAACTCAGGTCTGCACTCCTATGTCTCAGGGGTACAAGGTCCTCCCCGCTACAGAGGACAAGAGTGAGAGACTTGGACTTTGAAATGGTCGTGGCGGAGGGACGAATTTGGGAACAACTAGGTTGATTGTAGGGAGGTACTGGTACAATAAGATAAACTATAATGTAACTAGAATAAGATAGATTGTACACCACTTTGAAACTGTCACCATAAAAAAAAAAAAAAAAAAAAAAAAAAACAATAGAAGGAAACATGCTTACATTACTGAAATGTTTGTGGACATGCAGTAATGCAAGTAATGATCACTCTTCTGTAAATCTAAAATGGCTTACTTAAGAATGGGAAAGGGGTGGGACCTTCTATTTTTTTTTTTTTTTTGGTGTGTGTGTGTGTGTGTGTGTGTGTGTGTAAGGGGCGGGTATTTCTTTGTGCGTGTGTGATGTGTATTGTGCATGTATTTGTTTGTGTTTTTGTTTGGTGAGAGAGAGAGAGAGAGAGAGAGAGAGAGAGAGAGAGAGAGAGAGAGAGAGAGAGAGAGAGAGAGAGAGAGAGAGAGAGAGAGAGAGAGAGAGAGAGAGAGAGGTAACAATATAAACTAGGAAAAAAGAGTATAAGTAACAGGAATTGGAATTGAGAGGTAAGAATAGAGTAAAAAGAACAAAACAAGAACAATGATATACAGTATATATATATATATATAGCAGATAGCGGTACTGTAGAATCACCCACATAAGTTCACGTCCAATTAGTGATGATATGTAAGAAATCAATGATGTAGGGAGAGAGTTATGACTGTAGCATATCATACAGTAATTAATGTATTTTGCTCCTTGATA
Source organism: Paralithodes platypus (assembly GCA_032716605.1). Classification (NCBI taxonomy): domain Eukaryota; kingdom Metazoa; phylum Arthropoda; class Malacostraca; order Decapoda; family Lithodidae; genus Paralithodes; species Paralithodes platypus. The sequence continues at coordinate 42,431,336 of CM064527.1, read as the reverse complement.
AATTGCATGTATCCATCCCTTGAGGATTATGCCGGATTTGGACAGTTTATTCTGGCTATCATTAGATGATTTAATGCAGCCTAGGAAGGACCTGAAGGATCTTAATTAACCCTTTGACTTCCTGTTACGATCCAGGTTCTCAAAGACACAGGGCTCTTCAACATTGGACTAGATAATGGCAAAGTGCAACAACGGTAACACTAGATCCAACCCCTGCCTTAAACACTGGAAAACAAAACACCATTACCGCCCTGAGTCGTGCCTGGACAACGAGGTATCCTATGACTCGGTAACTGGTGCACACACACTAGGCTGACGCTCGATGAAACAGCCTATTCTCAAACAGTAAAAGATTACTCGATTAGGTTACACAAAGAAAAGACAGTTAACGTGATTAATTAACGTTACGGTAGATACTCAAATAACTGGCACTCCTGTATTAAAGAAAGTGCAATGCTAGTCCTGCAACATCAACTGGAAACTTCTGAAATAAGTCTGATGCTGGGAAGATGTTCGTAAAGAATCTTGAACAATTATAATGCAGAATACGGTCACAATAAATACTAGGACATATAGTAATAATAGGCAGGCGAATAATAAAGACTGCGCAAAGGTAGTAATGCTCGACAACTAAAGAAATGCTTCGTGACACAACGCAACAGCCTACTAGGGTTGTGCAACTCAACAACAACCTCGGCTCAAAAGTGCAGTGAATAATAATGTTGCATACATATAATAATGGGGGCTTATCTCTAACCAGTGTCTGCTCAGTTTAATAAAGTCTAGCTGGGGTATCAAGGCAGGGCAACAATGGGCGAGCATGCGGCTCGTAGCCTAACGTTGTCCGAAGGTGGTATAATGAAGATTACGTTATATGACGGGGATGCTCTCTTGATAAATCTAGGTCTCTAGTACCTAGTTCTATCCTGGCGATCCCTCAGAAGTCAACACAAAGAGGCAGCACTATGTTGTGAGGGATAGGCTATGGCCCTCTCACACCACAGCGCTGTGCTCGCAAAGTAAACCCACCCGAAGACAACTTAGGCTCCCACAGTACCTGTCGATGTCGTGCAGGGCTTAGCTAACACTGCACACATCGGAGACAACGACACAGTAACCTTACCCCTAGTCTAGCTTTAGATAACCAAGCAGAATCACTCAACACCTTGCCAGGGAGACATATACCGGTCTACAACCTTCCCGAGAGAGGACACACACGGAAAAGTCCGTCTCTCTAACCCTCAATAAAGCATAATACCTCCTTAACCTAATACATGGAAATATCTGAGAGCTTCGCGTACAATACGACTGGTCGACGGTGAACGTCTATGCTGAAACCAGAAGGGATGTTGAGTTTAATAAAGATTAGAGAATGAGAAAGGAGAAGTCGAGAGAGAGGAATAGTATGCAAAGTGGCGAGTATGGGGGACAGAATTGCAAAGGATGTAGGCGATACGCGTGTCAGGCAAGCTCTGAGCTGGTAAAGAACACGCGGCCGCGATGGGTAGGGACTAGTTGACCACCCGGCCGCCAACGCCGTCAGCGCCCAAGCGAGCCACGCCACAGCTCACCCCGCTGCCAGGTGTACTCCCTCACCCTCTCTCGCTCGCCTCCCACACAAGCAACATTTATATTATAGCGAATATAAAATATAAGGCGCGGTCACAGACCAAAACAAAGACCATTTCTAGACTGTCTGTGGCAACACGACACTAATTAAATAAAGCAGATCATTCTAGGACAACTGTAGCCCATCCCCCCATCCTGGCGAGCGCTAGCGAGCTGCAATGCCCCACGCAACCATTCTGCTAGCGCCGGGAGGCGTCACATTCCATATACTCTTCCTAATCTGAGTAAAACCGTATAATAGTACCGAGAAAACAGAACGTCATCGTATCTCGAAAGGGTAAATTAATAGTAAAACTAATAATTGTTAGGATGACGTTTGTGAGTCTCCTTTAATTAGGCAATGTAAGGTAAACCGTTAATATAATACTGAATAATTACTGAATATAACATGTAATTATTATGTTACCTCCACCAACCGACTTTACTCCTAAACTCAATTAATGAAATCAACAAATACATGTGGCAGTCCAGGGATTCGAACCTAGGATGCTCACACCGAAATTCAGTGCATTTATCCATTGCGCTACGAAGACAGTGCCCCAATGAATGTAAGCAAACGAAACGGGTAAATGCGGAAGATGAAAACAAATGTGGATAGAGATATGAAAAGGAGAGAAGACCCTGCTATTTAACCCATTCAGTACTGGTGCCGTCCTTTTAACCCATTCAGTACTGGTGCCGTCCTTTTAACCCATTCAGTACTGGTGCCGTCCTTTTAACTAAATTTTGGCTACTATTACACGATTGTATTCAGATTAAAAAGAACCTCCAGCAATTACCAGGCTTGGAACGTCCTCACTTAAGCCTGTTTACTACCACAGCTCCTTACTAAACTCCACATAATCGTCTACATTTAGCTAGAATATAATGAAAGACATCACCGGTATAGAAGGGGTTAATCATAGGTAAACATTGGTAAAAGGGATGTAAGTTGATAGGAATAGAAGAATACAAGAGAAAGTAAGATACACACAAACAAATGAAATAGGATATAGACAAAATGAAAAGGTGAAAGCAAACAAACAAAAATATAAGAATGTCGGGAAGATACATACACATGAGAATAGTAGAACATGCATAAAGAAGAATTAGCAAAAGTAAGCAAATATAGGCAAATGTAAACAAACCATAAAAAAGGCTAACTACCGGAAAGTAAACAAGACTTGGAGAATATAGGGAACTCTCTCCCTCAATCAATCTTTCCCTCATCTAATGACTTAAACTGCTTTAAACTTCGTGTGTCCAGCCATTTCGACACGAACGTCCCTTGAATTCGACCCTGTCACTCTTTCTGCTTTGGGGTAGACACTCGATACAGGCAACCTGCATTTTGTCTCCTTTATACACATACAAAAATAAAAAATAAAAAAATAAAAGGCAAGCGATGATACAAACTCAGAGAAGAGGAACTAAACCTTCTTAGGATTATCTTATGTTATTGAGTACTTCTGTTTGCTTCCTTCTGGTTACTCTTTACTGTTGACTTGGCACTGTTTACTCTACTGTTTATTGAGTACTTTGGTTTACGCCCTTCTAGGGATTAATTACTGTTGACCTAGCCTTGTTTATTCTACCGTTTATTGAGTACTTCGGTTTATGCCATTCTGATCACTCTATACTAATGATTAAGCATTTCTTACTATCTACTGTTTATTGAGTACTATTGTTGATTTAGTACCTCTTGCCCTTTACTGTTTATTGAGTACTACTGTTTAACGACTATTCTTTACTGTTGATTTACCACTTCTTAATCTCTACTGTTTATTAAGTACTACTGTTGATTAACTACCTCTCGCTCTTTAATATTTATCGAGTACTACTGTTTAATTCGTACTCTTTACTGTTGATTTAGTACTTCTTACTCTCTACTGTTTATTGAGTACATCTGCTTACTTCCCTCTCGCTACTGTGCACTGTTTATTGAGTACACCTGTTTACTTCTTCTTCCATACTCTTTTCCTGTTCACTCAGTTTTACTGAGTACTTCTGCTTACCTCCATCTCGCTACTGTTTACTGTTAATGTAGCACTTCTTCCTCTGTACTGTTAGTTGAGTATTTCTGTTTATTGCCTTCTATTTATTCTGTACTGTTAATGTAGCACTTCTTCCTCTGTACTGTTAGTTGAGTATTTCTTTATTGCCTTCTACTTATTATTTACTGTTAATGTAGCACTTCTTCCTCTGTACTGTTAGTTGAGTATTTCTGTTTATTGCCTTCTACTTATTTACTGTTAATGTAGCACTTCTTCCTCTCTACTGTTAATGTAGCACTTCTTCCTCTGTACTGTTAATGTAGCACTTCTTCCTCTCTACTGTTAATGTAGCACTTCTTCCTCTCTACTGTTAATGTAGCACTTCTTCCTCTGTACTGTTAATGTAGCACTTCTTCCTCTCTACTGTTAATGTAGCACTTCTTCCTCTACTGTAATGTAGCACTTCTTCCTCTGTACTGTTAATGTAGCACTTCTTCCTCACTACTGTTAATGTAGCACTTCTTCCTCTCTACTGTTAATGTAGCACTTCTTCCTCTATACTGTTAATGTAGCACTTCTTCCTCTCTACTGTTAATGTAGCACTTCTTCCTCTGTACTGTTAATGTAGCACTTCTTCCTCTCTACTGTTAATGTAGCACTTCTTCCTCTGTACTGTTAATGTAGCACTTATTCCTCTCTACTGTTAATGTAGCACTTCTTCCTCTGTACTGTTAATGTAGCACTTCTTCCTCACTACTGTTAATGTAGCACTTCTTCCTCTCTACTGTTAATGTAGCACTTCTTCCTCTGTACTGTTAATGTAGCACTTCTTCCTGTACTGTTAATGTAGCACTTCTTCCTCTCTACTGTTAATGTAGCACTTCTTCCTCTGTACTGTTAATGTAGCACTTATTCCTCTCTACTGTTAATGTAGCACTTCTTCCTCTGTACTGTTAATGTAGCACTTCTTCCTCTCTACTGTTAATGTAGCACTTCTTCCTCTGTACTGTTAATGTAGCACTTCTTCCTCTCTACTGTTAATGTAGCACTTCTTCCTCTCTACTGTTAATGTAGCACTTCTTCCTCTCTACTGTTAATGTAGCATTTCTTCCTCTCTACTGTTAATGTAGCACTTCTTCCTCTCTACTGTTAATGTAGCACTTCTTCCTCTCTACTGTTAATGTAGCACTTCTTCCTCTGTACTGTTAATGTAGCACTTCTTCCTCTGTACTGTTAATGTAGCACTTCTTCCTCTCTACTGTTAATGTAGCACTTCTTCCTCTGTACTGTTAATGTAGCACTTCTTCCTCTCTACTGTTAATGTAGCACTTCTTCCTCTGTACTGTTAATGTAGCACTTCTTCCTCACTACTGTTAATGTAGCACTTCTTCCTCTCTACTGTTAATGTAGCACTTCTTCCTCTGTACTGTTAATGTAGCACTTCTTCCTCTCTACTGTTAATGTAGAACTTCTTCCTCTGTACTGTTAATGTAGCACTTCTTCCTCTGTACTGTTAATGTAGCACTTCTTCCTCTCTACTGTTAATGTAGCACTTCTTCCTCTGTACTGTTAATGTAGCACTTCTTCCTCTGTACTGTTAATGTAGCACTTCTTCCTCTCTACTGTTAATGTAGCACTTCTTCCTCTGTACTGTTAATGTAGCACTTCTTCCTCTGTACTGTTAATGTAGCACTTCTTCCTCTCTACTGTTAATGTAGCACTTCTTCCTCTGTACTGTTAATGTAGCACTTCTTCCTCTGTACTGTTAATGTAGCACTTCTTCCTCTCTACTGTTAATGTAGCACTTCTTCCTCTCTACTGTTAATGTAGCACTTCTTCCTCTGTACTGTTAATGTAGCACTTCTTCCTCTGTACTGTTAATGTAGCACTTCTTCCTCTCTACTGTTAATGTAGCACTTCTTCCTCTGTACTGTTAATGTAGCACTTCTTCCTCTGTACTGTTAATGTAGCACTTCTTCCTCTCTACTGTTAATGTAGCACTTCTTCCTCTGTACTGTTAATGTAGCACTTCTTCCTCTGTACTGTTAATGTAGCACTTCTTCCTCTCTACTGTTAGTTGAGTATTTCTGTTTATTTCCTTCTACTTATTATTTACTGTTAATATAGCACTTCTTCCTCACTACTGTTGATTGAGCATTTCTGTTTATTTCCTTCTCCTGGCTATTTACTGTTGAACTATCACTTCTTACTCTACTCTTTCACTATCTTCTACTTACATTTTGCTGTCCATTCTTCACCGTTTATTCCCTACTGATTATAGTCTCTGCTATTTACATTTTACTGTTTAAACTCTATTGTTTATTCTTATTGCCTATCCCCACTACTTTTGCTCTCTGCTGTTTGGTCTTTATAATTTTCTGTTCTTCACTAGTTAACCCTATTAGGTGCAGGGCGGGTCTATTTTGAACCTCCCTGTTTTGCTCCATTAGTTTGGAGATTTTCAGACGTTTCACCTCATTAGTTTGGCGATTATAAGATGCTTCAACCCAATATGGTGTCGATTATTCCTGGGCGAGCGATAGCGAGCCTGCAATTTGGGAGAAACCGGCCTTTGGTCGGGAAAATTTTCTACCGAAAAATGTACATATTTAGCTTGAAGGGGATCTGGGGGACGCTTTATATTTTGAAGGGGGTATGGAGAGGCGTGTTTCTAAGTCTTTGGGGTTAACTAAAACACATTGTTAAACAATGGCTAAAACACATAAAGCTCTCAATAATAATACAACAAAATACCATAATAACCTCCAAGACGTTGCACCAGATAGTGTTAAAGCTTATCACGCCTCTGTACTGCTTAGGCCTATTCTCATCCGCTTATTATTGATCACTGTTATTGTCTTAACTTCCTGCTCTTAATGGAAGAACGAAACGAGAAGGAAACAAACTAACCGAACCCAATATAAAACAGGGGGAAACAGAAGGAAAAGTGAGCAACAGTATGACATCATAATTTATAAGGAATCCCAACTGAGGAACAACAGTAGAGAGGAATTATAAACTATAGATACATACGCTAATGGAAAGATAAACTATAGATACATACGCTAATGGAAAGATAAACTATAGATACATACGCTAATGGAAAAATATAAGCAACACGGAAAAATATGCGTTAAGAGGAGGATTTTAGTTTGGTTCCTAGATATCCTTCAAGCTTAAGATTACACCCCCTTGAGTCCCTTTCAAGATAAATTTGTACATTTTTCGGTAGAAAAATGTCCCGGCCTAAGGCCGATTACTCTTAAATTACAGGCTCGCTATCGCTCGCCAGGATAAAATCGACACCTAAATGGCACGAAAGGTCTTAGAATTGACCGAATGGGGCGGAAATTCTTAAAAATCACCAAACTAATGGGGCAAACGTCTTAAAATCTCAAAAGCAATGGGGCTAGACATGAGGGAGAAAGGGGTCAAGAAAAAAGTCCCTCAAGTGGAAGTCTCCTCTTAACTCATTGAGGATTTTGAAGTATTGTAGCAGTATATTATGGCTATCATTAGAGTTGGAAACATATCTGTATACTGTTTTCTCTCTCTCTCTCTCTCTCTCTCTCTCTCTCTCTCTCTGATCCCTTCCAGTTGACTAAGGGAACACCAGGCTGAAGTTAAAAAAATAGAAGAGAGAGAGAGTGAGAGGGAGAGAGCGAGAGAGAGAGAGAGAGAGAGAGAGAGAGAGAGAGAGAGAGAGAGAGAGAGGAATAACATTACGACTAGAATCATATGCAATGCTTAAAAATAGAAACAAAATCTGCAGAATGGGAGTGGTGTAAATTAGATATTCTTTCTCCATTACAGATTATGTGCAATTCTTTTCTTGCATTATCTTAACTTTGTTCATTAATGCCTTATCTATTTTACTTCATTCCTTTACGTCTCTCTCTCTCTTTCTATGGTGCTTCATATTTTACATCTCTCTCTTTCTCTCTCACACAATTCCACTACCCACTGACAAAACCCCAGTTATCGTAACATACCTGAACCCATTGTATGCCTGGTCCTTTTAACACTACACGTCCCCTTGCAATCCCCGACACGGCTACACACACACCCTTTATATCACACCTCATACCCCCCCCCCCCACCACCATACACACACCTCATATACACCTCATTCACACACCTACCCACTCCAAACCACTGTTTGGACACTTGATCCCCAGTGTTTTGGAGGACAAGCAGCCTAGAAGGGTCACTAGACCTGCTGTTGCTTGATTTCCTTTGTACTCCTTTGTACCTCATATACAACACACACACCCACACACACCCACACACACACTTTCTACTACGATGACTATTTGTTTTCGGATGATGGAGTTCATCTGAACCAGGTGGGAGCAGCGCGTTTTGGGCGTCTTCTCAACGATGCGGTGAAGGATTTTCGGAGAAGAAATCGACTCAGCACAGGACAACCAGGAAGGAGGACCGAAGACAGCGAGGACGGCAATCTACAAAGGAATTAAATACTAATCCGTCAAGAACCGCGAATTTGGATAAAGCTCCACCAACACGACCCAAATTCAAAACCGTCAGGGATAACGACCGAGGACCGAGGACAGCCATGAATGTAAATGTAGATCCGACCAGAACCAAAAATTCGATGAAAGAACGATCTGCGAGTTCTAAAACCGCAACTTTAAAGGTTTTCTATGCAAACGCTCGTAGCATACGCAATAAATTTTCAGATTTAGAGGAACTAGTGTTTACAGAAAATTATGATGTGATTGGCATAACAGAATCTTGGCTCAATACACAAGATAGAGACTTTTTAGCAGAGTATTCACTTCCCGGTTATGTAATGTTTGAGAACAGCCGAATAAATAAAAATGGAGGTGGCGTTTTATTTTATATCAAAGAAAGTCTTAACCCGACCCTCGTGTCAAAACCTCAAATTGTGAACGTCGACACATCTTTTGTGCTAATAAAGAATAATAAAGGTACAAAAATAATACTTGCGTTAATATACAGACCTCCAGCTCAATCAGTGCAAACTGACCGAGAAATTTACGAACAAATTGCAGATGTAAGTAACTCACAAGATACCGTAATTTTTGGCGACTTTAATTTACCTGTGACCAAGTGGGGCGATACTCTTACTTCACACTCCGGACATGACTTGTATACGAACTTGCAAGAGAGTTCGCTTTATCAATTTGTTCGAATGCCGACCCGTGGTAATAACGTTCTTGACATTGTACTTGCAACAAAAGAAGAATTGATAGAGAATTTGAATGTTGGTGATGAATTCAGTAACAGCGACCATCGTACGATAACTTTCACTTTAAAGTTTACTAGTAACGAACCAAATAGTAGCATCGAAAAAGTCCCTAATTTCAAGAAAGCAAACTTCCATAAACTTAGAGCTATGTTTAAAGAAACTGACTGGAGCTTTTTAATTAACAATAACGACATAAATACATCTTGGAAGTTATTCGAAACCACTTACCTAAAAGCAGTGCAAGACTGCATACCATCGAAAATACGGCGTCCAGGCCATAATAATAAGCCCAAATGGTGGAATAAAGATATTTCAAACTGCCTGCTTGCTAAAAAATGTGCTAATGATAGATTAAAATCCTCACAAAATGACGAAGAACGGGTGAAATTTGTAGAGCTACGACGCAAAGCCAAAAAGTTAATTAAGCAAAGTAAAAAGACCTTAGAGTTACATATTGCGAATCAAAGTAAAACAAACCCGAAAGAATTCTATAGTTATATCAGAAAGAAAAAAGTAGTTACTTCAACTGTTGGACCGTTAGTCGATGAAAAAGGAGAATACACCAAAGACGAAGTACAAATGAGTAATGCCCTCAATACCTTCTTTGCATCAGTTTTTACAACAGAAGACCTCAGTGATATCCCTACACCATCGCCGATTCAGATTGATAATTCAGATGTTCTAAGCAATATCACCGTTACAGAGAGAGAAGTATTGAATTGTTTAGATAAACTCAAGGTAAATAAAACGCCAGGACCTGATACAATCTCGCCTAGAGTTCTAAAGGAAGCTAAGGATGAGCTCTCCAAACCACTGACATTACTATTCAATAAATCCTTGCAGTCTGGAACTATGCCTGATCAGTGGAAGCTAGCCAACGTAACACCGATATTCAAAAAAGGCAGCAAATCCCTACCCAGTAACTATCGTCCAATTAGCTTAACCTCAGTTGTATGTAAAATGCTAGAAACGGTCATACGAGACAGACTCGTAAATCACTTAGAGGAAAATAACATACTTAAAGATACTCAACACAGCTTTCGTAAAAAACGTTCCTGTTTAACAAACCTCTTAGACTTCTTCCACGATATCCTCAACCTCTACGATGAGAGTAAAGCTGTAGATATTATATACCTTGATTTTCAAAAGGCCTTTGACAAAGTTCCCCACAAACGTTTACTGCTAAAACTAAAAGCGCATGGAATACAAGACGGTGTGTTGAAATGGATAGAAAATTGGCTCAGCAACAGAAAGCAAAGGGTAGTCATAAACGGTAAGGCATCTAAATGGACCAATGTAAGTAGCGGGGTACCCCAGGGATCGGTACTAGGACCAATTCTCTTTCTAATTTACATCAACGACATAGATGAGGGTCTCACCTGCACAATCTCAAAATTTGCTGACGATACAAAAATTGCAAATAGCGTACTCTCAAAAGAACAAGTTGACGATATGCAACACAATCTAGATAAATTGTCATGTTGGGCCCAAATTTGGCAAATGAGTTTCAATGCGGATAAATGTAAAGTACTACATGTCGGATACCTAAATGAGAAAGCAAACTATTCGATGAATGGCACTCAGCTTAAGAATGTAAACAGAGAAACTGATCTGGGAGTAACAATATCGAGTAACCTAAAACCGAGTCAACAATGTTCAGAAGTTGTTAAGAAGGCAAACAAAATAATTGGCTTTATAGGCAGGTCATTTGAGCATAAATCCAAAGAAGTTATCCTAACCCTTTACAATTCCTTAGTCCGCCCTCTTCTGGAATACTGCGTTCAATCCTGGTGCCCTTATTACCAAAAAGATATAAACAAGCTAGAAACGAGTTCAACGTAGAGTTACCAAAATGATACCTAGCCTAAAGAACAAACCATACGAAGAGCGTCTTAGAGAATTAAATCTATTTCCTTTAACCCAGCGCAGATTAAGAGGCGACTTAATTCAAGTGTTCAAAATCATCAAAGGCATCGACAATATGAACTGTAGTAAGTACTTCACTATCGACCAATCTAATTACACGCGGGGAAACGGTTGCAAAATTATTGGTAAATCTTTTAACTCGCACGAATCTAAGAATTTCTTCTTCAATCGAGTTGTCAACTTGTGGAATGGGCTTCCCCGAGACGTTATAGACTGCAGCACCGTTGATTCATTTAAATTCCGCCTAGACAAATATCTCGCATCAAACCCGCGACTGACTGCGTTTGTAAATGAATAACTTTATCCTCCCCTCAGTTACTAACCCATATGTCCCCTACTAACTTCCTAGTCCTGCCACGTTAGTGGCAGGGCAGTAGTTCCCTTTCCAATGTTCCCTTACCCACTCTAAACCACTGTTTGGACACTTGAGCCTCAGTGTTTTGGAGGACAAGCAACCTAGAAGGGTCACTAGATCTGTTGTTGCTTGATTTCCTTTGTACTCCTTTGTACTTAAAGAACATATACCTACACCACGAATGGCATTTCCCTATCTGTTTTACTTCAAACACATTATTGACAACCTCCCACGCAGAGGGGTAATATAGGAAGAAAATAATATATTATAATTTGTTAGAGCCAAGGTCAATATTCGCTCTAGTTGCTGAATTTTGTTTGTTATTAGACCGGAAGATGAAAATTAAGTGTAAGTTGAGAATGTATATAATAATTACTGAGCATTGTTTGTTCTTATACCAGGAGAGGAAAATAAAGTTGGAGTTGTTAAGATATATAATAGTTACTGAGCATTGTATCTTCTTAAACCAGGAGAGGAAAATAAAGTATAAGTTGTGAAGAAATATAATAGTTACTAAGTATTTTGTTCCTTTTTTTTCTTATGAGTATGAAGGATATACAAGGTAAAGCAGTATGTAACAAGTGTCTCCCCCAAAGTTGAAAGGGTGAGAGAGAAAAATAAAAAAATATAATCATAAAAAATAAATATAAATGTGCTTGTTTAGTGTAGTGAAATGGATATAGGAGGAAGTGTTTGTGAGAGCTAGCTGGGTTACTCTCTTTGTAGGCGAGATACAAACAGAACAGTGAAAGAAGCCAGACAAAGAAAACTATACCAGGAGAGGAAAATAAAGTGTAAGTTGTGAAGCTATATCTCGTCTTTTGATCGCGACTGCACACACTGGGACATAAATCCTGGCCCTTCCTGATTTCTTACACAGTATATGACCCTTTCACGTTTTTATGACGCAGAGGTTGCCAGATTAGCAATAATAAATAGAGATCTCTCACTCCTATTATACCTCCAAAATTTGTTTTCTGCCCACAGCTAACTCAAAGACAACTGCAGATGTTGAAGTAACTAAACTAAAGGTTTCTAAATACCCCTGATGGTAACAAAGGCTTTAAAGTATCCCTAATAGGCTCAAATTGCGTCAAGAACGTGAGAGGGTTAAGAGGGATGTATACGGAAGGTTGCTCCATAGACCTATATAACACTTTAAAAAACCACCCCAAGAGTTAAATTTGTACAGTTTTCGGTAGACAAGTGTCTCGATTCTGAACCTCTGTATCTCTAAAAGGACTAGTGTAACCGAGTTCATTTGTCTACCAATTGGGAAGCATCAACTAGGGAACAGGTGTAGAAATTCACAGCCCATTTTTCAGGAACAGGGTATACGAGCATTAATTCTAAATCACGAAATCAGTTGCAAATATATATCTATTTAATGTTTGGTGAATGGTTAAGGGGGGATGGTTGTTTTTTCTGGCCCGACTTCTTCCCCACGTTTAACCCCATTAGTTTTTAGTTTTTAAGACATTCGACCCATTAGTTTGGCTATCATAAAACCTTTAACCCAATTTTTTTGTCAATATTTAGACATTTCGTACAATTTAGGTGTCCGCCATTTTCCTGACGAGCGATAGCGAGCCTGTATCATAGTAGTAATCGGCCTCTAGCCGGCTATCGAAAAATGTACAAATATATTTTGAAGGGGGATCTTGGGGTATCATTTTCTATGCTTGATGGAGGTCTAGAGAGGAAATTAAACAAATACAGTATATTCAAAAGATAAATAATTAAGCAAACAAATACGCCCATCCCCCCTTAAAGCAATTCCAAATTCCAACGGTTTATAAGCTATAATTATCAATAACCTGCATAGTTTGAAATGGGGGTTTGTGGTTATTAAAGCGAAAATACAGTATGTTTGGAAAATACAGTATGTTTGGAAAATACAGTATGTTTGGAAATAGCCTTTAGAGCAGGGGTGGGGAACGTCCGGCCCGGGGCATGATAAGGCCCCCGGGACCATTTGATCAGGCCCACAAGGCATTATATGAGTATGCTGAAATGTGCTAATGTCCTTGCTATTTAATACATTTTAATTAAACAAGTAATAATCAACCCCTGGGCCTTGACGATCATGGCACACTTTGGCAATTTATTCTGGCTATCATGATTAAATGATTTTATACAGCTTCCAAAGGATCTGTGGGTGTCTGATATGACTATCTCATTTAACTTTATAATATTCATACCCCCTTCTTAATCTTGTCTATCATTGTCAAGTGCGGTGGCTGAGTCGCGGGAACTTGTTCATGCAGTGTTACAAACTGCATAAATGAAGAAAAGCAATAATTGATGGAGATGAAGGTAAAACCTCTCATGAAACTTGGTGATAGCAAGTGGCGGTGTGATCTAGCATTCACGTTTTACATTACCAAGTATTTCTCAGAACTGAACGTCAAGCTTCAAGGCACCAATCAGCTTCCTGGCTCACGGCGTTCAAATGTGAAATAATTGTATGCTAAGTTAAAGTTGTGGAAAATGCAACTCGAAAGGATTAAAACTGTGCACTTTCCCACTTTGCAAACAGAAAAGCCTTCTATAACATCGGATTATGCTGGTGAATGTGCAAAACTAATTGAGGCATGTAATGAAAGATTCAAGGACGTGAAAAGCAAACAGGAGTTGAACATCTTTGCTACATCGTTTAATGTGGAATAAATTGATGTGCCTGATAACCTGCAACACAAAATAATTCAGCTGCATAGTGATGATGAGCTGAAAGTTAGGTACGATAATCACCCATTCCTTGAGTTCTATAGATGGTACATACACGCTGATGATTTTCCCAATTTGAGGAGGCATGCACTGACATTTACATCTGTGTTTGGAACCACTTACTGCTGTGAGCATTTTTTTTGTTTTTTTCAAAAATTTATTCTTGCAAAGAGTCGACTGCTTTCCAAACTGACTGACACAATCCTGGAAAACCAGCTGCGAGTAGCAACAGCATCAATACCAGCTGACATAACACGCCTCGCCAAAGAGGAGTTCCAACCATTACATTAGGGGGACTTAATGTTTGACCAGTAAAAGTAGGCTGATTTTTAAGTTGATAATTTTGTATGGCCCTCGAATGATGTCATACATGTCCAACTGGCCCTTGATAGGAAAAAGGTTCCCCATCCCTGCTTAAGAGTGTACATACCATCCGACTATCACAGTGGTTCTTAAAGTTTTTCAGCCCCGATACCCCAAAGTTCAACTCCAAGTCAACCTGATACCCCCACTCCAATATTAGCCTACGACTACCGACTTTTACAGTCATAGTAACTATTCAGTGCACGAAATTATTAATTTAATATTTTCCAGGATGCCTTTTTGGATACCCCTAAGAACCGGTTTCGATGCCCCCTGGGGGTATTGAGGCACTACTTTAAGAACACCTGGGTCACTATCAGAACAAGGCCGGCGTTCATTGTCGGGCAAATGTGGTGAGAGAAACAGTGTGTGTGTGTGTGTGTGTGTGTGTGTGTGTGTGTGTGTGTGTGTAAGTGCGAAAGAGAGAGAGAGAGTCAGTGAGTGAGTGTGATTGAGAGAGAGAGTGTGTGATAGTGAGAGTGAGAGTGAGAGAGAGAGTGATTCAGTGAGTGAGTGTGTGTGTGTGTGTGTGTGTGTGTGTGTGTGTGTGTGTGTGTGTGTGTGTGTGTGTGTGAGAGAGAGAGAGAGAGAGAGAGAGAGAGAGGAGAGAGAGAGAGAGAGAGAGAGAGAGAGAGAGATAGAGATAGATAAAGAGAGAGAGAGAGAGAGAGTGTGTGATACTAGATAGAGAGTGTGTGTGTGTGTGCCCCTTTCTCTCTTCAGGTAAGAGTGGGTGCGGCGCCCCCCCGGCTGTCCTATAATGACCCAGGTGGACTCAGCCTAAGGGGGGGGGGGGGAGGGTAGTGTATTATGTACATCCCACTCCCAACCAGTCACACCATCTAAGACACTAATACGTATACGAGGGTTTTGTATATACTTGTTTACTATCATTATTTTGTATATACTTGTTTACTATCATTATTTTGTATATACTTGTTTACTATCATTATTTTGTATATACTTGTTTACTATCATTATTTGTATATACTTGTTTACTATCATTATTTTGTATATACTTGTTTACTATCATTATTCTTTTCGTTTGTTCTCTAGACCTCTATCAAGCTTTAAAAAATAAATATAAATAACAATAAAATAAAACATGAAAAATAAGTACATTGAAATAAATTATAACACTATCTAAAGAACCCCCCCCCCTTTCGAGATAAATGTGCCTATTTGCCGATTGCTCACAAATTACAGCTCGCTATCGGTCGCCAGGAAAAAATCGCCACCTAAGTGGCACGAAAGGTGATAATATTGACAAAGAAATGGGGCGCAAGGTCTTATAAATGCCAAAACTAAGGGCAAACGTTTTAAAATGTCAAAACTAATGGGGGAGAAGGGTGTCCAGAAATACAAAAACAAAAGCCTCCCCTTATTGTCATGAACTGCATTCTCTGGGGCCCATATTCCGGCACTAAATACGAATCTTTGAATCTATCTATCTATCTATATGCTCAGGCCCAATCCCCATTTTGGGGGTAGCCGACTCAAGACAGAGCAAGAACAGGGAAAACACAAACACAACATAAAAAAATAAATAAACACAGATAAAAAACACAAACTCTCACACATCCAGGTCACCCAGGAGAAGACCCAGAGACCAGGGTTACAAAGGTCGCTCCAGCACTCCCCCGGCCCCTGACCACCCGGAGAGGTTCCGATCTCGGCAGGCAGACATGCAGCGGAGCCAAAGCCACAAGCCCTCCCACCACACTTCCAGGCACACCCTTCATATTAATCGTCTCCCCGGGCCAGGCGCCTGATGGACTATTATCTAGTCCAACTTGCGCCCGACCCCTTACTCCAAATGACCACGTGTTAACTCAACTATTCACAAGCATTCTCCATTCACTCCTGTCCACCACCACTTCCCCTGCCTGATCTATAGTCATTCCTCTATCATCCAAAGCCTTTCTTACACAGTCTCTCCATCTCAATGGGGGTCTTCCTGCCCTTCTATCTCCCCTTGTACCTGACTCACATATTCTCTTTGTAAGCCTTTCATCTCCCATTCGTTCATAATCTTTGAATAACTTACATAAATAATTAATCAACACGCAAATATTGGGTAGTGAATATACAGTATGATGGAAGTTAATTTAGTACTGGATAACTTCATAATTATATGTCTGTCTGTCTGTCTATCAATCTATCTATCCATCTATCATCTATCTATCTATCTTATCTATCTATCTGTCTATCTATTCATCCATCTAACTTTCTATGTATCTATCTATCATCTATCTATCTATCTATCTATCCATCCATCTAACTATCTATGTATCTATCTATCTATCGTCAATCTATCTTATCTATCTATCTGTCTATCTATCCATCCATCTAACTATCTATCTATCTATCTATCATCTATCTATCTATTTATCATCTATCTATCTATGGCCCGACACAATAATCCCCGAGTGGTTAGCCAGAAATGAATTACCTCCATCAAGGCAATTCGATCAATTATCTACCTAGTTATCGGGGGAGGATTGCCAGCCCAATCACCCACTGCTGTGTATAGGGTGTGCGATGAATGCGGAATGTTTTTGAATGGCTACAGTTATGAAGGGGGGTCACCGTTTTTTGTTTATCTTTCTCTCCTTTTTTTCTCTTTCTCTGGGTTTGTATCCATTCGGCTTCATTCAGCCAACTGTTTCCAGGCGTTTATCCCTATCTAGGTGTCGATTTCACCCTGGCGAGCGATAGCGAGACAGCATTGTATGGAGAAATCCGGCTTCGCCGGAGAAATTTGTCTATCGAAAAAGTTACAAATTTAGCTTGCTGTCAAAACAAAAATATATATATGCTGGTTCGCTACCGCTCGCCAGGAGAATATTGACACCTGGATAGGGGTAAACGTCTTAAACTTGTAGGCTGAATGGGGCCAAATGAATACAAGCCAAAGAGAGAGGGAGAGAACGAGAAACAAAGCTAGGTGGGTTCCCTTAACCCAACCGCCCATTGCTGTGTATAGTGTGTGTGATGAATGCGGAATGTTATTGAATGGTTACAGTTGTGAATGTAGTTTGTTACCAGTGTTATCAGCTTGGTCATGCTAATCATTGTAAATGCGAGACTGGTCTACTGCACCTTTAATGTCCGCCACTGCAAGGAGGTTGGGAGGCCATTGGGATGTGCTTCAATAACATCCAGTCATCGGGAATTGACTACTTCGAGTTAAGGAAGTTGGAGCCGTACACAACGATATTAAACGGAAACAGAATAATAACGTAGGTTACTGATGGATAGAAAGTACATTGAATGTGATTTGAGGATCATGACGTGTTTTAGCAGTTTATTTTGGCTTTATTTAGATTATTTTATATAGCTTCGGAAGGATATATGGGAGTTAAAAGGGTAAAGACTGACTCAATTAACCCTCTTCCATATACCTTTCCTACTCTGAATAAAGTCGTCTATTGATAGCCAGAGTATACTGTCATAATGCGTCATAAGACTCAAAGGGTTAATGTATTATAACTGTATTTTGGTTGAAAGTCTGCTAAATATCGATGTGTACAGCTCCAACTTCATTATAGAAAGAAACTCGCAAGTGGTCAATTGAACTCGCAGCCTCCCGCATGCGAGGTGCGCAGACTATACCCTGTTCCGAATAAGTAGGCCAACACTCTTAAATATTAACCTCTATAACTCACAAACCACTAGAGTAATCAAGCTAATATTAATAACATTTGGGAAGGGTCATCCAGGGAATAGGTGTGCACATTTACAGCCTATTTGCTCAAGCCCTTTTTGAGTTACAGAGATTAGGGTTCCCGATATCTGGCCTACCTATTTGGAACAGGGCATACCATCCCTCCACGTAGGATCCTTCTATACCCCGTTCCAAATAGGTGGGCCAGAAATCGTGAACCCTAACCTCTGTAACTCAAAAAGGTCTGGCGTAAATGGACTGTAAATCTCCACACCTATTCCCTGGCTGATCCTTCCCAAATGGTAGAAATATTAACTCGATTACTCCAGTCGTTTGTGAGATATAGAGGTTCATGTTCAAGAGTTTTGGCCTACTTACTTGGAATAGGGTATGGTATGTAAGAGCAGTATTTGTGTCCAAGAGCATGCGGGTAATCTGAAATGGGTTGCTTGAAATGACTCGGCGGTGAGGTTTGGAATGAGCTACTAAGGGACTGAAGGAGGGACGCGGGGACTGGTACGGTGGGGGGGGGGGGGGGGGGGGGGGCCCGGGGGTGATCTGGAGGAGGTGCTTGTGTGTGTGTGTCGCTCTCACTCTCTCACATTCTATCTCTCAGGTTAAGCACTAGTAGTATACAATATATCTCAATGTGCTTCTTCACTAGGAATTTCCCAGTAGAAATGTTCTCAATCTGTTGGGGACCTTGTTTCCCCAACTAAATTTCATGCCAACCCATGGTCGGAGGGAGTGGAGGGTGGGGAGAGAACCTTCTGCTTTGCTATCCTTACCTTCCCTTTTGTAGCACATTTTACGTCCGGACTGCCTTGTGGGGACCACACAGCCTGTTCACTCTGTGTAGCTATGTAACTATATGTAACTCTCTCTCCAGTGTGGCCTCAGAGAGGAATCTAACGCATTGGCTTTAATTGGGTTTTGTAGTAATGAGATTCAGGTGCCTGGTAAAGTCACGCTGGGGAACTCTTGACATGGCGATCCAATTAAATGGACTCGTCGACGCGCTCGATCTCTCTCTCCCAAGCTCTCTCTCTCTATCCTAATGCTCTGTATTCTCCTTGGGAGGTCTATACGAACGTAATGACACATAAGAACAATTGTAAATCCATGGAGCTGAGGACTACCCGGCCTACACGGAAGGTACAGACACCTTTTCACGATCCCACCGCAACGCGTATCATAATTATATGACTATGCTATTTTTTTTAGTTGACGTAATTGCAAAGTTTCCTATCGTTGTTTGAGCTGATAAACATTTCTAGGGCAAACTATTCCACGTATCTATAACCGCACATTTCCAACAACCACTGCTTCTCCTAAATGTTTGAAAATATAGATTTTATGTTGTAAAAGTATTTGTACGGGCTAATTATCAGCAATCATTTCCGTCTTTACTGGAACACATTTGGCACTTTGGGCTAATATCTGCCTAAAATCGGGGGGGGGGGGGGGGGGATACGAGCTGCTTTCATCCATTTATTACACATCTATCATAATATGTTCGCTCTACATTTTGTTTTAATTGATATAGGGATATAGTAAGTACTGACGTTTGTGATCGCACTCTACGAGAGTTAAGTATGAATAATTGTTCTATAAGATAGGGGCACCAAAACAAAGAGCAGACAAACATAACCCTTAGAGCGGATGCTCGCTGATATGGCAAGTAAAGTTTCATGATAAAAGTCAGGTATGTTATTCTCACACTCGGGGCTAGACCCTTATGAGTCCTAGAAGTCCGAATGCGTTGCACCTTAAATGTTAGCTAACGCGTATACTAGGGGGAGGGGGGGGGGGGGGGGGGGGGGGGGGGGGAGGGGAGGGGGGGGAGGGGGGGGGGGGGGGGGTGGGGGGGGGGGGGGGGGGGGGGGGGGGGGGGGCTAGTGTAGGTGCCTTTGTTTACCTAGTCTACTGGATCATTGCAAACAGACATAACACCATAGAAGAATTCGTCATAAGACTGCTGCTCCATATTAAGCTACTCATGATATATTTTGGCACGCTGTATGCGGAACTGTCTGACAATCCATCATTGTAACTACCTTGCATTATATATAATATTACCAATGATTAACTCTACTAAGTTTACTGACTCCGAGACCATTCATGTAAGGTCACCTTACCTAGTATAGCTATTGGAGGGTTTACTCAGTCTTCATTATTCTGAATAAACGAATTAGTTCTCCGCAACAGTTGGGTGGTAGTTTACAGTTCATATATTGCTCTGTATGTTTCTCTTTGTCTACCTGTCCGTTCTGCTCCTCACAACAAGCTAATCTCTGATTATTCATGGCAATTCAGTTAATCAAACATCAATAAAGCAAGAATCTGTGACTAAGTTATAAGCTGTGGATTGCATAAACTGCAAAATAACCTCAACAGGCTGCCATGTTTGATATAAAATTGAGCCGCTCAATCTATAAACCTTGGACCTTTGGGATAACTTGGTTTGAACGTCAGTTTGTGCGTTTCCCATACGGAAGATGACAGGCCAAAATATAGGGGGGGCGTAAACAGATGATGTTGAAGAAATAGGCGGTAATTGATATCAAATTAGCAACAATTCAAATGTCAGTATATTAACTTATTAAGCAAAAAAAGGTCTCCAAATTTAAAATACTAGATGAGAGCCAAGAACAGGACCATTACTCGGCAGGGGGGGGGGGGCACGTCTATAGAATTTAAGGAAAGGCAATCTGTGGCTGCAGAGATATCGCTATATATAGTGCTAATGTGGTTGTGTGAGATGTAGTGTGCATGATGATGTGTGTGTGATGCAGTTGTGTGTGGTGTTGGTGTGGGGTTGGTTGATGTGGGTTGTGTGGGGTTGGGATGTGTGTTATGACGTGATTGTTGGAAAGTGTGTGGTAAGAAAACCTAGAGCAGACGAACGATGAAATAGTATTGACATTATATATAATCGGGAATGGTAAGTTAAGTATATGCTGGATAAAAGCATTATAAATATGAATATAGGTTAAGGATATAGCGTGGAATGGCATTATATATAAATGTAGTTAAG
>CM064527.1:42362953-42410326 GCA_032716605.1 Paralithodes platypus | reverse complement strand
CTACTGTTAATGTAGCACTTCTTCCTCTCTACTGTTAATGTAGCACTTCTTCCTCTGTACTGTTAATGTAGCACTTCTTCCTCACTACTGTTAATGTAGCACTTCTTCCTCTCTACTGTTAATGTAGCACTTCTTCCTCTATACTGTTAATGTAGCACTTCTTCCTCTCTACTGTTAATGTAGCACTTCTTCCTCTGTACTGTTAATGTAGCACTTCTTCCTCTCTACTGTTAATGTAGCACTTCTTCCTCTGTACTGTTAATGTAGCACTTCTTCCTCTCTACTGTTAATGTAGCACTTCTCTCACTCTCTGTACTGTTAATGTAGCACTTCTTCCTCTCTACTGTTAATGTAGCACTTCTTCCTCTGTACTGTTAATGTAGCACTTCTTCCTCTGTACTGTTAATGTAGCACTTCTTCCTCTCTACTGTTAATGTAGCACTTCTTCCTCTGTACTGTTAATGTAGCACTTATTCCTCTCTACTGTTAATGTAGCACTTCTTCCTCTGTACTGTTAATGTAGCACTTCTTCCTCTCTACTGTTAATGTAGCACTTCTTCCTCTGTACTGTTAATGTAGCACTTCTTCCTCTCTGTTAATGTAGCACTTCTTCCTCTCTACTGTTAATGTAGCACTTCTTCCTCTCTACTGTTAATGTAGCATTTCTTCCTCTCTACTGTTAATTGTGCACTTCTTCCTCTCTACTGTTAATGTAGCACTTCTTCCTCTCTACTGTTAATGTAGCACTTCTTCCTCTGTACTGTTAATGTAGCACTTCTTCCTCTGTACTGTTAATGTAGCACTTCTTCCTCTCTACTGTTAATGTAGCACTTCTTCCTCTGTACTGTTAATGTAGCACTTCTTCCTCTCTACTGTTAATGTAGCACTTCTTCCTCTGTACTGTTAATGTAGCACTTCTTCCTCACACTGTTAATGTAGCACTTCTTCCTCTCTATTGTTAATGTAGCACTTCTTCCTCTGTACTGTTAATGTAGCACTTCTTCCTCTCTACTGTTAATGTAGAACTTCTTCCTCTGTACTGTTAATGTAGCACTTCTTCCTCTGTACTGTTAATGTAGCACTTCTTCCTCTCTACTGTTAATGTAGCACTTCTTCCTCTGTACTGTTAATGTAGCACTTCTTCCTCTGTACTGTTAATGTAGCACTTCTTCCTCTACTGTTAATGTAGCACTTCTTCCTCTGTACTGTTAATGTAGCACTTCTTCCTCTGTACTGTTAGGTAGCACTTCTTCCTCTCTACTGTTAATGTAGCACTTCTTCCTCTGTACTGTTAATGTAGCACTTCTTCCTCTGTACTGTAATGTAGCACTTCTTCCTCTCTACTGTTATGTAGCACTTCTTCCTCTCTACTGTTAATGTAGCACTTCTTCCTCTCTACTGTTAATGTAGCACTTCTTCCTCTGTACTGTTAATGTAGCACTTCTTCCTCACTACTGTTAATGTAGCACTTCTTCCTCTCTACTGTTAATGTAGCACTTCTTCCTCTATACTGTTAATGTAGCACTTCTTCCTCTCTACTGTTAATGTAGCACTTCTTCCTCTGTACTGTTAATGTAGCACTTCTTCCTCTCTACTGTTAATGTAGCACTTCTTCCTCTGTACTGTTAATGTAGCACTTATTCCTCTCTACTGTTAATGTAGCACTTCTTCTCTGTACTGTTAATGTAGCACTTCTTCCTCACTACTGTTAATGTAGCCTTCTTCCTCTACTGTTAATGTAGCACTTCTTCCTCTGTACTGTTAATGTAGCACTTCTTCCTCTGTACTGTTAATGTAGCACTTCTTCCTCTACTGTTAATGTAGCACTTCTTCCTCTGTACTGTTAATGTAGCACTTATTCCTCTCTACTGTTAATGTAGCACTTCTTCCTCTTACTGTTAATGTAGCACTTCTTCCTCTCTACTGTTAATGTAGCACTTCTTCCTCTGTACTGTTAATGTAGCACTTCTTTCTCTCTACTGTTAATGTAGCACTTCTTCCTCTCTACTGTTAATGTAGCACTTCTTCCTCTCTACTGTTAATCATTTCTTCCTCTCTACTGTTAATGTAGCACTCTCCTCTACTGTTAATGTAGCACTTCTTCCTCTACTGTTATGTAGCACTTCTTCCTCTGTACTGTTATGTAGCACTTCTTCCTCTGTACTGTTAATGTAGCACTTCTTCCTCTCTACTGTTAATGTAGCACTTCTTCCTCTGTACTGTTAATGTAGCACTTCTTCCTCTCTACTGTAATGTAGCACTTCTTCCTCTGTACTGTTAATGTAGCACTTCTTCCTCACTACTGTTAATGTAGCACTTCTTCCTCTCTATTGTTAATGTAGCACTTCTTCCTCTGTACTGTTAATGTAGCACTTCTTCCTCTACTGTTAATGTAGAACTTCTTCCTCTGTACTGTTAATGTAGCACTTCTTCCTCTGTACTGTTAATGTAGCACTTCTTCCTCTCTACTGTTAATGTAGCACTTCTTCCTCTGTACTCTTAATGTAGCACTTCTTCCTCTGTACTGTTAATGTAGCCCTTCTTCCCTCTACTGTTAATGTAGCACTTCTTCCTCTGTACTGTTAATGTAGCACTTCTTCCTCTGTATGTTAATGTAGCACTTCTCCTCTCTACTGTTAATGTAGCACTTCTTCCTCTGTACTGTTAATGTAGCACTTTTCCTCTGTACTGTTAATGTAGCACTTCTTCCTCTCTACTGTTAATGTAGCACTTCTTCCTCTCTACTGTTAATGTAGCACTTCTCCTCTGTACTGTTAATGTAGCACTCTTCCTCTGTACTGTTAAGTAGCACTTCTCTCTAACTGTTAATGTAGCACTTCTTCCTCTGTACTGTTAATGTAGCACTTCTTCCTCTGTACTGTTAATGTAGCACTTCTTCCTCTCTACTGTTAAGGTATTTCTTCCTCGGTACTGTTAATGTAGCACTTCTTCCTCTGTACTGTTAGTGAGTATGTTTATTTCCTTCTACTTATTATTTACTGTTAAATAGCACTTCTTCCTCACTACTGTTGATGCATTGTTTATTTCCTTCTCCTGGCTATTTACTGTTGAACTATCACTTCTTACTCTACTCTTTCACTATCTCTACTTACATTTTGCTGTCCATTCTTCACCGTTTATTCCCTACTGATTATAGTCTCTGCTATTTACATTTTACTGTTTAACTCTATTGTTTATTCTTATTGCCTATCCCCACTACTTTTGCTCTCTGCTGTTTGGTCTTTATAATTTTCTGTTCTTCCAGTTAACCCTATTCAGTGCAGGGTGGGTCTATTTGGAACCTCCATTTTTACTCCATTAGTTTGATGATAATCAGACGTTTCACCTCATTAGTTTGGCGATAAGATGCTTCAACCCAATAAGGAGTCGATTTTTCCTGGGCGAGCGAAAGCGAGCCTGAAATTTTGGAGGAACCGGCCTTTGGCCGGGAAAATTTGCTACCGAAAAATGTACATATTTAGCTTGAAGGGGTCTGGGGAACGCTTTATATTTTGAAGGGGGTATGGAGAGGCTGTTTCTAAGTCTTTGGGGTTAACTAAAACAGCTAAACAATGGCTAAAACACATAAAGCTCTCAATAATAATACAACAAAATACCATAATAACCTCCAAGACGTTGCACCAGATAGTGTTAAAGCTTATCACGCCTCTGTACTGCTTAGGCCTATTCTCATCCGCTTATTATTGATCACTGTTATTGTCTTAACTTCCTGCTCTTAATGGAAGAACGAAACGAGAAGGAAACAAACTAACCGAACCCAATATAAAACAGGGGGAAACAGAAGGAAAAGTGAGCAACAGTATGACATCATATAAGGAATCACAACTGAGGAACAACAGTAGAGAGGAAAGATAAACTATAGATACATACGCTAATGGAAAGATAAACTATAGATACATACGCTAATGGAAAGATAAACTATAGATACATACGCTAATGGAAAGATAAACTATAGATACGCTAATGGAAAGATAAACTATAGATACATACGCTAATGGAAAGATAAACTATAGATACATACGCTAATGGAAAGATAAACCATAGATACATACGCTAATGGAAGATAAACTATAGATACACGCTAATGGAAAGATAACTATAGATACATACGCTATGGAAAGATAAATAGATACATACGCTAATGGAAAGATAAACTATAGATACATACGCTAATGGAAAGATAAACCATAGATACATACGCTAATGGAAAAATATAAGCAACACGGAAAAATATGCGTTAAGAGGAGGATTTTAGTTTGGTTCCTAGATATCCTTCAAGCTTAAGATTACACCCCCTTGAGTCCCTTTCAAGATAAATTTGTACATTTTTCGGTAGAAAAATGTCCCGGCCTAAGGCCGATTACTCTTAAATTACAGGCTCGCTATCGCTCGCCAGGATAAAATCGACACCTAAATGGCACGAAAGGTCTTAGAATTGACAGAATGGGGCGGAAATTCTTAAAAATCACCAAACTAATGGGGCAACGTCTTAAAATCTCAAAAGCAATGGGGCTAGACATGAGGGAGAAAGGGGTCAAGAAAAAAGTCCCTCAAGTGGAAGTCTCCTCTTAACTCATTGAGGATTTTGAAGTATTGTAGCAGTATATTATGGCTATCATTAGAGTTGGAAACATATCTGTATACTGGTTTCTCTCTCTCTCTCTCTCTCTCTCTCTCTCTCTCTCTCTGATCCCTTCCAGTTGACTAAGGGAACACCAGGCTGAAGTTAAAAAAATAGAAGAGAGAGAGAGTGAGAGAGAGAGAGACGGAGAGAGCGAGAGAGAGAGAGAGAGAGAGAGAGAGAGAGGGAGAGAGAGAGAGGAATAACATAACGACTAGAATCATATGCAATGCTTAAAAATAGAAACAAAATCTGCAGAATGGGAGTGGTGTAAATTAGATATTCTTTCTCCATTACAGATTATGTGCAATTCTTTTCTTGCATTATCTTAACTTTGTTCATTAATGCCTTATCTATTTTACTTCATTCCTTTACGTCTCTCTCTCTCTCTCTTTCTATGGTGCTTCATATTTTACATCTCTCTCTTTCTCTCTCACACAATTCCACTACCCACTGACAAAACCCCAGTTATCGTAACATACCTGAACCCATTGTATGCCTGGTCCTTTTAACACTACACGTCCCCTTGCAATCCCCGACACGGCTACACACACACCCTTTATATCACACCTCATCCCCCCCCCCCACCACACACACACCTCATATACACCTCATTCACACACCTACCCACTCCAAACCACTGTTTGGACACTTGATCCCCAGTGTTTTGGAGGACAAGCAGTCTAGAAGGGACACTAGGCTGTTGTTGCTTGATTTCCTTTGTACTCCTTTGTACCTCATATACAACACACACAAACACACACACACACCCACACACCCACACACACTTAAAGAACATATACCTACACCACGAATGGCATTTCCCTATCTGTTTTACTTCAAACACATTATTGACAACCTCCCACGCAGAGGGGTAATATAGGAAGAAAATAATATATTATAATTTGTTAGAGCCAAGGTCAATATTCGCTCTAGTTGCTGAATTTTGTTTGTTATTAAACCGGAAGATGAAAATTAAGTGTAAGTTGAGAATGTATATAATAGTTACTGAGCATTGTTTGTTCTTATACCAGGAGAGGAAAATAAAGTTGGAGTTGTTAAGATATATAATAGTTACTGAGCATTGTATCTTCTTAAACCAGGAGAGGAAAATAAAGTATAAGTTGTGAAGAAATATAATAGTTACTAAGTATTGTTTGTTCCTTTTTTCTTATGAGTATGAAGGATATAAAAGGTAAAGCAGTATGTAACAAGTGTCTCCCCCTAAGTTGAAAGGGTGAGAGAGAAAAATAAAAAAATATAATCATAAAAAATAAATATAAATGTGCTTGTTTAGTGTAGTGAAATGGATAGGAGGAGGAAGTGTTTGTGAGAGCTAGCTGGGTTACTCTCTTTGTAGGCGAGATACAAACAGAACAGTGAAAGAAGCCAGACAAAGAAAACTATACCAGGAGAGGAAAATAAAGTGTAAGTTGTGAAGCTATATCTCGTCTTTTGATCGCGACTGCACACACTGGGACATAAATCCTGGCCCTTCCTGATTTCTTACACAGTATATGACCCTTTCACGTTTTTATGACGCAGAGGTTGCCAGATTAGCAATAATAAATAGAGTTCTCTCACTCCTATTATTACCTCTCCAAAATTTGTTTTCTGCCCACAGCTAACTCAAAGACAACTGCAGAGGTTGAAGTAACTAAACTAAAGGTTTCTAAATCCCCCTGATGGTAACAAAGGCTTTAAAGTATCCCTAATAGGCTCAAAATTGCGTCAAGAACGTGAGAGGGTTAAAGAGGGGGGGGGGGGGGGAAGCGGGGAGGAAGGTTGCTCCATAGACCTATATAACACTTTAAAAAACCACCCCAAGAGTTAAATTTGTACAGTTTTCGGTAGACAAGTGTCTCGATTCTGAACCTCTGTATCTCTAAAAGGACTAGTGTAACCGAGTTAATTTGTCTACCAATTGGGAAGCATCAACTAGGGAACAGGTGTAGAAATTCACAGCCCATTTTTCAGGAACAGGGTATACGAGCATTAATGTCTAAATCACGAAATCAGTTGCAAATATATATCTATTTAATGTTTGGTGAATGGTTAAGGGGGGATGGTTGTTTTTTCTGGCCCGACTTCTTCCCCACGTTTAACCCCATTAGATTTTAGTTTTTAAGACATTCGACCCATTAGTTTGGCTATCATAAAACCTTTAACCCAATTTTTTTGTCAATATTTAGACATTTCGTACAATTTAGGTGTCCGCCATTTTCCTGACGAGCGATAGCGAGCCTGTATCATAGTAGTAATCGGCCTCTAGCCGGCTATCGAAAAATGTACAAATATATTTTGAAGGGGGATCTTGGGGTATCATTTTCTATGCTTGATGGAGGTCTAGAGAGGAAATTAAACAAATACAGTATATTCAAAAGATAAATAATTAAGCAAACAAATACGCCCATCCCCCCTTAAAGCAATTCCAAATTCCAACGGTTTATAAGCTATAATTATCAATAACCTGCATAGTTTGAAATGGGGGTTTGTGGTTATTAAAGCGAAAATACAGTATGTTTGGAAAATACAGTATGTTTGGAAAATACAGTATGTTTGGAAAATAGCCTTTAGAGCAGGGGTGGGGAACGTCCGGCCCGGGGGCATGATAAGGCCCCCGGGACCATTTGATCAGGCCCACAAGGCATTATATGAGTATGCTGAAATGTGCTAATTTCCTTGCTATTTAATACATTTTAATTAAACAAGTAATAATCAACCCCTGGGCCTTGACGATCATGGCACACTTTGGCAATTTATTCTGGCTATCATGATTAAATGATTTTATACAGCTTCCAAAGGATCTGTGGGTGTTTGATATGACTATCTCATTTAACTTTATAATATTCATACCCCCTTCTTAATCTTGTCTATCATTGTCAAGTGCGGTGGCTGAGTCGCAGGAACTTGTTCATGCAGTGTTACAAACTGCATAATGAAGAAAAGCAATAATTGATGGAGATGAAGAAAAAAAAACTCTCATGAAACTTAGTGATAGCAAGTGGCTGTGTGATCTAGCATTCATATTTTACATTACCAAGTATTTCTCAGAACTGAACGTCAAGCTTCAAGGCCCCAATCAGTTTCCTGGCTCACGGCATTCAAATGTGAAATAATTTTATGCTAAATTAAAGTTGTGGAAAATGCAACTCGAAAGGAATAAAACTGTGCACTTTCCCACTTTGCAAACAGAAAAGCCTTCTACAACATCGGATTATGCTGGTGAATGTGCAAAGCTAATTGAGGCATGTAATGAAAGATTCAAGGACGTGAAAAGTAAACAGGAGTTGAACATCTTTGCTACATCGTTTAATGTGGAATAAATTAATGTGCCTGATAACCTGCAACACAAAATAATTCACCTGCAAAGTGATGATGAGCTGAAAGTTAGGTACGATAATCACCCATTCCTTGAGTTCTATAGATGGTACATACACGCTGATGATTTTCCCAATTTGAGGAGGCATGCACTGACATTTACATCTGTGTTTGGAACCACTTACTGCTGTGAGCAATGTTTTTTTTTTTTTCCAAAATTTCTCCTTGCAAAGAGTCGACTGCATTCCAAACTGACTTACCCAATCCTGAAAAACCAGCTGCAAGTAGCAACAGCATCAATACCAGCTGACATAACACGCCTCGCCAAAGAGGAGTTCCAACCATTACATTAGGGGGACTTAATGTTTGACCAGTAAAAGTAGGCTGATTTTTAAGTTGATAATTTTGTATGGCCCTCGAATGATGTCATACATGTCCAACTGGCCCTTGATAGGAAAAAGGTTCCCCATCCCTGCTTAAGAGTGTACATACCATCCGACTATCACAGTGGTTCTTAAAGTTTTTCAGCCCCGATACCCCAAAGTTCAACTCCAAGTCAACCTGATACCCCCACTCCAATATTAGCCTACGACTACCGACTTTTACAGTCATAGTAACTATTCAGTGCACGAAATTATTAATTTAATATTTTCCAGGATGCCTTTTTGGATACCCCTAAGAACCGGTTTCGATGCCCCCTGGGGGTATTGAGGCACTACTTTAAGAACACCTGGGTCACTATCAGAACAAGGCCGGCGTTCATTGTCGGGCAAATGTGGTGAGAGAAACAGTGTGTGTGTGTGTGTGTGTGTGTGTGTGTGTGTGTGTGTGTGTGTGTAAGTGCGAAAGAGAGAGAGAGAGTCAGTGAGTGAGTGTGATTGAGAGAGAGAGTGTGTGATAGTGAGAGTTAGAGTGAGAGAGAGAGTGATTCAGTGAGTGAGTGTGTGTGTGTGTGTGTGTGTGTGTGTGTGTGTGTGTGTGTGTGTGTGTGTGTGTGTGTGTGTGAGAGAGAGAGAGAGAGAGAGAGAGAGAGAGAGAGAGAGAGAGAGAGAGAGAGAGAGAGAGAGAGAGATAGAGATAGATAAAGAGAGAGAGAGAGAGAGAGTGTGTGATAGAGAGAGAGAGTGTGTGTGTGTGTGTGCCCCTTTCTCTCTTTCAGGTAAGAGTGGGTGCGGCGCCCCCCGGCTGTGGTATAATGAGCCAGGTGGACACAGCCATAGGGGGGGGGGGGGGGGGTAGTGTATTATGTACAACCCACTTCCAACCAGTCACACCATCTAAGACACTAATACGTATACGAGGGTTTTGTATATACTTGTTTACTATCATTATTTTGTATATACTTGTTTACTATCATTATTTTGTATATACTTGTTTACTATCATTATTTTGTATATACTTGTTTACTATCATTATTTTGTATATACTTGTTTACTATCATTATTCTTTTCGTTTGTTCTCTAGACCTCTATCAAGCTTTAAAAAATAAATATAAATAACAATAAAAATAAAACATGAAAAATAAGTACATTGAAATAAATTATAACACTATCTAAAGAACCCCCCCCCCTTTCGAGATAAATGTGCCTATTTGCCGATTGCTCACAACTTACAGGCTCGCTATCGGTCGCCAGGAAAAAATCGCCACCTAAGTGGCACGAAAGGTGATAATATTGACAAAGAAATGGGGCGCAAGGTCTTATAAATGCCAAACTAATGGGCAAACGTTTTAAAATGTCAAAACTAATGGGGGAGAAGGGTGTCCAGAAATACAAAAACAAAAGCCTCCCCTTATTGTCATGAACTGCATTCTCTGGGGCCCATATTCCGGCACTAAATACGAATCTTTGAATCTATCTATCTATCTATATGCTCAGGCCCAATCCCCATTTTGGGGGTAGCCGACTCAAGACAGAGCAAGAACAGGGAAAACACAAACACAACATAAAAAAATAAATAAACACAGATAAAAAACACAAACTCTCACACATCCAGGTCACCCAGGAGAAGACCCAGAGATCAGGGTTACCAAGGTCGCTCCAGCACTCCCCCGGCCCCTGACCACCCGGAGAGGTTCCGATCTCGGCAGGCAGACATGCAGCGGAGCCAAAGCCACAAGCCCTCCCACCACACTTCCAGGCACACCCTTCATATTAATCGTCTCCCCGGGCCAGGCGCCTGATGGACTATTATCTAGTCCAACTTGCGCCCGACCCCTTACTCCAAATGACCACGTGTTAACTCAACTATTCACAAGCATTCTCCATTCACTCCTGTCCACCACCACTTCCCCTGCCTGATCTATAGTCATTCCTCTATCATCCAAAGCCTTTCTTACACAGTCTCTCCATCTCAATGGGGGTCTTCCTGCCCTTCTATCTCCCCTTGTACCTGACTCACATATTCTCTTTGTAAGCCTTTCATCTCCCATTCGTTCATAATCTTTGAATAACTTACATAAATAATTAATCAACCCGCAAATATTGGGTAGTGAATATACAGTATGATGGAAGTTAATTTAGTACTGGATAACTTCATAATTATATGTCTGTCTGTCTGTCTATCAATCTATCTATCCATCTATCATCTATCTATCTATCTTATCTATCTATCTGTCTATCTATTCATCCATCTAACTTTCTATGTATCTATCTATCATCTATCTATCTATCTATCTATCCATCCATCTAACTATCTATGTATCTATCTATCTATCGTCAATCTATCTTATCTATCTATCTGTCTATCTATCCATCCATCTAACTATCTATCTATCTATCTATCATCTATCTATCTATTTATCATCTATCTATCTATGGCCCGACACAATAATCCCCGAGTGGTTAGCCAGAAATGAATTACCTCCATCAAGGCAATTCGATCAATTATCTACCTAGTTATCGGGGGAGGATTGCCAGCCCAATCACCCACTGCTGTGTATAGGGTGTGCGATGAATGCGGAATGTTTTTGAATGGCTACAGTTATGAAGGGGGGTCACCGTTTTTTGTTTATCTTTCTCTCCTTTTCTCTCTTTCTCTGGCTTGTATCCATTCTGCCCCATTCAGCCAACTGTTTCCAGGCGTTTATCCCTATCTAGGTGTCGATTTCACCCTGGCGAGCGATAGCGAGACAGCATTGTATGGAGAAATCCGGCTTCGCCGGAGAAATTTTTCTATCGAAAAAGTTACAAATTTAGCTTGCTGTCAAAACAAAAATATATATATGCTGGTTCGCTACCGCTCGCCAGGAGAATATTGACACCTGGATAGGGGTAAACGTCTTAAACTTGTAGGCTGAATGGGGCCAAATGAATACAAGCCAAAGAGAGAGGGAGAGAACGAGAAACAAAGCTAGGTGGGTTCCCTTAACCCAACCGCCCATTGCTGTGTATAGTGTGTGTGATGAATGCGGAATGTTATTGAATGGTTACAGTTGTGAATGTAGTTTGTTACCAGTGTTATCAGCTTGGTCATGCTAATCATTGTAAATGCGAGACTGGTCTACTGCACCTTTAATGTCCGCCACTGCAAGGAGGGGTTGGGAGGCCATTGGGAT
The DNA here is from genome assembly GCA_032716605.1 of Paralithodes platypus. Taxonomy (NCBI): domain Eukaryota; kingdom Metazoa; phylum Arthropoda; class Malacostraca; order Decapoda; family Lithodidae; genus Paralithodes; species Paralithodes platypus. The sequence goes on along the minus strand of CM064527.1, from coordinate 42,398,807 downwards.
GTGCTTCAATAACATCCAGTCATCGGGAATTGACTACTTCGAGTTAAGGAAGTTGGAGCCGTACACAACGATATTAAACGGAAACAGAATAATAACGTAGGTTACTGATGGATAGAAAGTACATTGAATGTGATTTGAGGATCATGACGTGTTTTAGCAGTTTATTTTGGCTTTATTTAGATTATTTTATATAGCTTCGGAAGGATATATGGGAGTTAAAAGGGTAAAGACTGACTCAATTAACCCTCTTCCATATACCTTTCCTACTCTGAATAAAGTCGTCTATTGATAGCCAGAGTATACTGTCATAATGCGTCATAAGACTCAAAGGGTTAATGTATTATAACTGTATTTTGGTTGAAAGTCTGCTAAATATCGATGTGTACAGCTCCAACTTCATTATAGAAAGAAACTCGCAAGTGGTCAATTGAACTCGCAGCCTCCCGCATGCGAGGTGCGCAGACTATACCCTGTTCCGAATAAGTAGGCCAACACTCTTAAATATTAACCTCTATAACTCACAAACCACTAGAGTAATCAAGCTAATATTAATAACATTTGGGAAGGGTCATCCAGGGAATAGGTGTGCACATTTACAGCCTATTTGCTCAAGCCCTTTTTGAGTTACAGAGATTAGGGTTCCCGATATCTGGCCTACCTATTTGGAACAGGGCATACCATCCCTCCACGTAGGATCCTTCTATACCCCATTCCAAATAGGTGGGCCAGAAATCGTGAACCCTAACCTCTGTAACTCAAAAAGGTCTGGCGTAAATGGACTGTAAATCTCCACACCTATTCCCTGGCTGATCCTTCCCAAATGGTAGAAATATTAACTCGATTACTCCAGTCGTTTGTGAGATATAGAGGTTCATGTTCAAGAGTTTTGGCCTACTTACTTGGAATAGGGTATGGTATGTAAGAGCAGTATTTGTGTCCAAGAGCATGCGGGTAATCTGAAATGGGTTGCTTGAAATGACTCGGCGGTGAGGTTTGGAATGAGCTACTAAGGGACTGAAGGAGGGACTGCGGGGACTGGTACGGTGGGGGGGGGGGGGGGGGGGGGGCCCGGGGGGGATCTGGAGGAGGTGCTTGTGTGTGTGTGTGTGTCGCTCTCACTCTCTCACATTCTATCTCTCAGGTTAAGCACTAGTAGTATACAATATATCTCAATGTGCTTCTTCACTAGGAATTTCCCAGTAGAAATGTTCTCAATCTGTTGGGGACCTTGTTTCCCCAACTAAATTTCATGCCAACCCATGGTCGGAGGGAGTGGAGGGTGGGGAGAGAACCTTCTGCTTTGCTATCCTTACCTTCCCTTTTGTAGCACATTTTACGTCCGGACTGCCTTGTGGGGACCACACAGCCTGTTCACTCTGTGTAGCTATGTAACTATATGTAACTCTCTCTCCAGTGTGGCCTCAGAGAGGAATCTAACCATTGGCTTTAATTGGGTTTTGTAGTAATGAGATTCAGGTGCCTGGTAAAGTCACCTGGGGAACTCTTGACATGGGATCCAATTAAAGGACAGCCGATCTCTCTCTCGCTCTCTCTCTCTCTCTGCTCTGTATTCTCCTTGGGAGCTATACTAATGACATAAGAACATGTAAATCTGCTGAGGACTTACCGGCCTACACGAGACAGAACCTTTTCACTCCCAACGCGTATCATTTATAGGACTATGCTAATTACGTTTGCAAGTTTCCATCGTTTTTGAGCTGATAACATTTCTAGGCAAACTATTCCACGTATCTATAACCACATTTCCAAAGCAATGCTTGCCTAAATGTTTAAAATATAATTTTGTTTAAAAGTATTTGTACGGGCTATTTCGCAATCATTCGTCTTTACTACTTTGCTAATATCTGCCTAATTGATAACCTTTCATCCATTTATACACATCTATCATAATAGTTCCTCTACATTTTTTTTTAATTGATATAGGGATATATAATAATACGTTGGATCGCCTCTAGAGAGTTTATATAATTTCTATAATAGGGGCACCAAAACATAACAACATAATCCGTAAGCGGTCTCGCTAATGGCAAGTAAAGTTTCATGATAAAGTCAGTTGTTACTCACACTGCTAGATATGAATCCGAGAATCCTGCTTGCCTTGTTACGAACGCGTATACTATGCCTTGTTACCTAGGCTACTGATCATTGCAAACAGATACTCCTAGATAATTCTCATAGTCTTCCATATTAGCTACTCTATATTTTGCACCTGTATTCAACTTCTATATCTTTAATACCTTGCATTTATTAATATTCAAATTAATCTACTAATTTACTGACCATTCATGTAAGGTACCTAGATAGCTTTGGATTTACTCAGTATTATTATTTGAATAAATTATTCTCCCCATTTTGGTATTTACATTCAATATTCTCTGTATTTCTCTTTGTCTACCTGCCTTTCTCTCTCACACAAGCTAATTCTGATTATCAGGCATTCAGTTAATCAAACATCAATAAACAAGAATCTGTAGTTTAGGCTGGGATCATAACTGCATACCCAACACTGCCATGTTATATATTGACCTCAATCTTAAACCTTGACCTTTGGATAACTTGGTTGAACATCAGTTTCGTTTCCATAAAGATGACACCAAATATAGAAAACAGATTGTTAGCGTAATTTATCAATTAGAACAATTCAAATGTCAGTATATTAACTTATTCAAAAAAATCTCCAAATTTAAATCTATGAAGCAACAGGCATTACTGCACGTCTATAGAATTTAAGGAAAGGCAATCTGTGGCTGCGAGAATCGCTATATATATATGTGTGTGTGTGTGTGTGTGTGTGTGTGTGTGTGTGTGTGTGTGTGTGTGTGTGTGTGTGTGTGTATGCGTGTGTGTGTGTGTAAGAAAACCTAGACAGACGACATGAAAATATTGCATTATATATATGAATGTAGTTAAGTATAGCTGGATGCATTATATATATGAATATAGTTAAGTATAGCTGGATGCATTATATATATGAATGTAGTTAAGTATAGCTGGATGCATTATATATGTAAATGTAGTTAAGTATAGCTGGATGCATTATATATGTAAATGTAGTTAAGTATAGCTGGATGCATTATATATATGAATGTAGTTAAGTATAGCTGGACGCATTATATATATATGAATGTAGTTAAGTATAGCTGGACGCATTGTATATATGAATGTAGTTAAGTATAGCTGGACGCATTATATATATATATGAATGTAGTTAAGTATAGCTGGACGCATTGTATATATGAATGTAGTTAAGTATAGCTGGACGCATTATATATATATGAATGTAGTTAAGTATAGCTGGACGCAATATATATATGAATGTAGTTAAGTATAGCTGGACGCATTGTATATATGAATGTAGTTAAGTATAGCTGGACGCATTATATATATATGAATGTAGTTAAGTATAGCTGGACGCAATATATATATGAATGTAGTTAAGTATAGCTGGACGCATTATATATATGAATATAGTTAAGTATAGCTGGACGCATTATATATATGAATATAGTTAAGTATAGCTGGACGCATTTAGCTACCCACGAACACCAAGACAATACTAGTGATAGCAAGGAAGAGGGAAGGAACGATAACCAATATACCCGCTAAAAATATTCAATGGCAGCAGATCCCACCAGATGGACAGACTATATTACCAATTATGTTACTTTTCTACTGGTCCCAAAAAATATATGAGAGAGAGAGAGAGAGAGAGAGAGAGAGAGAGAGAGAGAGAGAGAGAGAGAGAGAGAGAGAGAGAGAGAGAGGGAGAGAGATATTGAATGAGGACTATGAACTGTATGTAACCTTATGCAATCTCTCTGTCTCTGTCTCTCTCTCTCTCTCTCTCCTACTATTATATTTTCAGGAACCAGTAAAACATAACTGGTGATATACTCTGTCCATCTGGTGGGATCGCCTACCATTGAATATTAGTATAGTCTATTTTTTTCCAGCTGAGGGTAAATTGCCATGTTTCTATCTTTGTTACTCAGCTATAAGGTACATTTTGTAGCGAAATATGATGTTAATAATGAAAACTTGGCATTAATACGACACACAGCCATGGTAGTTTCATATATTTCCATTACGTATCCAGAAATCAGCTACTAAGGGATTCAATTTACCATCAGCTGGGAACAAAATAGACAATAGTAGGTACTGTGGTTATCTCCCCTTCCCTCTGTCTTGCTATCTATATTATTCTCTGGGCGATCGCGGATCTTTAAGGGAGCCCAACTCAATTGTTTTCTCTTTCTCTCCCTCTCTCTTTGGCTTGTATCCATTCGGCCCCATTTAGCCTACAGTTTTAAGACGTTTACCCCCATCCAGGTGTCACTATTTTTCTGGTGAGCGGTAGCGAGCCAGCATATTTATGTTTTTGTTTTGAGACTAAGCTAAATTTGTACATTTTTTGATAGAGAAATGGCTCCGGCGAAGCCGGATTTCTCCATACATAGCTTGCTCGCTATCGCTTGCCAAGAATATATCGACACCTGGATGGGGATAAACGTCTTATAACAGTTGGCTGAATGGGGCAGAATGGATACAAGCCGGAGAAAGAGAGAAAAGGAGAGAAAGAGAACAACAACCGGTGAGTCCCCTTAACTGCGTCGAGTTATACGTATCTCTATTATTCATATTTTATTGCCAGACTTTCTTTTGGCTCTCTCGTTTTTCTTTATATAGGGAGAGGGAGAAGGAGAAGGAGAACATAGGAGAGGCAGAGGAGAAGGAGGAGGGAGAAGGAAGAGAAGGAGAAAAGGGAGAAAGGAAGAGAAGGAGAAAGGGGAGAAAGGAAGAGAAGGAGAAAGGGGAGAAGGGAAGGAGGAGAAGGAGGAGGGAGAAGGAAAAGGAGGGGAAAGGGGAGAGGGGAAGAGGAAATGAAAAGGAGGAGGAGGAGGAAAGAAGAGGAGGAAGGGGAAGGGAGGAGGAGGAGGGGGAAGGGAGAGGAGGAGAAGCAGGAAGGGAAGAACAAAATAAATATGAATTCACACGAGTATTTTATTCGGCAAATTTCGGTCGGCTAATTTTCTGGCATACTTTTTTTTTTTTTTTTTTTTGCGGAGGCTCATTTTGCATTCGTATCAGCATCCAGACAATTTATGAAGATTATTCTAAAAAATATATACAAAAAGAGTTCTGTGATATTGCTGTAATGAGGGAAAGTGAAGGGGAAGAGAGGAAGGGGAGGCAGGGTAATGTAAGGGGGTGGGAGAGGAAGGGGAGGAGGGAGAGGTAGAGGGGAGAGAGAACAAGAAGAGGTGAAAAGGAGGGGTGTGGAGGGGAGAGGGAAGAACAGGAGTAAGATAGGGGAAGGAGAAGAGAGAGGATACAGGTAAATGAAAGGGGGAGAGAGACACTCTTTGTTGGACTGAAGGCGAAGGGTTCATCAATTACACCCACATATTATTGAGAGAGAGAGAGAGAGAGAGAGAGAGAGAGAGAGAGAGAGAGAGAGAGAGAGAGAGAGAGAGAGAGAGTATGCACAAATGAACGTATGCCTGGAGATTCATAATTTAACAATAATAATAGCTTGGTTACTTTATCGACAGCTGATATATACTGTATATCTATCTATCTATCTATCTATCTATCTATCTCTCTCTCTCTATATATATATATCTATATATATATATATATATATATAGATACCGTATATATATATATATATATATATATATATATATATATATATATATATATATATATATATATATACTTCACGACACCTTCTCACCATCATCCCTCCACCCCTACTGCAGCACATCCCCCACCATCACAATAACCTCAAGTCTTAACAGTCAGGGTCATATTATGTTCGGAGGTCTGATGTATATATTGACGCCTTTCATCACCAACCAAACACCCTCATAACCACTTCCATATCAGTAGCAAACCCTCTCACCATCCCTCCAACATCTCCACCACACCCAGCTAGCACCATCACCACCACCCCAAGCATCCTTCCATCACAATAGTCCCAACATGTTATATATCAGGCTCACGTTACGGTGGTAGGTCTGGGGTTACACTTTTGACACATTTCTTTCATCATCAACCATACCCTATCATCACCACCACTACATCACTACCGTAGTACCACAGGCTTTCACCATCCCTTCATCATCTCCTACACACCCTAACACCACCAGCATCTCTCCATCTCCACCACCACCACCACCACACTAGCCCCAACATGTTATATATCAGGCTCACGTTACGGTGGTAGGTCTGCGGCTGCACTTTACAGACATTCCTTTCATCATCAACCATACGCTATCCTCACCACCACTACATCACTACCTTAGTACCGCACACTTTCACCATCCCTTCATCATCTCCACCACACCCTAACACCACCAGCAACCCTCCATCACCATCACCATCACCACAATAGCCCCAACGTGTTATATATCAGGCTCACGTTACGGCGGTAGGTCTGGGGCTGCACTTTTAACTCCTCCCTCATTCAGCTCATCTCCTCTCCACCATTATCCTCATTCTGTGGCTCTCTCCTCCGACCATTATACTCATTCATACCGCAGCCTCCTCCCCCCCCCCCCACACACGCACACACCCGTCCCTCCCTCTCTCCCTTGCTAACTCGTTTCATTTTCTACTAGGGCTTCTTTTTCATTCCTATGTTTACTTTTGTTTGCGTTGATCGTCTTTGGGTATATACATTTGTTTCGGTTTGTGCTTCTATGAGTTTTCTATTAATCGTATTACTTTCATGTGTCACTCATTCCCTCATTAAGTGTTCATTTATATTCGTCCCCTGTTCGCTAGTTCCATTTGGTTAAGTCTTTTTCGGACGAACTTTTCTAAACCTTCCTTCCGTCATTATATTTTCGTTGGTGTGCATTGCCATTTACCTTTACAATTCCTTAGTCCGCCCTCTTCTGGAATACTGCGTTCAATCTTGGTGCCCTTATTACCAAAAATATATAGACAAGCTAGAACGAGTTCAACGTAGAGTTACCAAAATGATACCTAGCCTAAAGAAAAAATCATACGAGCGTCTTAGAGAATTAAATCTATTTCCTTTAACCCAGCGCAGATTACCTTGCGACATAATTATATGACGCGATCGTGTCATATGAATAAGTCCACCAAAAACTCATATGACGCGATCGCGTCATATGGACTTATCTCTATACCTCTCCAATAAGTTTATGACGCAATTTTGCGTCATATGAGCTCAGTAAGTCCGATAAGTTACCATACGATATAACCGTTGGTGGCAACCTCAGCCTCCTGCGATAATTCTAACGGCCGCAGTGTTGTTGTGAGTGTAGTGCGAGGCAGTGGCAATGATCCTGGGGCTCCCGCCTCCTTGGACTTACTGGAACATAATATGTCTGGGGGAGTTAAGAGGCGACTTAATTCAAGTGTTCAAAATCATCAAAGGCATCGACAATATGAACTGTAGTAAGTACTTCACTATCGACCAATCTAATTACACGCGGGGAAACGGGTGCAAAATTATTGGTAAATCTTTTAACTCACACGAAGCTAAAAATTTCTTCTTTAATCGAGTTGTCAACTTATGGAATGGGCTTCCCCGAGATGTTATAGACTGCAGCACCGTTGATTCATTTAAACTTCGCCTAGACAAATATCTCGCATCAAACCCGCGACTGACTGCGTTTGTAAATGAATAACTTTATTTTATCCTCCCCTCAGTTACTAACCCCTCTGTCCCCTACTAACTTCCTAATCCTGCCACGGACATTAGTTCCAGGGCAGTAGTTCCCTTTCCAATGTTCCCTTACCCACTCTAAACCACTGTTTGGACACTTGATCCTCAGTGTTTTGGAGGACAAGCAGCCTAGAAGGGTCACTAGACCTGTTGTTGCTTGATTTCCTTTGTACTCCTTTGTACCTGTATTTGTGTCGTTGTTCTTTCGGCATTCTTTCTTCACTTGGTCACTAGTTTCATTTGAGAGTAGGTCTTCTATTTTCGGATGGACTTTTATATGCTTTCCTTCACGCATTTATTCTTATTCATAATTTGTGTACATCGTTCGAGGTAAGAAATAAATTCAATATATCAGTAAGATAATATGATAGATATGACAAGGTTGGAGAGGGAGCTTTTCAAGAGCGGTGAATAATGAATGATTTAACCCCCGATGATTCACTTTTTGGGCGATTTTTGCATGTATTCATTATTTTTCTAGTTTCCTCCCTAGACCATAAAAAAAAAAAAAAACAAAAAAAAACATGCATTAGATCCCCATTCTAGATTAATTTGTACAGTTTTCGGTAGAAAAATTTCCCGGCCAGAGGCCGGTTCTTCCAACATTACAGGCTCACCATCGTTCGCCAGGGAACAAATCGACACCTAAATAACACGAACGGTCTAAATATTGACGACGAAATGGGGCGAAAGGTCTTAAAATCGACTAACTAATGGGGAAAACATATTGACATCTGAAAACTAATGGGGCTAAACATGAGGGAGAAAGTGGTCCAGAAAATCGGCCCATCCCCCCTTAACCTGGGACAGGAAGGATAGATGATAAGATTACTCGTCAGTTTCGAGGTAATTAATTATCTAGGGCATTATTGGAGAAGTAGGGATAATAGATTGAGAAATAATTAAAACTGAGATGTAGAACATTTGGGAGCTAAGGAAGGAAGGAGAGAGAGAGAGAGAGAGAGAGAGAGAGAGAGAGAGAGAGAGAGAGAGAGAGAGAGAGAGAGAGAGAGAGAGAGAGAGAGAGAGAGAGAGAGAGATAATCTCAAACATTAAAGAGAGGGAGAGAGAGAGTGAGAGTGAGTGCGAGTTAGCATCTCAAACATTAAAGCTTTTCTATGGGTATGTTATATAAAAACAATGAAAACTGCTGTTTGAATGGCTGCGTAAAGAAATAATACAAATTGATTGATGGATTGTTTTGTCTAGCTCTTTATTAACCCTTTCTGTACCAGCGACGTCTATTATATAGTATTCTAGCTATATTTAGACGATTTTATGCAGCTTAGGAAGGATCTGTGGTAGCTAAACGGGTTGATTGAGATAGATTGAAGTCTAATAACTGGTAGAGATCCTTCCTAAACTGAATATAATCGATTAGTAGTAGCCAGAATGTAATAAAAAGGATGTCGACGTTACAGAAGGGGTTAATCTTTATCTCCGACATAATATTATTGCATGTAGAGGTATTAAGGGGAGACTGACCGTTTGTTTGGTCTATTAATTCATTTATTCATATTTTTTTTAGTTTCCTCCCTAGACCTCCATCAAGCTTAGAACCCCCCCCCCCCCCCTAGACCCCCCTTCAAGATAAATTTGTACATTATTCGGTAGAAAAATGTCCCGGCCGAAGGCCGGTTCCTCTTAAAATTGCAGGTTCGCTATCGCTCGCCAGGAAATAATCGACACCTAAATGGCACGAAAGGTCTTAAAATTGACAACGAAATGGGGCGAAAGGTGTTAAAATCGCCAAACTAATGGGCCGAACGTCTTATAATCTCAAAACTAGTGGGGCTAAACATTAGGGAGAAGGGGGTCCAGAAAAACGGTCTGCCTCCCCTTAATAATAGCATAACAATAAATACATAAGTGCAGCCATGGAATAGAATGTTTGTAAACAAATATAAAGGAAAACATATGATACACAGACGAAGTATATTGGTAAACTGCTGATTGAAGTTTTGGATTTCATTAGTCTGTGCTCATGACCTCACTTATATCATCAGAGAGTGTTCAAGAATTTATGTCTATGATTGTACACCCAACGGCGTAAATTTGGGCCCAACAGAAATTCTCAAACTGCAAAATGAACCTCCGACCTGAAAATATTAGCTAAACAAAACACAGGTCTCCCTAGATTTACTATTGGATTACGGTCCTGAAAACCCGATCATAAATAGAAAAATCATATAGCGAACCCTAAAATTAATGGGGATGCGTTCTCGGACCAGCCAAAACCCAAACCCAAACACCGAAAAACCTACAATAATATCGTAGATTGGGGCATCGGATAGTGAGAGAGACCTGTAATAATATGATTCGATTCTGTTCGGGATATCTTCGAACACCTAGGCCCTAACTTATGACGTTATACACTAGGGAGGCCGGTGCGATGCAGCGGTGCCGTGAGGATCTACGCATGCGCGACGACCTTTACTATTTTTTCTTCAGAATATATTATATATTTTTTTATTAAACTAACCTAACCTAACTTAATTTGTACAACATATTGTATTGGGCTGTGATTGATTGTTAGACCTCTTGGGTGTGAGCCCTAACCGTTACCTCAGTGTTACGAGACGGTAAGCTGGACTTGTTTTGAAAGGCCTAGTTAACGGGGCAAAATATCAAAGTCGTCGCGCAGGTGCAGATCCACACGGCACCGCTGCACCGCACCAGCACCGGGCTCTGTACATGGCCTCCCATACATTGTAGGACTTAAATGTTGATATTTTTATGATATGACCCAGCCAGGCCTCAAACCCAGGCCAGTAGTGCAGCACTCGAGCACCTTTACCACTAGGCCACCGAAGAGCTTAAAAGTAGTAGCTTCATTTGGAATCAGATTCCATCCACCATCACCCGCTCCAACTCGTGGTCAAGTAGCTTGATACCATGGTGAGTTATCTGCTCAACAGGTGGCGTTGTGTGTGTGTAAGTGTGAGAGTCCGAGTGTAGGGGTTGAGACAGTGAAGCATGGGAACGAGGTGGCTTCAGAGATGGGGTCGTTTCGGGCCATGAGTGAGCACCGTGCCTCATGTGAAGGCAAGATGGCAGGTGCTCGTTGTACTCTACGTGCTTCACATGTCTCACTCCCTAGACTGGAACAAGACCTCACGGGCTTCACTGTTCATTGTAAAGCGGTGAATGTTAAGGCTCTCAGCCTATGCCCGAGAGGAAGTAAGTTGGAATATAGAAAAAAAAAAAAAAAAAAAAAAAAAAAAAAAACACCCATACACCTCACACACATACACTATACTATATTTTTTCCAGCTGATGGTAAATTGAATCCCTTAGTAGCTGATTTCTCGATAATTAATGGAAATATATGAAACTACCATGGTTGTGTGTCGTATTAATGCCAAGTTTTCATAATCAACATCATATTTCGCTACAAAATCGACCTTATAGCTGAGTAACAAAGATAGAAACATGATAATTTACCCTCAGCTGGAAAAAAATAGACTATAGCAGTATTCTTCTATGTATAATCCATGGGAAAGCATTTTGCATTATACCACTGTGATAGTTTTACACCTACAGCTTGATGCTAATGCTAAAAAATCTTGCTTTACTCCCGCCTGTTCTACTGCTGTCCGCAATAAGGAGGAAGCATTCAAACGGTACCGTCGCCTTAAAACTCAAGACTCTCATTCTTCCTATGTTTCTGCCCGGAATCAAGCCAAATCTGTTCTTCGACTTGCCAAACACTCTTTCATCAATAATAAATGCACTGAACTATCCAACTCTAGCTCTTCCCAAGCTTTCTGGCATATAGCCAAAAACCTCTCCAACAATTTCTCTTTCTCGTCTTTCCCTCCCTTTCCCACTCTGATGGTACAACCATCACTTCTTCCTCTGACAAAGCTAAACTCTTCGCTCAAACTTTTGCTAGAAACTTCACCTTGGATGATTCCGGTGCTATTCCTCCCTCTCCACCCTCCTCTCTCTTACTTATGCCTAATATCCTAATCTCTTCTAAAGATGTACTTTCTACCCTCTCTGGGCTTAACACTAATAAGGCGTACGGTCCGGACGGTATTCCTCCTGTTGTTCTCAAAAACTGTGCTTCCATGCTGACTCCCTGCCTAGGCAAACTCTTTCGTCTCTGTCTATCCTCTAACGTCTTCCCTTCATGCTGGAAGTTTGCTCACATTCAACCTGTCCCAAAGAAGGGTGACCGCTCTCAACCCTCCAACTATCGTCCAATTGCTCTCATCTCTTGTCTTTCTAAAGTTTTTGAAACTATTCTTGCTTCCAAATTTCTTAAGCATTTCTCTTCTTATAATCTGCTCTCAGATCGCCAGTATGGCTTCCTTAAGGGTCGCTCTACTGGTGATCTTCTTTCATATCTTACTAACTCTTGGTCATCCTCCTTTCGGGACTTCGGTGAGACTTTTTCTATTGTACTAGACATATCGAAAGCTTTCGATAGAGTCTGGCACAAATCTTTAATTTCTAAACTACCGGTACCCTCCTTCGGTTTCTATCCCTCCATCTCTGCCTTTGTCTCTAATTTCCTTTCCGGCCATTCCATAGCCGCGGTTGTGGACGGCCATTGTTCACTTCCTCACTCTATAAACTCTGGTGTTCCTCAGGGCTCTGTCCTATCTCCTATTCTCTTTCCAATTTTTATAAATGATCTCCTTAACTGTACCTTAATTCCCATCCATTCATACGCAGACGACTCAACCTTACACTACTCCATTAGTTTTTCAGAACGCCCCAGCCAGCAATCCCTTAACGACAAATGTAATGAAGCCATAGAACTCTTAAATTCTGATCTAAATACTATCTCCAATTGGGGCAGAGAAAACCTTGTTACCTTTAATGCTTCCAAAACCCAATTTATCCATCTATCTACCCGTCAGGATCTCCCAGCAGACTATCCCTTATTCTTCAATAATACAAAAATCAACCCTTCATCTTCTCTCAATATTTTTGGTGTCTCTTTTTCTTCTGCTCTCATTTGGAAGGACCATATTACCAGTCTTGCTAAGGCAGCCTCCCAGAAGCTGGGTATGCTCAACTGCCTTAGGGGGTTTCTTTTCCCCAGCACAGCTTCTTGCTCTATACAGGGGCTTAGTGCGTCCTTGTATTGAGTATTGTTCACATGTGTGGGGAGGTTCCTCTCACACCGCTCTCCTAGACAAAGTTGAAAGGAAGGCCTTTCGTATCATTAACTCCCGTCCACTCACCAACTCTCTGCAATCTCTCTCTCTCTCCGCCGCAATGTTGCATCTCTCTCGCTATTCTATCGCTACTATAATAATCAGTGTTCCTCAGATCTTTCCCAGTGCATACCACCTCCTTTACGTAGGGCACGTGGTACCCGTCTTGCAACTCAATCCCACCCCTACTCTGTGCAACTCTCTAACCCAAGAGTGAAACGTTACTCTCAAACTTTCTTCTACTCAACAGCTGAGCTCTGGAACTTTCTCCCAGAATCAGTCTTTCCCTCTTCCTATGATTTAAATTGCTTCAAACTCCGTGTGTCCAGGCATTTTGGCTCGATCGTCCCTTGATTTTGGCCCTGTCACTCTTTCAACTATGGGGGAGGCACTCGCTATAGGCAATTCTGCCTTTTGCCTCCCTCAATCACTTAGGAAAAAAAAAATATACGGCATAAAATGTATTTTTTTTTTATAAAAGTTAATGCCTAACTTGGTTTAATATGTGGGCACCACACACACACTTACAGTCACAAACATACACACATACAGCCACAAACATATACACACACAAAAACACATACAACCACACACACATACATCCACACACACACACTTACAGTCACAAACATGCACACATACAGCCACAAACATATACACACACAAAAACACATACAACCACACACACATACATCCACACACACACACTTACAGTCACAAACATACACACATACAGCCACAAACATATACACACACAAAAACAAATACAACCACACACACATACATCCACACACACACACTTACAGTCACAAACATACACACATACAGCCACAAACATATACACACACAAAAACACATACAACCACACACACATACATCCACACACACACACTTACAGTCACAAACATACACACATACAGCCACAAACACATACACAAACAAAAACACACACAACCACACACACACTACCCAGTTCGGCTCAATGGTTTAAGGAGGGGTTTAGTTTGCTCTCTAAACCTCCATCACACTTAAAAGAACACCCACAAGACCCCCCTTCATTATAAATATGTACATTTTTTTCGGTAGAAAAATGTCCCGGCCGAAGGCCGATTACTTCTATAATTACAGGCTCGCTATCGCTCGCCAGGAAAAAATCGACACCTAAATGGCACGAGAGGTCTTAATATTGGCAAAACAATGGGGCAAAAGGTCTGAATATCGCAAAACTAATGGGGCGAATGTCTTGAAATCTCATAACTAATAGGGCGAAAAATTAGGGAGGAGGAGGACTCGAAAAACCAACTGCCTCCCCTTAAGCCTTGGGTACACACACAATGCGCCAAGAGGGTAAATACGTAATCAAGATTCTGTCATTATATTTTCCGACCCCCTCCGAAAAATTATGAATACACTTGAAAATTAATAGCTTTTCATAATAATCTACTTATCTGATCGAGGAAGACTGATATTGTATTTTTTTTCTATGGGAATGAGGGAGACAAAAGGCATAACTGCCTGCAGCGAGTGCCTCCCCCCAGATTTCAAAGAGTGACAGGGCCGAAATCAAGGGACGTTCGAGCTAAAATGCCTGGACACACGGAGTTTGAAGCCATTTAAGTCATAGGAAAAGGGAAAGACTGATTCTGGGAGAGAGTTCCAGAGCTCAGCAGTTGAATAGAAGAAAGTCTGAGAATAACGTTTCACTCTTGGGTTGGAGAGTTGCACAGAGTAATAAAAGGTTCAAGAAGGAAGTGTGGAATAATAAAATGAAGGAATAAATGCTGTGGGAATCTCGGGTGAAAGAAGAACATTTTATCCAAATGAGGCACGGAAAAGGAGACTAGGGATGGAAATTTTTAACCCGTTCAGTACCGGCGTCGTGTTTCTTATTTGATTCCAGCTACGCTTAGATGATTTTATGAAGCTTAGGAAGGGTATATGGTAGCTAAAAGGATTAATTGAGATAGCCTATAGCCTGTTCATTGGTAGACGTCCTTCGTAAGTTGACTAAAATCGTTTAATATTAACTTGCTCATGTAGTAATGTACTCCCTATACAGTATGTGGTGGATTATGTTCTTTTATTTCATAAATTTTGTTTTAATAAGCTTTGTTTCCACATAGCGATTTTGATAAGTTAATTTGACTTTATATTGTCTTTGTCCCAGTTTTGGTTTGTTTAGTTTGCAAGTTTTACATTTTAATTTGCCACAATATGATGAAAAGGACATCACCGGTTCCGATTGCTGCTAAAAAATTAACATGGGATAATTGGTATGGTATTATGGCAGCGTCACACTGTCACACTAAATTTTTTCCCACGTTCTTATTTTAGTTTTATCAATTTACTCCCTGTTTTAAGGGAGCCCAGACGGTATTGTGCAGCATAATTTGCTGGTTCGGATCAATGGTTTAAGGAGGGGGTTTAGTTTGCTCCCTAAACCTCTATCAAACTTTAAAAAAAAACACCCACAAGACCCCCCATCGATATAAATTTGTACATCTTTCGGTAGAAAAATGTTCCGGCCGAAGGCCGATTCCTCTTCAAATACAGGCTCGCTATCGCTCGCCAGGAAAAAAATCGACACCTAAATGGCACGAAAGGTCTTAATATTGACAAAGAAACGGGTCAAAAGGTCTTACAATGCCAAACTAATGGGACGAATGTCTTGAAATATCATAACTAATCGGGCTAAACATGAGGGAGGAGGAGGACTCGAAAAACCAACTGGCTCCCCTTAACCTGGCATATTTTCACTTGGTCGCTTACAGCAACAAAACACTACTTTAAGGGGGATGACCTGTTTTGGTTCTGTCCTTTTCTATCTTTCTCTGGCTTGTATCCATTTGGCCTCTTCAGCCTGCTGTTTTAAGACGTTTATCCCCATCCAGGTGTAATTTTTTTACTGGTGAGTGGTAGCGAGCCAGCATATTTTTTATTTTTGTTTGACAGCAGGCTAAATTTGTAAATTTTTTGATAGAAAAATTTCTCCGGCGAAGCCGGATTTCTTCATATAATGCTGGCTCGCTGTCGCTCGCCAGGAAGAAATCGACACCTAGATGGGGATAAACGTCTTAAAATAGTTGGCTGAATGGGGCCGAATGGATACAAGCCAGAGAAAGAGAGAAAAGGACAGAAATAACAAAAAGCAGGTCACCCCCCTTAAGCTGATGGAAGTCATGCAGTCACAACCATTGACCACCTGCGAATTTCAGGCTATAAGGAAGTTGGTGCCGTGAACATCGATATTAAACAGAAATGCAATATTAATGGAAGTTTCTGATGGATAAATGGTATGTTGAATTGTGTTTTCTGCATTTATAAATGTACTACGACCGTATTTTAGCTGTACATTCTGTTAAATATCGATGTCTACAGCTCCAACTTCCTTATAGAATGAAACTGGCAAGTGGTCAATTGCCGACTTGCGAGTTTCTTTCTATAAGGAAGTTGGAGCTGTTGACAACGATATGTAACAGAATTTACAGCTATAATACGGTCGTAGTACATTAATAAATACCTAAAACCCAATTAAACACACCCTTTATCCACCAGAAACGTACATTATTCTTGCATTCCTGTTTAATATCGATGTTCACAGCTCCAACTTCCTTATAGCCTGAAACTCGCAAGTAGTCAATTTGGATGTATGCCGCACATGTTGAATTTTGGGGTAACTTCTAAGAACCCACATAGTTTTAAGGGGGTGTATTTACTGGACACGCTTTTCCCTTTGTTTAGTCCCATTAGTTTTGAGAGTGTAAGACATTCGCCCCATTAGTGTGTATATTCTAATACTTTTATTTTTATACTTTTATATTTCTTCGTCATAGTTATTACCTTGCATGTCATTAACCCTTTCAAGATCCAATACTCATATATTTTCTGTTTTCTGGTAATTATTAGATGATTTTATTCAAATTAGGAAGGGTGTATGATTGAGATAGTCTTTACCATTTTCATACCCACAGATTCTTCCTAAGCTGCATAAAATCGTCTAATGATAGCCAAACTAACTGCTAAAACGCGCCAGAGCTTCAAAGGGTTAAGGCGTAATTTTTTATCCTGGCGAGGGGTGGGTAGTAGGAAAAACTGGCCTCGGCCGGGTCATTTTTCTACCAAAAAATTTACACATTTGTCTCGAAGGTAATAGTAGTGGTGTTGGTGACAGTAATAGTGGTGATGGTTACAATAGTAGGGAGTGGTGTAGCGTCTTTGATGGTGACGTCATTCAGCTGCCGGTAGTCAATACAGAAGCGGGTTGATCCGTCTTTCTTTCGGACGAGTACTACCGGAGACGACCAAGGGCTGGTAGATGTTTTGACTACTCCCGTGGCAAGCATATCTTGTACTTGTTTTTCTTTCTCTTGTCTCTGGATTGGGTTTTTTCGACGGATTGGTTGCTTTATGGGACGTCCTACGGTATGGATAGGATGATGAAGCATGTCGGTTTTCCCCATGTCTCGGCTGGATGTAGCGAATATATCTTGATATGATATCAGTAAATTTCTGAGATCAGTTTGTTGACAGAGAGTAAGATTGGAAGGAATATCAGGAAGGGGGTTCTTATTTGGAAGGGAAGTATCTGTAGGTACAGATAATTCTTCTGAGTATATCTCAAGCTCACCAATGGCTAGTCCTTTTGGTAATGTAACTGGCTTATCTGAGATATTAGCTATCTTAATACAGTTTAATTGATTTGGTAGCAGGCTAGGAGCGGTTAGGCAGGCCCCGTTAAAAGGGCTTTGGAGGTGTGGGGTCAAAAGGACATCTCCATGATGGTGGGTACCAAAGATATCCATTTCTCTTGAAGAGGAGGAACTGTTACAGTAGTGGAAGTGATAGCTTGAGATATGATATGAGTGTTGTTCTTCACATCCTCCGATGTTTTGAGGGGTAGGACTTTTTCATTAATCTGAAGTTTAGCAGTTGGATTAAGGGGAGCAGGCAGGGAGTTTGATTTTAACTGTTGAAGGGGTTCAAAGAAAGTTTGTTTTGTTTTGGTTTCTGAAGGTGGATCAAAGGTTAAGGTACGGTGCCTACAACTTATAGAGGCACTCAAGGATATTAGGAGATCGAGTCCCAAGTAACCATCGTATATAGTCTCGCTAGGATTGTAGATTACAAAGGAATGATCTAATCCGTGATGGGGAACAGGGGTGCTAACGTACAGGGGAAGAGTCTGTCCTAAATTTGGAATGACTTGATAATTCGCACTGACAAAAATGATAGAGGAAGGTTGCATCTTCCCGAAAACATTGTGATGTTTCCGGAAAAACGGAAGGAACAGGCAAGAACGGGAAGCTCCTTTATCTATGAGAAGTCGGACTGTCACCCCGTTAAGTGTGATTTTTTGGTACACTGGGAGACCATCTGCAGATGTCCCCTCATGAGCCTCCGCCATGGTGACGACTATTTGTTGGGGGGGGGGGGGGGGGGGCAGCTTAAAAATCCTGAGGATCCGGTTGTAGAGCCTCAAGTAGATACTGCTCCGCTTCTTATTCACTGGGTCCGTCTTCGAGTCCTGCTGTTCCGTCTTCAATTATGGTGGCTACCTTACGTGGCTTGATCCAGGGAATTTGTGCCCACCAGCTTGGGATCCTGCTTCGTTTCTTAGTAGATTCTGTGAAGGACCTCTTTAACGACCATAACATCTACGGTCCAGAGCATGGCTTCCAATCAGCTGGTCGAATCCTGGCCCATTCCTCGGCTTTATCAGTGATACGAGGAGCTACTGGACCACTGATGGGTGCTGCTGTTGCTGCTGGATGTGTGGTTACCTTGCTGATTACGGCTATCTTGTCCTGTTCCCTGGATTTTCTGAGTGCCATGATATGCCTTATCACTGGCAGATCCGTGTCGTAATTGGTAGGTTCTATAATTGAGAAGTGATCTGCCACTGTGTCTGGCAAAATTCTCACCAGTGCCTTGAAGACGATCTTCTTTCGTTGTGCTGTGGTTTCTTCCGGAAACGCATTGATCGCTATTTGATGCAGTTGCTCAATTGTGATGTCTAAATCTCCTGAATATTTTATCTCATGACATTTTTTACCGGCAATGATCTGACCAAGCACTGGAGTTTTTACGTAGGTTTCAAATTGCGCCCAGGTTAAACCAGGCATATTATCATGCACATACCCTGATACTTTGGTTGCATACTTCCCTAGTTTCACTACTATCGTGTGGATCTTGGAAGCATCTTCGTTTCCGAACATAATGTCCAGGACCGGTTTGACTATTTCCCGGTACGTATGTATGTCATAATCTTCTGGCTTGAACGCCGGAATATCAAATGATCTAATGCCATGGTGAATATTGTGTGAAAACGTTAACTGAGTACCAAGGAAAACAAAAATGATATAAGAAATTCTCGTGTTGATATGCCGTATCGAGTCACCGCTGCCGCCAGTGTTATGCCGGGTTGTAATACAACTTAGCTTTATTATGGTCTTTACTCAAATCCAATTATGGACTTTTAGACTCAATATATCCTCAACAGGAACACATCTAACACGTTCTTATTTACAATTAGGTACTCAATCAGGTTGTAATGAACACAATAAATACACACACATAATTATACACTCTTATTTATTTAATGGCATAGAGATAGATCATTAGATTCCTCAGCTATTATTTGGGAATAGTAAGAGAAAAGATGGAGTGAGGAACTACATGAACGAAGGCGGTGCTGGTTGGGGGGAGGGGCGTCGACTGACTGGGGACAGAGGTGCATGGGGGCGGTTCGTTCGTGGCCACCCCTTCGAGGATCACGGCGTCAGGCAATAGATAGATAGATAGAAGAGAATCAACATACTTAGACATAATATAGTTGATATGAAATTCACGAATATATCTAGACCTAAACTGTGAGTTGAAACTTAACTTAACTATTATACGGAATAGTGAGTAAATAATTGAACACATTTATAACACACCAAGGTAATAGCAATAACATGAATTTAAGGTAGTATTATTGTGGAAATATGTAATTATGTATAGACACACATACACATAGAGTAAACTCTTGATAATAATATATATGGGAGTTGAGTATCTACTGTGAAGTATTCTTAATAAGTTTATTAAAGGTTTAATGAAATCTCTAAACACGCATGAATAATTCGGGCCTGATCAATAAGGGAAACGCACAAAGATGTATTAAGTGAACGCTCGCTATCGGGTGGCGAGATGCGTACGGGTAGAGTAAATACTACCGCGCGCAGATAAATATGACTGCGCGTCATATGACTGCGCGTCATAAATATGACTCAGGTCATTCACTATACTGAGGTGATGACAATAGTATTTGCGGTTAGTGCGATATTATTCTTAATATTGGTAGGAATACGATAAAAAGGAGATGGGAGTGGAATTGTTTGTACAATTAACTATGTAGTTAGATTATTATGAGAACATTTATTTTATGAACATACAATTAATTAACTCTTATATGTAACAATAATCTCACGGTCGTCGAGGAATTCAGATTTAATGATTTACATCTACTGAGGAATAACTAAAGGTTGAATATAACCTAAACTGAATCAATCGATATTATGATTACAGAAGATTAAGAAAATCGTAAATAAGATAGCGTGTACTAGTAGTTATAATAATACTAATAGTAAAATATGGCGTACACGACAAAGTTGCACTTAGATGGAAATACCTGATAAGGTATGAAGGAGGTCTGAACGAGTCAACAGATTCCTATATGGAATACAGAACAAATTGGCGTTGTATTCGAGTTGGTGAAATAGTTAGACAAAAGATCTATACGAAACTAGAATTCCTAGACGAGATGGATAGAAATTATCTATTTCATAATAGAATAAACAAATACGTTATTCATAAAGTAAACAAGTTAACGCACGATATAATAAGGCGTAACAGAGGGTTTTCTCGAAGTAATTAGATTTAAATTATGATATCATCAATAATAATTCTTCTAAAGAATGAGAGTCGGAGTTTAACTAAATATGAAATTGAGCGTAGGTTCTAGGTAAAAGTTATATTTAAGAAGGGAATAGATACACGGTATACACTTCAACTTCAACTTGTTACATACATAAATAGAATGGAAATACACAAGAAAAATCTGTGAGTATTCAGCTAGGTTATTAATTTACACAAGTATGTGACGTATGCGTAGTACACTTTATAGGAGTTTTAAATATGAGTTAACACTAGATCTTGGACACAGATCTATACAATACTTAATATGGTTTCTGAAGGATTAATACATACGCAATGAATACCGATCTTGGGCACAGATCTATAGAAATTAGCACTGTAATATTCACATATTTTACCTTACCTTCACAACAATAATCACAACGTAAGGCGCTCAGAGACACTTAGGATAGGTTAGGAGGGTAGTAGTTCGAGAGTAAGTCTGGCCGACGTGGAACGTAGATTCGGCTTGTCTGGAGTTCAGGGGGAGCTGCCTCTCACAATCAGGAATCCAGTATCCGGACATTAGAGGGAACACAACAGGGCTTGTTGTAGTCTCGAGGAGCGGAGGGGGAGGCAGTTACCACTTCAGTTGTATGCTCCGTGCTTTTCAGCCTTGAGAACATTACCTAGGTGGAGGTGCTTACTTCCTTCAGTTTCAGTGAGGCTATGTTCAAGTTATTTCTTAGACTTAACTTATAGTGACTCAATGCTAAAGGGATATAGTGAATGGTTGTGATGTAATTTGCGAAGGTAATACTTAGTTTAACAATACATTATAGTTATGATTTTGTACATAATCCTTTCAAGTATTTTACTTAGTACTCTTATATGGTTCACGAAGTCTAGGAATGACATAATGGTAACTTCTGTAATTCGGTGATAATTAGGAGTTATTGGGGATGCAGTTAATAACTCCGTTCTTCACTATGTTCTTGGGGTGATGTATAGTTCTCCGGGATGGTACTGCAGTGAAGGTCCTAGTATCCCCACTTATCTCGATAGCACTCCGGTCTCTGATGTTGAACTTGCATAAGCATTGGCTCATTGTACTGCAAGTCCGGCTGCTGGTCGAATGGAGGCTGATGATAGGTGGAGAAAGTTTGAAAGCTCGATGGTGATTGGCTCACATTCCCACTCTTTTGCATGGGTGACTGACCTAGCTTCCTGTTGTTTAGAGAACGGGAATGACCTGGTAGTATGGGGCACTCCTCTGTTCCGTGTCTCTCTAAAGCATGGGAAGCCGGTATGCAATTTCATTTCTGCTGCTGGTTTCTTCTCCTCTCCTTCCTATTCACCTGTAGGCTAGCAATCCTACAGGTGTTATTTAACCCCGTTACTTCAAGCTGGATGGGGGTAAACGTCTTAAAACAGTAGGCTGAATAGGGCCGAATGGATACAAGCCAGAGAAAGAGAGAAAATGAGAGAAAAAAGGCAGGACACCCCCATATATCTTATGGACACAAGATGTATAGAAGACAACAAATATCACCAAAAGCCAACCAACTGTATGTAGAGATATACTGTAGTTAAGGAAGCCCACCTCGCATTTTTTCTCTTTCTCTCCTTCTCTCTTTGGCTTGTATCCATTCGGCTTCATTCAGCCTACTATTTTAAGACTTTTACCCCATCCAGGTGTCAATATTTTCGTGGCGAGCGGTAGCGAGCCAGCATATATATATATTTGTTTTGACAGCAAGCCTAAATTTGTACATTTTTCGATAGAAAAATGTCTCCGGCGAAGCCGGATTCCTCCATTCAATGCTGGCTCGCTATCGCTCGCCAGGAAGAAATCGACACCTGGATGGGGATAAAGGTCTTAAAACAGTTGGCTGAATGAGACCGAATGGATACAAGCCAGGGAAAGAGAGAAAAGGAGAGAAAGATAAAAAAAGCCGGTGACCCCCCTCAATGCAGTCACCACAATTTTGTATATTCAGCACTTGTCAAATTTTGGGGTAGCTTCCACAATCCCGAAGTTTTAATAGTATCATACCCAATATTGTGAGTGAAATCTTTAATTAATCTATCACCCCTCTGCAGAGACCCCAGCCAACGAATGCCCCCCCCCCCCCCTCCTCCCCGCCCACCACATTCCAACCCTCCTATTTTCAAAGTCAAATATAGTAAATCCCAAAAATGTGATACTTGATTATAGAGCCTCATTTAGCGAAATAACTCCCCCATAACTCTTCCGTTTGTATAGTTATAGTGATCGAATATCTCCCGAGCTCCTTCATTTGTTAGTTCAGCTATGAAATATTTCATCATCTAACACACACATACACACACACACTCATCCATGCTAAAATCACATGCCTCGAAACCTCAATTCCCTTGTAACTCCTCCATTTCTAAAGTTACACAAGATAAATCCCCAAGCCTCTACTCTCTCTCTCTCTCTCTCTCCATACCGTCAGCTGTACCTCTCCTTCCCACTCAGTAGCCCTCTCTATCAGTACTCAACAATCTCCCCCGCCCCTCTCCGCCCCCAACTCCCTTCGCCCCCCTCCTCTTTTTGGCAAATGAGTTTCAATGCGGATAAATGTAAAGTACTACATATCGGATACCTAAATGAGAAAGCAAACTATTCGATGAATGGCACTCAGCTTAAGAATGTAAACAGAGAAACCGATCTGGGAGTAACAATATCGAGTAACCTAAAACCGAGTCAACAATGTTCAGAAGTTGTTAAGAAGGCAAACAAAATAATTGGCTTTATAGGCAGGTCATTTGAGCATAAATCCAAAGAAGTTATCCTAACCCTTTACAATTCCTTAGTCCGCCCTCTTCTGGAATACTGCGTTCAATCCTGGTGCCCTTATTACCAAAAAGATATAAACAAGCTAGAACGAGTTCAACGTAGAGTTACCAAAATGATACCTAGCCTAAAGAACAAACCATACGAAGAGCGTCTTAGAGAATTAAATCTATTTCCTTTAACCCAGCGCAGATTAAGAGGTGACTTAATTCAAGTGTTCAAAATCATCAAAGGCATCGACAATATGAACTGTAGTAAGTACTTCACTATCGACCAATCTAATTACACGCGGGGAAACGGTTGCAAAATTATTGGTAAATCTTTTAACTCACACGAATCTAAGAATTTCTTCTTCAATCGAGTTGTCAACTTGTGGAATGGGCTTCCCCGAAACGTTATAGACTGCATCACCGTTGATTCATTTAAACTCCGCCTAGACAAATATCTCGCTTCAAACCCGCGACTGACTGCGTTTGTAAATGAATAACTTTATTTTATCCCCCCCTCAGTTACTAACCCATCTGTCCCCTACTAACTTCCTAATCCTGCCACGGACATTAGTTCCAGGGCAGTAATTCCCTTTCCAATGTTCCCTTGCCCACTCTAAACCACTGTTTGGACACTTGATCCTCAGTGTTTTGGAGGACAAGCAACCTAGAAGGGTCACTAGATCTGTTGTTGCTTGATTTCCTTTGTACTCCTTTGTACTCCTCTCCGTGATAACATCTTGGACCACTTCTGAGGGTGAGGGCATCAGCACTTTTGGTGAGCCTATCTTCTCATTTGGTTTCTCTGCTGTCTCCTACGCTTTATATATATATATATATATATATATATATATATATATATATATATATATATATATATATATATATATATATATATATATATCTGCATAACTGCCTGTCTATCTATCTATCTATCTATCTATCTATCTATCTATCTGTCTATATGTCTGCCCGTATGTCTATTTGTTTATATGTTTGCCTACCTGTCTTATCTCTTTGCCTGTCTCTCTCTATCTATCTATCTATCTATCTATCTATCTATCTATCTATCTATCTATCTATCTGTCTCCCTGCACGTCTGTCTGTCTATAAGTATACCTGTATTTCTATATGTTCTGACTTGCAACTTTATATATTTATCCACTTGGCCTTGGTTTTCATCACGATCTATCAGCCCATCTATCGCTTGCTTTATATGTTGATCGATCCATCCAAGATCTAGTCATACACGTCTGTCTGTTTATCGTGGATCTATCTGTCTACTCTATCTATCTATATTTTATCCATCTACTTAGCCATAGATCTAGGTCATGACCTATCAGCCCTTCTATCGCTTGCTTTATCTATTGATCGAGCTATCTATCTAAAGTATTTATCTATCTACTGTATATATATATTTACAGCATCAAACTATCTACTGTATATATCTGTCTACTGTATCTATCTGTCGACTGTATCTATCTATCGACTATCTATTTACTGTATCTATGTATCTACTATATATATATATATATATATATATATATATATATATATATATATATATCTCTACTGTATCTATCTATCTACTATGTCTATATATCTACTTTATTTATCTACTGCATCTATCTATCTACTGTGTCTATCTATATATCTACTGTATCTATCTACTGTTCCTATCTACCTCGGTGGTCTAGTGGCTTAGGTGCTGGAGTTCTGCACTATTGGCCTGGGTTCGAACCCTGGCTGGGCATGACACAAACATATTAATACCTATCTATCTACTTGGCCATGTTCTTACATCACGACCAACCAGCCAATCTATAGCTTGTATATTTATCTATTGATCGACCTAATTCTTCCTCCTGTGCCCTCGAAGACAATAATTAAATAGTTTGAATGGTTTGCTCTCATTCTTCCTTTGCTCCTGTGCCTTTGTATTTGCCTTTGTCTTCTTCTCTGGGAGGCTCTTTTTATCACGTCCCTTTCTTGTCTTCTTGTCTTCGTATTTATCTTAGGTTTTCTTCATTACATCGTCTTTCTTCACCCTGTGTTTTTGTAATGCTTATTTCTTCCCCGCTTTACTATTATTTTCCCCATTTTTCTATCAGGTTTTCTTCTATGCTTGTCTTTGTTGGCCTCTTGGGTTGTCTTCATTACATCGTTGTCTTCCCTTGTTACCTTTTTGTTTTGCATATTTCTTGTTCGCTTTCATGTTTCTTTTGCCTTTCTGCTTTATCATGTTTGCTCTATTATTCTTTGTTGTCGTTTTTGTTCGTATTTATCCTGATTTGTCTTCATTATATTTTCTTTATCCAGTTTCCTTATTTTTATTTTTACTTTAGTCTACTATACATTTGTTTTTTCTTCACTCTCATAATTTCTGTCTTCACTATGCAGTTTCTTACGATTATTACTCCTACTCTCTCCCTATTCTGTAAATTTTCTTTAATTTCTGCATTATGTTCTTTTCCCTTTTTGCTTCTCTGTTATTGGTGCCTTTCTGTATGTATCTATGTATATACTCTGCAGGCACCTTCCCCAATTTTCCTATTTTTTTTTTTATGGGGGTGGCCGACTCGAGACAGAGCCCGAACCGGGACATCACAACACATCAGAAAAACAAAACACAAAATCTCACACACATCTGGGTCGCTCAGAGAGAAATACCCAGAGACCCAGGCCCATTTGGGGTCCCCAGATAAAAAAGACCCAGGTCCCAGATCCCCCGGAGAGGCGCCGATTTCCGTTGGCAGACCCGCAGCGAACTTTCTACTTTATAATTATTTTCTTTCATTACTTTCTCTATGTTGTATTCTTGATTAATATTTATCTTGCTTTTCCTCTTTAGGCTATATGTATTAACTGTTTTCCTTTGTACTCTCTCTCTCTCTCTCTCTCTCTCTCTCACACACACTCTCATACACACATACATACTCTCACTCTCTCTCTCTCTCACACACACACACATGCTCTCTCTCTCACGCACACACATTCTCTCTCTCTCATACACACATACATACTCTCTCTCTCTCACACACACACTCTCTCTCATACACACATACATACTCTCACTCTCTCTCTCACACACACATTCTCTCTCTCTCATACACACATACATACTCTCACTCTCTCTCTCACACACACATTCTCTCTCTCTCATACACACATACCCACATTCTCTCTCTCTCATACACACATGCATACTCTCTCTCTCTCTCTCTCACACACACACACACTCTCTCTCTCATACACACATACATACTCTCTCTCTCTCACACACACCCACATTCTCTCTCTCTCATACACACATACATACTCTCTCTCTCTCTCTTTCACACACACATATACTCTTTCTCTCATACACACATACATACTCTTTCTCTCTCATAAACACATACATATTCTCACTCTCTCTCTCACACACACACACATTCTCTCTCTCTCTCATACACACATACATACTCTCTCTCACACACACACTCTCTCTCATACACACATACATACTCTCACTCTCTCTCACACACACATACACACATTCTCTCTCTCTCATACACACATACATACTCTCTCTCTCTCTCACACACACACACATACTCTCTCTCTCATACACACATGCATATTATATCTCTTTCTCACACACACACACACACATATTCTCATTCATACACACATACATACTCTCACTCACTCACTCTCTCTCTCACAACACACACACATTCTCTCTCTCATACATACTCTCACTCACTCACTCTCTCTCTCACAACACACACACATTCTCTCTCTCATACATACATACCTACTCTCACTCACTCACTCTCTCTCTCACACAACACACACACATTCTCTCTCTCATACATACTCTTACTCACTCACTCTCTCTCTACAAAGGAGTACAAAGGAAATCAAGCAACAACAGATCTAGTGACCCTTCTAGGTTGCTTGTCCTCCAAAACACTGAGGATCAAGTGTCCAAACAGTGGTTTAGAGTGGGTAAGGGAACATTGGAAAGGGAATTACTGCCCTGGAACTAATGTCCGTGGCAGGATTAGGAAGTTAGTAGAGGACAGATGGGTTAGTAACTGAGGGGGGGATAAAATAAAGTTATTCATTTACATACGCAGTCAGTCGCGGGTTTGATGAGAGATATTTGTCTAGGCGGAGTTTAAATGAATCAACGGTGATGCAGTCTATAACGTTTCGGGGAAGCCCATTCCACAAGTTGACAACTCGATTGAAGAAGAAATTCTTAGATTCGTGCGAGTTAAAGATTTACCAATAATTTGCAACCGTTTCCCCGCGTGTAATTAGATTGGTCGATAGTGAAGTACTTACTACAGTTCATATTGTCGATGCCTTTGATGATTTTGAACACTTGAATTAAGTCCCCTCTTAATCTGCGCTGGGTTAAAGGAAATAGATTTAATTCTCTAAGACGCTCTTCGTATGGTTTGTTCTTTAGGCTAGGTATCATTTTGGTAACTCTACGTTGAACTCGTTCTAGCTTGTTTATATCTTTTTGGTAATAAGGCACCAGGATTGAACGCAGTATTCCAGAAGAGGGCGGACTAAGGAATTGTAAAGGGTTAGGATAACTTCTTTGGATTTATGCTCAAATGACCTGCCTATAAAGCCAATTATTTTGTTTGCCTTCTTAACAACTTCTGAACATTGTTGACTCGGTTTTAGGTTACTCGATATTGTTACTCCCAGATCGGTTTCTCTGTTTACATTCTTAAGCTGAGTGCCGCACATTCATCGAATAGTTTGCTTTCTCATTTAGGTATCCGACATGTAGTACTTTACATTTATCCGCATTGAAACTCATTTGCCAAATTTGGGCCCAACATGACAATTTATCTAGATTGTGTTGCATATCGTCAACTTGTTGTTTTGAGAGTACGCTATTTGCAATTTTTGTATCGTCAGCAAATTTTAAGATTGTACAGGTGAGACCCTCATCTATGTCGTTGATGTAAATTAGAAAGAGAATTGGTCCTAGTACCGATCCCTGGGGTACCCTGCTACTTACATTGGTCCATTTAGATGCCTTACCGTTTATGACTACCCTTTGCTTTCTGTTGCTGAGCCAATTTTCTATCCATTTCACCACACCGTCTTGTATTCCATGCGCTTTTAGTTTTAGCAGTAAACGTTTGTGGGGAACTTTGTCAAAGGCCTTTTGAAAATCAAGTTATATAATATCTACAGCTTTACTCTCATCGTAGAGGTTGAGGATATCGTGGAAGAAGTCTAAGAGGTTTGTTAAACAGGAACGTTTTTTACGAAAGCCGTGTTGAGTATCTTTAAGTATGTTATTTTCCTCTAAGTGATTTACGAGTCTGTCTCGTATGACCGTTTCTAACATTTTACATACAACTGAGGTTAAGCTAATTGGACGATAGTTACTGGGTAGGGATTTGCTGCCTTTTTTGAATATCGGTGTTACGTTGGCTAGCTTCCACTGATCAGGCATAGTTCCAGACTGCAAGGATTTATTGAATAGTAATGTCAGTGGTTTGGAGAGCTCATCCTTAGCTTCCTTTAGAACTCTAGGCGAGATTGTATCAGGTCCTGGCGTTTTATTTACCTTGAGTTTATCTAAACAATTCAATACTTCTCTCTCTGTAACGGTGATATTGCTTAGAACATCTGAATTATCAATCTGAATCGGCAATGGTGTAGGGATATCACTGAGGTCTTCTGTTGTAAAAACTGATGCAAAGAAGGTATTGAGGGCATTACTCATTTGTACTTCGTCTTTGGTGTATTCTCCATTTTCATCGACTAACGGTCCAACAGTTGAAGTAACTACTTTTTTCTTTCTGATATAACTATAGAATTCTTTCGGGTTTGTTTTACTTTGATTCGCAATATGTAACTCTAAGGTTTTTTACTTTGCTTAATTAACTTTTTGGCTTTGCGTCGTAGCTCTACAAATTTCACCCGTTCTTCGTCATTTTGTGAGGATTTTAATCTATCATTAGCAAATTTTTTAGCAAGCAGGCAGTTTGAAATATCTTTATTCCACCATTTGGGCTTATTATTATGGCCTGGACGCCGTATTTTCGATGGTATGCAGTCTTGCACTGGTTTTAGGTAAGTGGTTTCGAATAACTTCCAAGATGTATTTATGTCGTTATTGTTAATTAAAAAGCTCCAGTCAGTTTCTTTAAACATAGATCTAAGTTTATGGAAGTTTGCTTTCTTGAAATTAGGGACTTTTTCGATGCTACTATTTGGTTCGTTACTAGTAAACTTTAGAGTGAAATTTATCGTATGATGGTCGCTGTTACTGAATTTATCACCAACATTCAAATTCTCTATCAATTCTTCTTTTGTTGCAAGTACAATGTCAAGAACGTTATTACCACGGGTCGGCGTTCGAACAAATTGATAAAGCGAACTCTCTCTCTCTCTCATAACACACACACATTCTCTCTCTCATACATACTCTCACTCACTCTCTCTCTCTCATAACACACACACATTCTCTCTCTCATACATACTCTCACTCACTCTCTCTCTCTCTCATAACACACACACATTCTCTCTCTCATACATACTCTCACTCACTCACTCTCTCTCTCTCACAACACACACACATTCTCTCTCTCATACACACATACATACTGTCACTCACTCACTCTCTCTCTCTCTCACAGCACACACATTCTCTCTCTCATACATACTCTCACTCACTCACTCTCTCTCTCATACATACTCTCACTCACTCACTCTCTCTCTCTCTCACAACACACACATTCTCTCTCTCATACATACTCTCCTCACTCATCTCTCTCTCACACACACACATTCTCTCTCTCATACATACTCTCACTCACTCTCTCTCTCTCACAACACACACATTCTCTCTCTCATACACACATACATACTCTCACTCACTCTCTCTCTCACACAACACACACATTCTCTGTCTCATACACACATACAGTACATACTCTTACTCACTCACTCTCTCTCTCTCTCACAACACACATTCTCTCTCTCATACATACTCTCACTCACTCACTCTCTCTCACACAACACACAATCTCTCTCTCATACATACTCACTCACTCACTCTCTCTCTCACAACACACACACATTCTCTCTACCTCTCACTCACTCACTCTCTCTCTCACAACACACACACATTCTCTCTCATACTCTCACTCACTCTCTCTCTCTCTCACAACACACACATTCTCTCTCTCATACATACTCTCACTCACTCACTCTCTCTCTCTCACAACACACACACATTCTCTCTCTCATACATACTCTCACTCACTCACTCTCTCTCTCACAACACACACATTCTCTCTCATACATACTCTCACTCACTCACTCTCTCTCTCACAACACACACATTCTCTCTCTCATACATACTCTCACTCACTCACTCTCTCTCTCTCACAACACACACACACCTTTCTTCTCTCATACACACAACATCTCTCACTCACTCACTCTCTCTCTCTCACAACACACACACATTCTCTCTCTCACCACACATACATACTCCTCACTCACCTCTCTTTCCTCTCACAACACACACACCCTCCTCATACATACTCTCACTCACATCACTCACTCTCTCTCTCACAACACACACACATGCTCTCTCATACATACTCTCACTCACTCACTCTCTGTCTCTCACAACACACACACATGCTCTCTCTCATACATTCTCTCACTCACTCACTCTCTCTCTCTCACAACACACACATTCTCTCTCTCATACACTCTCACTCACTCACTCTCTCTCTCTCTCACAACACACACATACTCTCACTCACTCACTCTCTCTCTCTCACAACACACACATATTCTCTCTCTCATACACATACATACTCTCACTCACTCACTCTCTCTCTCTCACAACACACACATTCTCTCTCTCATACATACTCTCACTCACTCACTCTCTCTCTCTCACAACACACTCATATTCTCTCTCTCATACACACATACATACTCTCACTCTCTCTCTCACACACATATTCTCTCATACACACATACACTCTCACTCACATTCTATCTCTCTCACACACACACATACTCTCTCTCTCTCATACACGCATACATACTCTCTCTCTCTCTCTCACACACACATACTCTTTCTCTCTCATACACACATAACTACTCTCTCTCACTCACTCTCTCTCTCTCTCTCTTCACATTATCTAGTCTCTCCATCTTCCTAACGTCCGCCTTATCTTCGTCTAACATTCTTACTCTGTCCTGTTTTATCTTCCTCCCTTCCTTACTCTAATTTATCATTCTCTCTCTATCTCTCTCTCTCTCACTCACTCACTTCATCTCATCTCCACCTTTTGTATCGGTCCTCTTATTAACTATGTAGGTCGTTAGGGGTAGGCAAGCCCCCCGCCAAGGGAAGTACTACCGCCAAGGCGTTCTAGGGAGACTCAGGGAATAGCACTCTGGAATTCCATTTTCTCTCCCAGGCTCTTGGTAACTGGCTACATATATTTCTGCCTCACACATCAGGGGGGTATCAGGGAAAACACTCTTTATATAACCTAACACATCCAACTTTCACGGAAATTGGCCTAACATCGCTATCCTCTATCAATATAAACCAATAATGGCTTCCAACTTACATATCATACAAGGTACCACAATACAATACCTAAAAAATATGGCCCGACAATTGTTAAGAGCACACCTGGGGTTCCCTCGGATATCCACCCCCGGAGGAGGGTTCGGTTAATTGACACAGGGCCCTCACGGTCGTCATCATGCGACTGTGGCAAGAGCATTGCAACGTCCCAAAGCTGCTCGTCGTTGCAGTGCAGCTTTTTCTGTAGTAATATAAGGGGACTTCACTCTAACATCAATTCCTGTTACACCAATGTATTCAAGGCAGAATCACCCTTACTCTCAGTTTTTTGACAGAGACTCAAGTAAAATCCACATCTGACACGGCTAGATTTAATTGTCCAGGTTATCTTGCTCCAAAATTTCAGACATAAAAGGAAGTGTATGTTGCTTCGTAAAATCTGAAATTGCCCTGGAGGAGTGTTACTAGTTTCAATGCTCCCTATTTTGATATTTCTATATACCAATTAATTTCTGCTGGTAAATTTAAAGACATATGTTGCATCTACCGCAAATTCCCAAAATACTACTCCAGAGCAAAGTATTTTTGATTCTCTGTCCTCACAACTCCGTGTCCTCCAAACTTAAAATGCGTGTTCTGAAATCCACTGTGTAAGGGGTGATTTTAATGTACATAATGTTGACTGGCTCACTCATTCAGCCAGGACTGATGATGCTGGTCTTGAATGGGAGCTATTTGCCAACTCCTTTAATCTCACTCAAATAGTCAACCAACCCACCCGTTTTGTTGTACCAGGATAATCCTAATCATAATTCCCACCCTACTGGACTTATTTTTAACAACCAATTCAGAAAATTATGATGTTACAGTGAGGCTCCAGCTTGGATCTTCTGATCACTGTCTGATTACAGGACACCTGGTATCACATACCACACCTTCACACATTGAAAGGTTTTGGTGACTAAATGGCATTCCGAGAGGGCAGACTGGGAGGGTCTGCAAGGTTTCTTTATTGATATTCCTTGGACCTCTTTGTTTTCTAATGAGGCACACTCTACCTTGAGGCAGATACAAGATTTTGTAAAAATTGGAATGGAAACTTTTATTCCTCATCAAAAGTACCCAGTAAAAAGATCTAATTCACCCTAAAGGTTTTGTTTTTTGACCATAATTGTGCTAGAGTTAAGAATGAACAAAAACGCAAATAGCCTTATTCATATTAGGTATTTTTTTTATTGAGTCATACAAGATCCAAAAACACATGAAGCCTTTTAATTACTTTTAGATAGAAACATCAGAAATAATACAAAAACTGGATTAAACCTAACTAAATCAAACTTTCTCCACAAGCAGGCAACTTAAATAAAAATTCTAAATAATTTGTTCCAATAATGATAAACAAAATATTTTGGTCTACTCTTAAACTAATTCAAATACAACTTCACTACCTGCTTCATCCATGGCCACCATTAAAATCTCCGACTGGCAATCTTGTAAGTGACCCACGAGGGGTAAAGCTAACCATCTTGCGGATATTTTCTCCACCAACTCAACCTTAGATGAAATAAATCAAATATGTCCCTGATACTGAATTTTAATTCGCCTGAAAACCTCTCTTAAGACCAATCCCAGACATGTCAACAACCATTTTGCAGAAATCTATCAAGTAGATATAGGATTACTGGTCCAGATGAAATTACTCCAATAGTACTTAAGAATTGCATCCTTGGTGCTCGCTCCTGTATTGGCAAAAATTTCCGTCTGTGCTACTCATACCTCATGCTTCCCAGTACCCTGGAAAGAAGCACACATCAATTCCAGTTCCTAAAAAAAAAGCGGATGCCTCTTCAGATCCATCAAACTACAGACCAATATAGCTATAACGTCCACTCTTGGTCTAGTCTTTGAAAAATATTAAATAATCACATAATTAAGCATCTTGAGAATCATAAATTAATCAGTGATAGGCAATATGGTTTTAGACGATTTGTCGATCAACTGCAGAAATTCTTTGCCGCAAGGCATCAAAGAAGAAGTAAGCATTTTACAAGCTAACAGACAAACATGGTGAAACACATACAATAGCACTGCGATATATCAAAGGCATTTGAGAGAGTAGGGATCAATATTATTGTCGAAGATGTACCACTACGGCCTTGCATCATTAGTTCCACTCATTTTATTCTTATCTTCATAACAGGAAAAATACGTTGTAATGGTCGATGGCATTTATTCTCAATTGCAATCAATAAATGCTGGTGTTCCCCAGGGATCAGTTTTGGCCCCAACTATGTTTCCTCCTTAATAGCAATGATATCAATATCTACCACTAATAATACAATACCTCCTAAGCAGATGGATCCCTCAACACTCCACAGAGTTCCTTTCACATTCACCAATTCTTTCACCCAACCCGATCTTATAAATTCAAAAATAAACACTGCAATTTCTCTGAACCAGGACCTTTCTAGAATTAAGGAATGGGGGACAAAAGAATCTAGTTTCTTTTAATGCACAGAAAAACCAAGTCCATTCAAATTTCTAACCGACAGAATCTCACTGAACTCCCCATATATTTTTTAATGATGTAAATATTCCCACTGCCCCTTAGTATTGACATTCTCGGTGTAACATTAACTACTAACTTGAGCCTGGACACATTTATGTTAGAAGCATTGCTAAGAATGCCTCTAAAAAACTGGGGACTCCTGTACAGAGTTCGAGCATTCTTCACTGACGAGCAGTTGGGCCGTAATATATACAAAAGTCATGGGCGTTCTCAGATGGATTACTGTTCCACCTCTGTGGGGTGGAAGTGGAGTGGTTGCATTGAGGCAGTTGGACAAAAATTCAAAATAAAGCTATTCGATTAATCAATAAACCCTGTTAATCACACCGGAAATTCCTACATCCTATTCCATACGAAGAGAAACGTTGCATCCCTGGCATTATTCTACCGATATTTTCACAGCAATTGTTCCGAGGAACTGGCGTTCTTCAATTGTGCCGCCTATCCCACCATCTTTCCCCGTAGAACTAGGGCAGCTGAGAATGGCGCCCATTGAATTTACACTTTCTCCTCCACAATGCAGAACTTCTGCTTATCAGAATTCATTTATCCCCAGAGCTACTACTCTTTGGAATTCACTTCCCTCGAATTGCTTTCCACAAACTTACAATCTACAAATGTTTAAATCCAGTTGTTACAATTTTTTTATGAATGGAGGATGCCTTTAGGCACATGGACCTTTTTGTTTTATCTTTGTTTTTCCTTCCTCCGTTCATTGTCTCTTTAAAAAAAAAAAAAAAAAAAAAAAAAAATCCTTCCTTCTTCCTCTAATTTATCATTCTCTCTCTATCTCATTCTCATTCACTCACTCTCACTCTCTCTCCACCTTGTCTCCTTCGTCTTACTCTTTCCTCCTTTATCTTCCTCCCTTCCTTCCTCAAATTTATCATTCTCTCTTTCTCTCTCTCTCTCTTATTTTATTTGTGTACGAGATGAGTGATAACCCACATTTTGTTATTTTAGGTACACCCAGATGTTATTAATTCACCAAGAACTCGTGGAATTCAGAAAAATAATTGAGATATTCTGCACCCTTTTGTTTCATAGAGGACATTCATAAACTTGAGTATAATCGTCTTATAATAGCCAGAGTAATG
>CM064527.1:42161878-42362853 GCA_032716605.1 Paralithodes platypus | reverse complement strand
TTGTGTATGTGATTGTATATACTGTATGTGTTTGGGTTTGTGTATGTGATTGTATATACTGTATGTGTTTGTGTTTGTGTATGTGATTGTATATATTGCATGTGTTTGGGTTTGTGTATGTGATTGTATATACTGTACGTGTTTGTGTTTGTGATTGTATATACTGTATGTGTTTAGGGTTTGTGTATGTGATTGTATATACTGTATGTGTTTGGGTTTGTGTATGTGATTGTATATACTGTATGTGTTTGGGTTTGTGTATGTGATTGTATATACTGTATGTGTTTGTGTTTGTGTATGTGATTGTATATACTGTATGTGTTTGGGTTTGTGTATGTGATTGTATATACTGTATGTGTTTGGGTTTGTGTATGTGATTGTATATACTGTATGTGTTTTGTGTTTGTGTATGTGATTGTATATACTGTATGTGTTTGTGTTTGTGTATGTGATTGTATATACTGTATGTGTTTGGGTTTGTGTATGTGATTGTATATACTGTATGTGTTTGGGTTTGTGTATGTGATTGTATATACTGTAGGTGTTGGGTTTGTGTATGTGATTGTATATACTGTATGTTTGGGTTTGTGTATGTGATTGTATATACTGTATGTGTTTTGGGTTTGTGTATGTGATTGTATATACTGTATGTGTTTGGTTTGTGTATGTGATTGTATATACTGTATGTGTTTGGGTTTGTGTATGTTATTGTATATACTGTATTGTTTTGGGTTTGTGTATGTGATTGTATATACTGTATGTGTTTGGGTTTGTGTATGTGATTGTATATACTGTATGTGTTTGGGTTTGTGTATGTGATTGTATATACTGTATGTGTTTGGGTTTGTGTATGTGATTGTATACTGTATGTGTTTGGGTTTGTGTATGTGATTGTATATACTGTATGTGTTTGGGTTTGTGTATGTGATTGTATATACTGTATGTGTTTGGGTTTGTGTATGTGATTGTATATACTGTATGTGTTTGGGTTTGTGTATGTGATTGTATATACTGTATGTGTTTGGGTTTGTGTATGTGATTGTATATACTGTATGTGTTTGGGTTTGTGTATGTGATTGTATATACTGTATGTGTTTGGGTTTGTGTATGTGATTGTATATACTGTATGTGTTTGGGTTTGGTGTATGTGATTGTATATACTGTATGTGTTTGGGTTTGTGTATGTGATTGTATATACTGTATGTGTTTGGGTTTGTGTATGTGATTGTATATACTGTATGTGTTTGTGTTTGTGTATGTGATTGTATATACTGTATGTGTTTGGGTTTGTGTATGTGATTGTATATACTGTTTCTGTGTGTTTGTGTTTGTGTATGTGATTGTATATACTGTATGTGTTTGGGTTTGTGTATGTGATTGTATATACTGTATGTGTTTGGGTTTGTGTATGTGATTGTATATATTGTATGTGTTTGGGTTTGTGATTGTATATACTGTTTGGGTTTGTGTATGTGATTGTATATATTGTATGTGTTTGGGTTTGTGTATGTGATTGTATATACTGTATGTGTTTGGGTTTGTGTATGTGATTGTATATACTGTATGTGTTTGTGTTTGTGTATGTGATTGTATATACTGTATGTGTTTGGGTTTGTGTATGTGATTGTATATACTGTATGTGTTTGGGTTTGTGTATGTGATTGTATATACTGTATGTGTTTGGGTTTGTGTATGTGATTGTATATACTGTATGTGTTTGGGTTTGTACATGTGATTGTATATACTGTATGTGTTTGGGTTTGTGTATGTGATTGTATATATTGTATGTGTTAGGGTTTGTGTATGTGATTGTATATACTGTATGTGTTTGGGTTTGTGTATGTGATTGTATATACTGTATGTGTTTTGGGTTTGTGTATGTGATTGTATATACTGTATGTGTTTGGGTTTGTGTATGTGATTGTATATACTGTATGTGTTTGTGTTTGTGTATGTGATTGTATATACTGTATGTGTTTGGGTTTGTGTATGTGATTGTATATACTGTATGTGTTTGGGTTTGTGTATGTGATTGTATATTGTATTGTTGGGTTTGTGTTGTGATTGTATATACTGTTTGGGTTTGTGTATGTGATTGTATATACTGTATGTGTTTGGGTTTGTGTATGTGATTGTATATACTGTATGTGTTTGGGTTTGTGTATGTGATTGTATATACTGTATGTGTTTGGGTTTGTGTATGTGCTTGTATACTGTATGTGTTTGGGTTTTGTATGTGATTGTATACTGTATGTGTTTTGGGTTTGTGTATGTGATTGTATATACTGTATGTGTTTGGGTTTGTGTATGTGATTGTATCTACTGTATGTGTTGGGTTTGTGTATGTGATTGTATCTACTGTATGTGTTTGGGTTTGTGTATGTGATTGTATATACTGTATGTGTGTTTGGGTTTGTGTATGTGATTGTATATACTGTATGTGTTTGGGTTTGTGTATGTGATTGTGATACTGTGTGTTTGTGTTTGTGTATGTGATTGTATCTACTGTATGTGTTTGTGTTTTGTGTATGTGATTGTATACTGTATGTGTTTGGGTTTGTGTCTGTGATTGTATATACTGTATGTGTTTGGGTTTGTGTATGTGATTGTATCACTGTATGTGTTTGGGTTTGTGTATGTGTTGTCTACTGCTGTTTTTGGGTTTGTGTATGTGATTGTATATATGTATGTGTTTTGGGTTTGTGTATGTGATTGTCTCTACTGTATATGTTTGGGTTTGTGTATGTGATTCATTGTGGTTGTGTTCGTGTATGACTAGCTGTTTGTGTTGAAAATTGTGTATATGGTGTGTGTTGTGTGTGGTGCGTGTGTGTGTGTGTGTGTGTGTGTGTGTGTGTGGTGAATGTGTCTGTATGTGTGTGTGTGGTGAATGTGTCTGTATGTGTGTGTGTGTGTGTGTGTGTGTGTGTGTCTGTATGTGTGTGTGTGTGTGTGTGTCTCTACGTAACTCTCTCTCCACAGTCCTCTGTCCTGCCCTACCGCAATATTAGATTTTTCAAACGAGCCCTTAATGACGTAATTGGGTTGTTAGCGGAGTTTAAGCGGTGATAAATTGGATGATTGTTCGAGCTGGATGCTGTAATAATCGTAAAAAAGGTTTGAAATAGAAGCCTACAGCCTTTTTCCCAAGTGTTGTCTTTTTCAGTGTGGAGATGTGAGTTTCGGTTGGTGTTGAGAAGTGTAGAGTAGCTCGTAAATGTTAGTGGACCTCTCATGCTAATCATTATGCAATTATATCAGCAGTCTTGGACATATATTTTCCCCAACCATTTAATATTTTGTATCTATTAAACTTGATGGAAGTCTAGGGAGTATTTAGCGCAATAGTATATTCATAAATGTATAAGCTAATACATAAACCTTACTTCCTTAATATAAAGCAACACATATTCGTACATCAATCCTAGTGGTTGTATTGGCATAGAGGAAACATAGGAGGTTAATAGAATGTTACGACAGATTGAAGCTTACTGGAAACTAACGCTAGGATGTGGCAAGAGGGAAGGCCTGGTAGTCGCTTGTTTTTTACTTTCCTCGATAGACCTCCATCAAGCTTAAAATAAACAACCCATAGACCCACTTTTAAGATAAATTTGTACATTTTTTCGATAGAAAAAATTACCCGGCCAAAGGCCGGTTCCTTCTAAAATTACAGGCTCGCTTTCGCTCGCCAGGAAAAAATCATTACCTAAATGACACGAAAGGTCTTGATATTAACAAAAAAAATGGGGCGAAAAGTCTCATAATCGCCAAACTAACGGAACGAACGTCTTATAATCTCAAAACTAATATGCTAAACATGAGGGAAAATGGGGTCCAGCAAAAG
Organism: Paralithodes platypus; assembly: GCA_032716605.1. Classification (NCBI taxonomy): domain Eukaryota; kingdom Metazoa; phylum Arthropoda; class Malacostraca; order Decapoda; family Lithodidae; genus Paralithodes; species Paralithodes platypus. The sequence goes on along the minus strand of CM064527.1, from coordinate 42,359,006 downwards.
TGAGTACCTTCTAGCGGTGGCCTGTTTAAGGTAGTTGTTGTGATGGGGAGGCTGAAGATTCCCTCATGTGGAAATTATGTTTATTGACGTCGCGGTTTTATTGTTCGGATTTATGAATAAGATAATGAAGGTCCATTTATATGCTAATTTGTCATAGTTCCCTGCTTATTTAGAGATAATTTATAATAGTATGAATAATAGTTATGAGTAAGTAAATGAAGGTCCATATGTATAGTAATCTTACTAGTTCCCTACTTATTTAAAGATAATTTATAATGATATGAATAATACCTGTACTGTAATTATGAATAAGATAATGAAGGTTAATTTATATAGTATTATTAATGGTTTCCTCCATATTTTATGATGATAATAATATGAATAATAATTATTTGTTTTATTTTTCAAACTAAAACAGATCGCAGTCTTGATCTTTTATAGTTTTACACAAAATATAGATCACATAACATTAATTGAAGCATTTATGGATACAGATTAAAGTATTAACATTATATAAGCGACTCGTGAATTGCCTTGTTCGAGATCTCTATGCCGTACAGTACCGGTGTCGTGCTTTTCATTATATTCTGGCTACTGTTAGACGATTTTAGACGATTTAGGAAAGACATCTACGCATTAACAGACTACAGACTATCTCAATCATTCCTTTTAGCTACCATAATCCTTCCTAAACTTCATAAAATCGTCTAAATGTAGATGAAATTAAATAAACAAGACGTCACCGGTATTTCAAGGGTTACATTCTTTCAATTGTTTTCTTCCATAATAAAAGTATAATAAACTGGAAAACAGCCAAATAATTAAGCAAGCCATTAAAGGTAGATGGGTCGATTTTCTGGTCCCCCTTCTTCCTCGTGTTTAGCCGTATTAGTTTTCAGATTTTAAGACGTTTGGCCTACTAGTTTGTCGATTTTAAGACCTTTCGTCCCATTTCTTAGTCAATATTAAGACTTCGGATCATTTAGGTGTTGATTTTTTCCTGGCGAGCGATAGCGAGCTTGTAATTTAAGAGGAACTGGTCTTTGGCCAGGACATTTTTCGATAGAAAAATGTAAAAATTTATCTCGGAGGGTCATGGGCGGGTGTTTTTATAAGCTTGATGGAGGTCTACGGAGGAACTAAAAAAATAGTAAAACAAAACAAAATACATAAATGAGCAAATAAATACGCCCATCCCCCTTAATCACTTTTTGATATCACTAATAACCTAATTATCACTCTCATACACAAACAGGCATCGAGTGGGATAAGCCTATTGATGGCCTTGCAAATCCTAAAAGCTTCCAACTCGGTGCGTCATTGGTTTATTTTATCTTAGGTCTGGATATATATTTATAGTCAATTCATTATAAGTAGGTCAGAAATCTAAATCCCAAATCTTTATAACCGGAAATAATTAAAGCAATATTTGATTAGCTCATAATTTGATTGATGGTTTTCAAGAACTATGAGATTTGCAGTAATCAGAAATTTAGCTTTTAGGCTTACATAATTATATTTTACTGATAATTTTTATCACAATTTTGTGTAAACAATCTAAGCGATTTGGTAGCTTCAGATATAGACTGGATGCTGTTTAGAAAACATATTTGTGTTTGCACGAATGTTGTTGTTGTTGTTGCTGTTCCTCAGGCTGTCTGGCCGAGCAGCCCCAAGGTCCCGAGCAAGGCCAAGGCCATAACCGAGCGCCCCCACAGAACCCTCCCAGCTTACCACTAATAATGCCCAGGTGACCGAAGCCACTCAAAGGCGGGGAGCTGAGGAGGGTGCGGAAACGCCCGGGAAACAAAAGCCCCACCCAAGGCCCTGTGCCCCTCAGCAATTATAAAGGGAAAGTTGAGGGGCAAAGGAAAAATGTGACGCTTTGGCTCCCAATCTGCCAGGGTTGGCAGTAGGGAGGTCAATCCACGGAAAAGACGCCGTCACTTGAAATCTAGAAAATATATAAGTAAAAGGAACAGTCAGAGTAAGCTATGGGTATGGCAGAGAACGCTCAACTCTCATTCTGATAGACCAGCCCATCACCGAATGCACGAATGTTATCCCATATATTGCATGTAGAAGTTTGTGAAACGCGTGACTTAATGGTAATTTATAGAAAAACTTTATAGCCATATAATTTTCTCCAAAAGTCGAAATTAGCTATTTAAGTTTGAAGATGCATTTGAAGATCAATCATATTCGGTTAACCTTTTCAGTATTAGAACGCCTTGTTTCCTTTAATTCATGCTATCGTTAAATGGTTGTACTCAGCTTGGAAGGCCCCCCTAGGAATGGAGGCCCCCCTAGGTATGGAGGCCCCCCTAGGAATGGAGGCCCCCCTAGGTATGGAGGCCCCCCTAGGTATGGAGGCCCCCCTAGGTATGGAGGCCCCCCTAGGTATGGAGGCCCCCCTAGGTATGGAGGCCCCCCTAGGTATGGAGGCCCCCCTAGGAATGGAGGCCCCCCTAGGTATGGAGGCCCCCCTAGGTATGGAGGCCCCCCTAGGTATGGAGGCCCCCCTAGGAATGGAGGCCCCCCTAGTATGGAGGCCCCCCTAGGTATGGAGGCCCCCCTAGGTATGGAGGCCCCCCTAGGTATGGAGGCCCCCCTAGGTATGGAGGCCCCCCTAGGTATGGAGGCCCCCCTAGGTATGGAGGACCCCCTAGGTATGGAGGCCCCCCTAGGAATGGAGGCATATTATCTATCAACTAACCCTCTTATTTCCACATGTTTTTCCTGAACTAAATAGAATCGTCTACTGATATCCAAAATAGAATACTTAACTACTGAAGGGGCTAAGGTAAAAGAAAAGTGAGAGAGTGGAAAGATATCTGGAGTGTATCATGGTGTAAACACAAGAGGAACATGTCACAGTGGGAAGCAGAGGGTCCAAGATATGGCCGATTTGCACCTGAATGTGAAAGATGACATTGGAAGCTTGACAGTATAAGACAATATATCCTGTATATATTTATGTCAGGTCAGGTTAGCTGAAGGTATGGTATTGAGGGATAACCCTTTACAACATCACCTCGTATCTACTTGTTTACTAAGGGATCATTTGTAAACTATCTAAAATGCCAGAGATAGGAGTGCTCCTACGGAAATGTATCTTTAGGAGTAACAGCATAATCAGTATACATCCACGTAGAGTAATAATCATATTTATTTTGTGGGTCCCAAGGATTGTATGTATGTATGTATGTATGTATGTATGGATGTATGTATGTATGTATGTATATATGTACTCTGGCACTTACCCCACTTTTATATATGTATGAATTTATTTATGTATTTTTTTTTTGGGGGGGGAGAGGGGTCTCGAGACAGATCCCGAACGTGGACATCACAACACAGCAGAAAAACAAAACACAACAAAACACAAAAACACACACATCTAAGGATAGTTTGGTACAGTTAAATCAATAGTTTGCTGATAACTTGAAGGAACATTTGGATCATATTTAGCGAAAACGGATAATAACTCGACTAAGCATGGACAATTACAAACAATTAACCACTTGCGAGTTTTGGTCTATACGGGAGTTGGAGCGGTAACCATCAATATTTAGCAGAATGTTCAGCTATAATACGGTCATTATACATTTTTAAATACATAAAACCAAATTTATCATACTTTTAATTCATCAGAAACCCACATTATATTGCATTTCTCTTTAATATCGATGTTCACGGCTCCAACTTCCGTATAGCCTGAAACTCGCAAGTGGTCAATTGATGTTCTTTTAGCCCAGTAATATCTTCTTACATTAGCCAATGTATGAAACAGAAAAGCGTCATAAAATAATGGAAGGGTAAAATTTCCTCTAAATATTGTAGATATTCTAGTTTACGAGTGTAGAGTATTTATTTACCCTCTCTATACTGGCGACGTCTTTATATATTTATGTTTGCTGTATTTTGACTTTAGTGCAGTTTAAGAAGGATCTGTGGAAGTAAAAAGGGTTAAGGGATACTGTTCAAAGTCTGTTAATTGCTGGAGGGATTATCTAAATTGAAGAAAATCGTGTAATAGTATCCAGAAAAATAATACGACGCCGCCGATACAGAAAGGGTTAACTCAGCCTCGTATTTCTCATCCGGGCTATCCTTATCCTCGGATTCTCTCTCATTTTCCCACGTTTCGATTTACGCTTCTCAATCCACGTTCTGACTTATGCTCCCTCCTCCACGTTCCAATTTGCATGTTTACACTCCCCGTTCCGTCATATAACTCCTTTCCACGTTCCTGCTCACGTTTGCCCCTCAACGTTGGGATTTACCTTCCCTCCATGTTCAGAATTACGCCCCTTCCTTACGTTCCGATTTACGCCCCCCCCCCCCCCCCACCCTTTATGATCCGATTTACGACCCTACCCCCTTACGATCCGATTTACACCCCTACGCCCCTACGTTCCGACTACCCCCCCCCCCCCTTTACGATCCGATTACGCCCCCTACCCCTTACGATCCGATTTACACCCCCTAGTTACCTTACGTTCCGACTTACGCCCCTTCCCCCCTACGATCCGACTAATACTCCCTCCCCCCACACCCCATCGCAGCGGACCGTAGAGGAATAGGCTCATTTGAGGGGAAGGAAAATTGTGCGTGGCGAGATGAGATGTGGCAGGGGCGCGTAAAAGGTTAATTAGGAGACGATTAAGCTTAATGAGAAGAGGGGGGGATTTGAGGGGGATGGGTGGGGGTAGGTGCTGGTGACGGTGATGAAGGGGGAAATGACAGGCAAGGAGGTGGGGGAGCGGGAGGGAGAGGAATGGAGGGATTTGGAGAGTGGAGGGAAAAGGAGTGTAGGTATAGTTTGTTTCTTTCGAACTGATGGTAAATTGCAAAGTTCCATCAAGATTTCCTAGTTACTTTGAAAATTGTGTAGTGAAATATGGTGCTAAATATATATACTTGGTCTTAATATTATACAGAGACATCGTAGTTTCACATTTGTCCATTAAGTATCGCAGAGTATAGTGGGAGGTGAAAGTGTAGATTGGGGATAGCTGATAAGGAGAACGATTTGACATGTTGTTAAGCCCTTCTGTACCGGCGACGTCTTTTCATTTTTATTCTTGCTATATTTTGACGATTTTGTGCAGTTTAATAAGGATCTGTGGTATTAAAAAGGGTAAAGTGAGATGGTTTGAAGCCTGTAAATTGCTGGTGGCCCTTTATATACTGAATACAATCGTCTAGTAGTTGCCAGGATAAAGTTAAAAGGACGGCACCGGTACAAAAGGAGTTAATAAAAACATTACAGAAGTATAGGGATGAAAAGAAACGCTCGATAATTGGGAAGGCATATAAATCATTTGGAGTCTGAAGAGGTATAAGGCAAATCATTAGAGGCGGCAGGTGAATGTTTAAGAATTGGAGGTTGGGGAGGGTGAACAGATTCGGAGGTTGGGAGCGGACAGAAACGATTGGGAGAAGATATATTGTTTAACAGTTGAGGAACATATTTTGTTTGGGTAGTAAATTTGGAAGTTGGGAGAGGAAGGAAACGATTGGGAGAAGATAAATGATTTAAAAGATGAGGAAAATAGAATGTTTGGTAATAACAAAACGGAAACTATGGAATTTCACCACTTGCAAGTTTCAAGTTATAAGGAAGTTGGAGCTGTAGACATTGATAGTAAGCAGAAATACAATAATAATATAGGCTTCTGATGGCTAAAGAGTATGGTGAATTGGATTTTATGTATTTATAAATGAACTACAACCGTATTTTAGTTGGTAATTCTGCTAAATATCGATGTCTACAACTGCAACTTCCTTATAGAACGAAACTCGCAAGTAGTCAATTGTGGAGGAGTGAAATTAAGGGGCAGGTAGTTGCTGTTTTTAGACCCCTTCTCCCTCATGCTTAGCCCCATTAGCTTTGAGATTTTAAGACGTTCAGCCCATTAATTTGGCGATTTTAGCACCTTTCGCCCCATTTCGTTGTATATTTTAAGACCTTACGTGAAATTTAGGTGTCAATATTTCCCTGGCGAGCGATAGCGAGCTTGTAATAGTTAAGGGGGGATTTCCACTTGAGGGATTTTTTTCTGGACCGCTTTCTCCCTCATGTTTAGCCCCATTGCTTTTGAGATTTTAAGACCTTCGCCCTAGTAGTTTGGATATTTTAAGACATTTTGCCCCATTTCTGTCAATTTTAAGACCTTTCGTGCCGTTAAGGTGTCGATTTTTTCCTGGCGAGCGATAGCGAGCCTGTAATTTAAGAGCAACCGGCCTCTGGCCGGAAATTTTTCTACCGAAAAATTTAAAAATTTATCTTGAAAGGGGGTCTAGGGGGTGTAATTTTAAGCTTGATGGAAAAGTAGGGAACAAACTAAATACCTCCCCTTAAAGCGGCCGTACCGAAAAATTTATAAATTTATCTTAAAGATGGGTCTAGGGGGTGTTTGTCTAAGCTTGATGGAGGCCTAGCGAGGAAGCTATGAAACAAATAAAGAATAGACCAAATAAACAGCGATTAGCCCCATAAGGGAGACAGACAAATTAGCTGTAGGTTGGTGAGAATGATAGTTAATTGGAAGACGTGTAATATAGAAAAGGTAGAGATAAATGATATGGTTGAGTAGATGGTATGTATTTGGAGAAAGCAGTTGGTTTGAAAGTTGGATCTAACAAGTGATATTGAGTGTATAGTTTCATAAACAAATAAATGTCCTGTTTATCTCCACCACTGAAATTTGCTGAGATTACTGTAGTTGATTGTCACTCGGTCTGTCTATCTGTCCAATTGGCTGTTGGCTTGTCTGCCTGTCTCCTCTTTTCTGTCTGTCCATTTGTCTGTCCATCTGTCTCTGTCTTTCTATATTTCTGTCTGTCCATTTATCTGTCTGTCCGTCCGTTAATCCGTCTGTCATTTTTCCTATCTGTCCCTTTGTCTGTCTGCCCATTTGTCTGTCTGTTCATTTACCCGTGTGTCTGTAAGCAGGATTTCTCCGAAGGAAATTAACGAATTTCTATAAAAATACGCGAGTACCTTTATCTGGTACCAGAATAGAAACCATAAACTCTCGGGTAATTATCTCCAATGACTGAATACTACTTTTGTGTTCAAATGTATAGATATACGAACTATACTGTATATGTCGTTCAACGGAGTATAAACTGCATCCCTAGCTTAACCCCAATGGTAATAAATCCACAATATTAAAATAGGAGGGGTGTTCGTAGTTGTATGAGTGACTGTGCCGAGTTATGGGAAGTAATAATGTGTGGTGGAAGTTGTTATATAGGGGCAAGGGGTCTGGGCGGGGGGAGAGAGAGAGGGAGAGGGTAGGTGGGCAAACAAATATGTACACGGAATTAAATGGGAAATGTGGGGAAATGAGAAACGGGAAGCAGCGCACGAAGAGGAAAGTATGAAATGGAATTATATATATATATATATATATATATATATATATTTCTAATCTCTCAGTGGGGATCGAACCGTTGACCATCAGGACGATAGCCGACGCTTTAATCAACTACACCACTGCCGTGGTGTAGTTGATTAAAGCGTCGGCTATCGTCCTGATGGTCGACGGTTCGATCCCCACTGAGAGATTAGAAACATTTAGTGGCTCACGTGTATTTGTGATATATTCTCAATATATATACAGTATATATACATTAATAGGACATTCGGATAATTACTTGATTTAGATGACAGAGGCAAAATTATATGTATTAAATACAATTTAAGGCGAGTGATTAATGATATGCAAATGAATAAGGGTGGGATATAAAGGAAACTCATGGGTGAGAGAGAGAGAGAGAGAGAGAGAGAGAGAGAGAGAGAGAGAGAGAGAGATGATGAATATATAAATATAAATTATTGAGAGAGTGATTAATAATAGCATTCCAACAAAATAAATTGGGGAATAAACGGGTCAGGGAATGTATGTATAAAATAATAAAAACTATAACTAGGCCCAGATAAAAAAACTAATTCTAAACTAGAAAAGAACGGAAGGAAGATGCAAAGAGGTATGGATGAAGAGATAAAGAGATGCTTGGATGCAAAGAGGGATGGATGAAGAGATAAAGAGATGCTTGGATGCAAAAGATGATAATTCGGGAGATTGGAGAGCAGACCGATATAACAGTGAAACGAGTGACAGAGAAACGAGAAGGATGGATGGATCAAGTGAAGAATCGCTGAAAGGTATACAAGATGAAATAATTATTAAATGCATAATCAAGAGACGAGTAGAAATTATGGTATTTAAAGATGAAGAAAGTGTGCACTAATTTGTAAAATAATCTAACTAATATTACAACCGTGTATGGACAAACAAAGTAGGGGAGAATAGATTATTAACCAGTGTATAAACATCTGTAAACATTATACATTAGTTGGGTGACAGAGAGAGAGACAGAAGAGAATACAAAAAGAGTTACTGTACGAGAGGTTAGATTGGGTATGATAGAATACATAGAACGTATGCGAGGATAATATGAGAGAGAGAGAGAGAGAGAGAGAGAGAGAGAGAGAGAGAGAGAGAGAGGGGGAGAAAAGTCTAAATTGCCTGGGTCGACGGTGAGATTATCTAGACAAGCGGTTCGAGATCTTGGGAGAGAGAGAGAGAGAGAGAGAGAGAGAGAGAGAGAGAGAGAGAGAGAGAGAGAGAGGGGGGGGGGGATTACAAACAGAAAGGTGGGTATTTTATTTACTTTGTATATTAATCTCGACAATCTTGTATTCGTTATTTACCCTTATCTGAGAGAGAGAGAGAGAGAGAGAGAGAGAGAGAGAGAGAGAGAGAGAGAGAGAGAGAGAGAGAGAGAGAAATACAGAGAGAGAGAGAGAGAGAGAAAAAAAGAAAAAAAAACAGAAAGAGAGAGAGATTAAAGAAACAGAAACAGAGGCAAGGCAAGAACCAATTACAAGACAACGGCAGCTCAGTGTCTCAGCAGTCTTGAGTGTGTGTGTATTATATGTGTGTGTGTTTGCGTGTGTGAGTGTGTGTGAGAGCTTCTGTGGTGTCGCATTCGATTGATTATGTGCATATATATATATATATATATATATATACAGTAAATATATATATATATATATATATATATATATATATATATATATATATATATATATATATATATATATCACCTCCATTCATGCTTCCAAAATGAAAACAGTAAAGTTTGGAACGCGTCCCCAACATTACAGACTGGAAGCGAATAAGGTAAACAACAAGACCAAGTTCGTTTTCTTTGATGGAGGGGAAACTTCTCAGCTGGCTGTTCCCATTCATTCTTGTAAGGTATTTGACTGTAAGGAGTTTCCAAACGAATTTGAAAATATACAGTATACTTTAGTGATTTAGTAGGGATGAGTGAAAGAAAATAGATCACATAACGGATGCTTAAATAAAGAAATCAAAATAATGCAAATAATCTAAATACAAATTGATAGACCCCAAAAGAAAATACTGAGTTAACAATATATGTATTCAATTTGTTTTGTTTCGTTTTATAAGATGATTTATTCAACGGATTAGGAGGATTTCCAAGAATCAAAGAGAGTATAGTATAGACTCCACAATAACAACATTTGGGTTTTTAAGAAGGTATAAAATGGGTACTTCATGTGTCCATAATAAATTGCCAATTAAATGTAAATGGTATGAATAAACTCAATTTATGAGAGTCGATTGATATTTCAAGAATTCAATGGTAAATCACTATCAATATACCCAGCCTAAAGAATTTACCATTGTACTCCGTTAATGGTTAGTGTATATCCTTGATGTCCTTCCTAAGATGATTTTTTTTTAAATGATGCTCAGAGTAAAATCAAGAAAAGTGTCATTGTGTCTTGATAATAAAGGTTTTGTTTTTCTATGTGAGTGAGGGAGACAAAAGGCAGAACTGCCTGTGGCAAATGCCACCCCAGAGTTGAAAGAGTGACAGGGCTAAAATCAAGGGACGTTCGAGCAAAAATGCCTGGACACACGGAGTTTGAAGCAAATAAAGTCATAGGAAGAGGGAAAGACCGATTCTGGGAGAGAGTTCCTGAGCTCAGCTGTTGAATAGAAGAAAGATTGAGAATAACGTTTCACTCTTGGGTTGGAGAGTTGCACAGAGTAGGGGTGGGATTGTGTTGCGAGACGGATGCTACGTGCTCTACGAAAAGGGGGTGGTATACACTGAGCGAGCTCTGAGGAACACTGATTATTGTAATAGCGGTATAATAGTGAGAGAGATGTAGCATTGCGACGAAGAGAGAGAGAGACTGCAGATAATTGGTGAATGGACGTAAGTTAATGAAACATTATGTTTAGACGTATATACAATTGTTTATCTAAAGGTTAAAAACCTTAAATGGTACAGTCAAAACAAGACACAATTTAAGAAAGGAAGACTGTCAAAAGAATGGCGGGGGTGGGTGGAGGGGGAATAGTTTATGAAGGTGAAACGAGAGAAAGAGGGGGAGAGAGAGAGAGAGAGAGAGAGAGAGAGAGAAGAAAGTTTAGATGAAGAGGTGCTGCAAGTGGGATGCCAGTGGTCTCTCTCTCTCTCTCTCTCTTCTAACTTTGTCCTCAATAATTTACCATCCCTTCGATGTTCTTATTATAGCCAGTTGATTCTATTCCGATAAATTCTCTCCCCCACGTTCCATTCTATGATTATAGATTCAGGTGACAAAATGGGATCTAGCAAGGTCATCCTAAATCCAAGAAATATAAGGCTCCAGTAGTCATTTATAAAAAATTCTGGACCTCACCTATTTCTAAGTATATATTTTGTCCTATGTAACTGAAGGAGACAAAAGGCAAAGCGGCCAGTAACAAGCGTCTCCCCCAAGGTTGAAAGAGTGACAGAGAGCCAAGATCAAGGTACGGTAAAGTAAACAATGTCTGGACACAAGGAGCTTGAAGCAGTTCAGGTCGTAGTATGAGTGAAAAACGGATTGAGGGAGAGAGTATGAAAGAATATCCCTGGAAACAAATTGATGAATATAATTTTCTCTACATCAATTACCAAAAAGAGTATATACTATTTATTGAAAATCAAGTTCCATCCGATAATCACTCCAGGTAGTTATATTTGCATAAAGAAAAACATAAGGTGGTCCACCAATGTCTAATGTTTTCATTCTTTTCGTATCTCCTTTTTTCTTAGTTTCCTCAGTATATTTGTTCATGTTCTTCCATCCGTTTGTAACATATCTGTTTCGTATCTCCTTTTGTATCATAATATTTTCATATATAATTTGGTATCATCTGTGTTTCATATCTTCTTTTGTATCATAATATCTTCGGAACTAATTGTTTACAATATGTTCTTTGAATATCCTGGTGTGTTGTAATTGTTTTAGATCCACCTTTTTACCAGATTATTTCGTATATTCTTTTGTTTGTATCATATTTGTATCATATTATCTTCGTATCCCCTTATTTCCTCACCACAGTCTTGCCTTCCTCCACGGGTTTCATATATTGTTATATATATATATATTTATATATATATATATATATATATATATATATATATATATATATATATATATATATATTGTGAGACGACGAAGCCCTCATCCAAAAGTGTAGAGTGAACTTTTCCTTGAAAAGAGTCAGGGGCTTTGAGAGTTACATTGAGTTACACAGATACTCAGACCACACAGACCTTGCGATCGCCACGTGCGTATTCATATTTCTGTTCTTGATGGTGTTATGGTTAAAGTGTTTAAGGGAAGGTATATTGTTTTTTTGGACCGCCTTCTTTCTCATGTTTAGTCCCATTAGTTTTGAGTTATTAAGACGTTCGCCCATTTAGTTTATTGATTTTAAGACCTTTCGTCCCATTTCATTATCAATATCAAAACCTTTCGTGCTATTTAGGTGTCAATATTTTCCTGACGAGCGATTGCGAGCCTGTATTTTAAGAGGAACCGGCCTTTGGCCGGGACATTTCTATACTGAAAAATGTACACGTTTATCTTGTAGGGGGTCTTGTGGGCGCTTTTTAAGCTTGATAGAGGTATAGGGAGCGAAGTAAAATCCTCCCTTGAGATGGGGATGAGTCAATTTTTCGCTAGCTAATAAAAAAAAAAAAAAAAAAAAAATGGCTTTTGGTCCCTTAAATTCTTTATGTGGTATCCCAGGTTCGAATCCCGGGAGGATCACATGCTTTCATTAATTTCGTTGGAGGGTGTTTGGTGTTGGGAGCGAAATTAATTAATTAAGATTATTGTATACCTCCATTATACCTTCAATCAGTTGCAATGTATCTTTTCTATGGGCATCTGTAACTCCCTTCATAACTTCTATTTTCATCTTCTCATTATTGCCTTACCTTTCCTCCGTCTATCTAGATTCTTACAATATTTTCATCATACTTATATTAGACTAAATGGTCTCAAACTTGGTCTTCGCTTCTCGGCGTCAATTTATTTTTATATTGCCTTCTTTTTCGCCTCACTTTCTCTCAAATTCCTATTATTATCTTTTACGTTACCGGTTCGCATTTTTCTTGTTCCGACCTCAATATCCTTCATCTCTCTCTCTCTCTCTCTCTACTCCTTCTACCCTCAAGTTTTCTCTCAAAGTCCTCCCACTTTCCTTTTCTGTCTCGCTACTTCTTCCATCACCCCTTTCTCTTCTAATCACTATTCCTAGCACTCACTTCCTCTCTTTTCTCCATTCTTCCTCCCTCCTTCTCTCATTTCCTGTCTCATTCACACTCCCCCTCCCTCTCTTCTCCTCACTCCTTCTCATTATGTTCTCCTCATTCCCTCTATCTTCATTATTTCTTCTCCTCCTACTTTCTCCAGCCCTCCTCCTCCTTTCCTCCTTCACTCCTCCTCACCCTCTCTCCTTCTCACTCACTCCCTCACTCCTTCTCCTTCTATTATCCTCATTCCCTCTCTCCTCATAATTCCTTCTTCTCCTTCCTCCTTACACCTTCCCCCTCCTTCCTCCTCACTCCTCCCACCTTCCTTCTCTCCTCCTCATTCCTCCATTATCTCCCTCCTTCTTTTTTCACCCGTTCTCCATCTACCCTCACCTTTATTCCTCCCCACCCCATTTTCCCCTCCGTTTACGACTCCCCAGGCCCTTGTCTGAGAGAGAGAGAGAGAGAGAGAGAGAGAGAGAGAGAGAGAGAGAGAGAGAGAGAGAGAGAGAGAGAGAGTACAAAGGAGTACAAAGGAGTACAAAGGAAATCAAGCAACAACAGATCTAGTGACCCTTCTAGGTTGCTTGTCCTCCAAAACACTGAGGATCAAGTGTCCAAACAGTGGTTTAGAGTGGGTAAGGGAACATTGGAAAGGGAATTACTGCCCTGGAACTAATGTCTGTGGCAGGATTAGGAAGTTAGTAGGGGACAGATGGGTTAGTAACTGAGGGGGGGATAAAATAAAGTTATTCATTTACAAACGCAGTCAGTCGCGGGTTTGATGCGAGATATTTGTCTAGGCGGAGTTTAAATGAATCAACGGTGATGCAGTCTATAACGTTTCGGGGAAGCCCATTCCACAAGTTGACAACTCGATTGAAGAAGAAATTCTTAGATTCGTGTGAGTTAAAAGATTTACCAATAATTTTGCAACCGTTTCCCCGCGTGTAATTAGATTGGTCGATAGTGAAGTACTTACTACAGTTCATATTGTCGATGCCTTTGATGATTTTGAACACTTGAATTAAGTCACCTCTTAATCTGCGCTGGGTTAAAGGAAATAGATTTAATTCTCTAAGACGCTCTTCGTATGGTTTGTTCTTTAGGCTAGGTATCATTTTGGTAACTCTACGTTGAACTCGTTCTAGCTTGTTTATATCTTTTTGGTAATAAGGGCACCAGGATTGAACGCAGTATTCCAGAAGAGGGCGGACTAATGAATTGTAAAGGGTTAGGATAACTTCTTTGGATTTATGCTCAAATGACCTGCCTATAAAGCCAATTATTTTGTTTGCCTTCTTAACAACTTCTGAACATTGTTGACTCGGTTTTAGGTTACTCGATATTGTTACTCCCAGATCGGTTTCTCTGTTTACATTCTTAAGCTGAGTGCCATTCATCGAATAGTTTGCTTTCTCATTTAGGTATCCGATATGTAGTACTTTACATTTATCCGCATTGAAACTCATTTGCCAAATTTGGGCCCAACATGACAATTTATCTAGATTGTGTTGCATATCGTCAACTTGTTCTTTTGAGAGTACGCTATTTGCAATTTTTGTATCGTCAGCAAATTTTGAGATTGTACAGGTGAGACCCTCATCTATGTCGTTGATGTAAATTAGAAAGAGAATTGGTCCTAGTACCGATCCCTGGGGTACCCCGCTACTTACATTGGTCCATTTTGATGCCTTACCGTTTATGACTACTCTTTGCTTTCTGTCGCTGAGCCAATTTTCTATCCATTTCAACACACCGTCTTGTATTCCATGCGCTTTTAGTTTTAGCAGTAAACGTTTGTGGGGAACTTTGTCAAAGGCCTTTTGAAAATCAAGGTATATAATATCTACAGCTTTACTCTCATCGTAGAGGTTGAGCATATCGTGGAAGAAGTCTAAGAGGTTTGTTAAACAGGAACGTTTTTTACAAAAGCCGTGTTGAGTATCTTTAAGTATGTTATTTTCCTCTAAGTGATTTACGAGTCTGTCTCGTATGACCGTTTCTAGCATTTTACATACAACTGAGGTTAAGCTAATTGGACGATAGTTACTGGGTAGGGATTTGCTGCCTTTTTTTAATATCGGTGTTACGTTGGCTAGCTTCCACTGATCGGGCATAGTTCCAGACTGCAAGGATTTATTGAATAGTAATGTCAGTGGTTTAGAGAGCTCATCCTTAGCTTCCTTTAGAACTCTAGGCGAGATTGTATCAGGTCCAGGCGTTTTATTTACCTTGAGTTTATCTAAACAATTCAATAATTCTCTCTCTGTAACGGTGATATTGCTTAGAACATCTGAATTATCAATCTGAATCGGCGATGGTGTAGGGATATCACTGAGGTCTTCTGTTGTAAAAACTGATGCAAAGAAGGTATTGAGGGCATTACTCATTTGTTCTTCGTCTTTGGTGTATTCTCCATTTTCATCGACTAACGGTCCAACAGTTGAAGTAACGACTTTTTTCTTTCTGATATAACTATAGAATTCTTTCGGGTTTGTTTTACTTTGATTCGCAATATGTAACTCTAAGGTCTTTTTACTTTGCTTAATTAACTTTTTGGCTTTGCTTCGTAGCTCTACAAATTTCAGCCGTTCTTCGTCATTTTGTGAGGATTTTAATCTATCATTAGCAAATTTTTTAGCAAGCAGGCAGTTTGAAATATCTTTATTCCACCATTTGGGCTTATTATTATGGCCTGGACGCCGAGTTTTCGATGGTATGCAGTCTTGCACTGCTTTTAGGTAAGTGGCTTCGAATAACTTCCAAGATGTATTTATGTCGTTATTGTGAATTAAAAAGCTCCAGTCAGTTTCTTTAAACATAGCTCTAAGTTTATGGAAGTTTGCTTTCTTGAAATTAGGGACTTTTTCGATGCTACTATTTGGTTCGTTACTAGTAAACTTTAAAGTGAAAGTTATCGTACGATGGTCGCTGTTACTGAATTCATCACCAACATTCAAATTCTCTATTAATTCTTCTTTTGTTGCAAGTACAATGTCAAGAACGTTATTACCACGGGTCGGCGTTCCAACAAATTGATAAAGCGAACTTTCTTGCAAGTTCGTATACAAGTCATGTCCGGAGTGTGAAGTAAGAGTATCGCCCCACTTGGTCACAGGTAAATTAAAGTCACCAAAAATTACGGTATCTTGTGAGTTACTTACATCTGCAATTTGTTCGTAAATATCTCGGTCAGTTTGCACTGATTGAGCTGGAGGTCTGTATATTAATGCAAGTATTATTTTGGTACCTTTATTATTCTTTATTAGCACAAAAGATGAGTCGACGTTCACAATTTGAGGTTTTGACAAGAGGGTAGGGTTAAGACTTTCTTTGATATAAAGTAAAACGCCACCTCCATTTCGATTTATTCGGCTTTTCTCAAACATTACATAACCGGGAAGTGAATACTCTGCTAAAAAGTCTCTATCTTCTGTATTGAGCCAAGATTCTGTTATGCCAATCACATCATAATTTTCTGTAAACACTAGCTCCTCTAAATCTGAAAATTTATTGCGTATGCTACGAGCGTTTGCATAGAAAGCCTTTAAATTTGTTATTTTAGAACTCACGGAACGCTCTTTAATAATATTTTTGGTTCTTGTCGGATCTACATTTATGTTCATGGCTGTCCTCGGTCCTCGCTGTCTTCGGTCCTTATCGCTGGTGGTCCTCGGTTGCCTCTGTTTTTTTCTTGGCGTTGGATGATTTATGTCACTGCTGCTTCTTCTCGGATGGCGTTTTTTGATCCATGGCTGCGGACTGCTTCGTGTAGGAGACGACCCATGCGTGCTGAACCCACAGGGTTTAGATGAGTGCCATCCTTGCGGAACAGAGTAGGCTGGTTGTAGAAGTTGTCCCAGAGGTTGATGAATTCAACTTCTTCCCTCAGACACAAATGTTTTAGTCGGCTATTTGTGCTGAAAGCCTTGTCGTAGAATTTGTCAGGTGCGTCGATCTTGGGGAGAATGCCTGAGATGATGATATTCCTTGACTTGCTTTTGTAGTGCTGGATCATCTTGCGATATTTCTCCATCAACTCTTCGGATCTGGTGCGCATGACGTCATTTGAACCAGCATGGATGACAAAAAGGGTATTTTCATTTGCATCCTTTGTGGTATCTTCGAAGGCTTCCACAATGTCGTCCAGTCCAGCTCCTGGGATGCAAAATCTTTTTCGTTGATTTGGGACTCTGTCGCAGAACTCTTCGACCTGTCCTCGTAGGATGGAATCCCCAACGAGCCTGGTCTCTTCTGGTTCGTCTTCCATCTCTACCAATATCTCAAATCTGTTGGACATTGTGACTGGTAGATGAGACCTTTTCTGCGTTGGCCGTGCACCGTTCCTCACTGGTGTAAATCCGGAAACCTGTGGTGGCGGGACTCTACGTACAGGTCGGGGAGAGGAGTGGTTAGAACGGGGGCGAGGGGTTGGTACTGTTCGTGCTAGCAGGCTTCTTGCACGAGGAGTGGGGGAGAGACTAAGGTGAACAGGGCGGCTGTCCTGGTTTGATGTCGGCTCAGGTTCGTCAGAAGCATCTGCTGCAGTGTCTACTGCAGGTGTTGGATTGTTGGCAGATGACGTTGGGGCGGTGGTGGATGCTGGAGTTGAAACAATTTGAGTTAGTGATACTCCAACGTTGAGTGTTACAAACTCTTGGAGTGATTCCAGCTTCCTGGTGAGGGCGTTGATCTTGTTGAGGGCTTCATCCAATTTTGCTGTCAAATCCTCTCGTTGCTGGCAGAGTCGGCAGACTTGTGGATCGGCAGGAGCAAACATGGAAGCACCAAACCTACCGGCGCAGTTCGTACAGGCACGAGGCATGGTGACGATCACTTTCTTCAGTTCACTTCACTCACTTAAAAACACTTAACTCACTTTAAAAACACTAAACTCACTTTAAAAACACTTCACTCCCTTCAGGTCGCTTCACTTACTTAAATAGGCCTAACCGAAAACAAAAATGTTGAAATACACACAAATAGGTTATCAGCGGTGATAGCCTAACCAAAAATTAAAACAAAACAAAATTAAATTTGAATACGCAGTGATAGCCGAACCGAAAACAATTTTATGTTTATTTAAACAGAAATAGGCCACCAGGGGTTATAGCCTATCCTAACCGAAAACAAAAATTATGAAATACCGGTACGCAGAAATAGGTCACCAGCGGTGACTGAAAATTTAAAAATTGAAGTACGCAGAAATAGGCCAACAGGGATGATAGCCTACACTAACCGAAAACAAAAATTATGAAATACCGGTACGCAGAAATAGGCCACCAGCGGTGATAGCCTAGACTAACCGAAAACAAAAATAACCGAAAACAAAAATTATGAAATACTGGTACGCAGAAATAGGCCACCAGCGGTGATAGCCTAACTGAAAATTTAAAAATTGAAGTACCGTACGCAGAAATAGGCCACCAGGGATGATAGCCTAGACTAACCGAAAACAAAAATAACCAAAAACAAAAAAGTATGAAATATGCAGAAGTAGGCTACCAGGGGTGATAACCTACCTAAAAAAGCAAAACAAATATATATATATATATATAATAGAATATGTGACTAAATATACAATTCACCAAATAGAGATTATATAAAAATAAAGTGTAACTGCACACAAGGGGTTAATATACTGTATCAACAGATGGCGCTGGTGTCACTGTAGGCTAGTCAAGCAGGATTATATTTAGATAAACAAAGTTATCAGTCAAAGGTTACTACAGTACAAGATCATGCAAGCAACAACTAAAATTACAGATATATATAGCTACAGTAGGATACTGAATACGATAACTACTAGAGTTAATAAGAAAATACAAAGCTAGGTCGATTTAGAGGTGCGCGTGCGTCGTCTGCTACAAGCTAGGATAACAAATGTAAACAACAATGTTTATCAGTCAGAAAAGCAATAAAATAACATGCACGGCAACTACAGAACTATGTGGAGGTTAAACAAGCACTTAACTACTGTTCATGCAATGAATAAAGGGAATTGGGATATGAAATACTCAAATTAGGATAGAGTTTTCTCAGTGGCGATGCGGAGCTGTAGGCGGTGCTAAAGCCGGCGGGTGAGAGAGAGAGAGAGAGAGAGAGAGAGATACTTTGTGTGTGTTTGTGTGTCCGAATAGTGAAATAGAAACTTTATATATTAATTATATACAAAATGGACAAATACTACACCTAGAGAGAGAGAGAGAGAGCACGAGCACACCATCATTTTCAACTTCCAGCCCCCCTCACACACGTACACTAAACTTGGTGCTGTTGAAGCCAGTTCTTGCTGTTGTTGTATGTGACTTATTTACTGTATTACTTTTATTACTCTCTCTCTCTCTCTCTCTCTCTCTCTCTCTCTCTCTCTCTCTCTCTCTCTCTCTCTCTCTCTCTGTCTCTCTCTCCATGGATCAAAAAACGCCATCCGAGAAGAAGTAGCAGTGACATAAATCATCCAACGCCAAGCAAAAAACAGAGGCAACCGAGGACCACCAGCGATAAGGACCGAGGACAGCGAGGACCGAGGACAGCCATGACCATAAATGTAGATCCGACAAGAACCAAACATATTATTAAAGAGCGTTCCGTGAGTTCTAAATTAACAAATTTAAAGGTTTTCTATGCAAACGCTCGTAGCATACGCAATAAATTTTCAGATTTAGAGGAGCTAGTGTTTACAGAAAATTATGATATGATTGGCATAACAGAATCTTGGCTCAATACAGAAGATAGAGACTTTTTAGCAGAGTATTCACTTCCCGGTTATGTAATGTTTGAGAAAAGCCGAATAAATCGAAATGGAGGTGGCGTTTTACTTTATATCAAAGAAAGTCTTAACCCTACCCTCTTGTCAAAACCTCAAATTGTGAACGTCGACACATCTTTTGTGCTAATAAAGAATAATAAAGGTACAAAAATAATACTTGCGTTAATATACAGACCTCCAGCTCAATCAGTACAAACTGACCGAGAAATTTACGAACAAATTGCAGATGTAAGTAACTCACAAGATACCGTAATTTTTGGCGACTTTAATTTACCTGTGACCAAGTGGGGCGATACTCTTACTTCACACTCCGGACATGACTTGTATACGAACTTGCAAGAGAGTTCGCTTTATCAATTTGTTCGAACGCCGACCCGTGGTAATAACGTTCTTGACATTGTACTTGCAACAAAAGAAGAATTGATAGAGAATTTGAATGTTGGTGATGAATTCAGTAACAGCGACCATCGTACGATAACTTTCACTTTAAAGTTTACTAGTAACGAACCAAATAGTAGCATCGAAAAAGTCCCTAATTTCAAGAAAGCAAACTTCCATAAACTTAGAGCTATGTTTAAAGAAACTGACTGGAGCTTTTTAATTAACAATAACGACATAAATACATCTTGGAAGATATTCGAAACTACTTACCTAAAAGCAGTGCAAGACTGAATACCATCGAAAATACGGCGTCCAGGCCATAATAATAAGCCCAAATGGTGGAATAAAGATATTTCAAACTGCCTGCTTGCTAAAAAATTTGCTAATGATAGATTAAAATCCTCACAAAATGACGAAGAACGGGTGAAATTTGTAGAGCTACAACGCAAAGCCAAAAAGTTAATTAAGCAAAGTAAAAAGACCTTAGAGTTACATATTGCGAATCAAAGTAAAACAAACCCGAAAGAATTCTATAGTTATATCAGAAAGAAAAAAGTAGTTACTTCAACTGTTGGGCCGTTAGTCGATGAAAATGGAGAATACACCAAAGACGAAGTACAAATGAGTAATGCCCTCAATACCTTCTTTGCATCAGTGTTTACAACAGAAGACCTCAGTGATATCCCTACACCATCGCCGATTCAGATTGATAATTCAGATGTTCTAAGCAATACCACCGTTACAAAGAGAGAAGTATTGAATTGTTTAGATAAACTCAAGGTAAATAAAACGCCTGGACCTGATACAATCTCGCCTAGAGTTCTAAAGGAAGCTAAGGATGAGCTCTCCAAACCACTGACATTACTATTCAATAAATCCTTGCAGTCTGGAACTATGCCTGATCAGTGGAAGCTAGCCAACGTAACACCGATATTCAAAAAAGGCAGCAAATCCCTACCCAGTAACTATCGTCCAATTAGCTTAACCTCAGTTGTATGTAAAATGCTAGAAACGGTCATACGAGACAGACTCGTAAATCACTTAGAGGAAAATAACATACTTTAAGATACTCAACACGGCTTTCGTAAAAAACGTTCCTGTTTAACAAACCTCTTAGACTTCTTCCACGATATCCTCAACCTCTACGATGAGAGTAAAGCTGTAGATATTATATACCTTGATTTTCAAAAGGCCTTTGACAAAGTTCCCCACAAACGTTTACTGCTAAAACTAAAAGCGCATGGAATACAAGACGGTGTGTTGAAATGGATAGAAAATTGGCTCAGCAACAGAAAGCAAAGAGTAGTCATAAACGGTAAGGCATCTAAATGGACCAATGTAAGTAGCGGGGTACCCCAGGGATCGGTATTAGGACCTTTCTAATTTACATCAACGACATAGATGAGGGTCTCACCTGTACAATCTCAAAATTTGCTGACGATACAAAAATTGCAAATAGCGTACTCTCAAAAGAACAAGTTGACGATATGCAACACAATCTAGATAAATTGTCATGCTGGGCCCAAATTTGGCAAATGAGTTTCAATGCGGATAAATGCAAAGTACTACATATCGGATACCTAAATGAGAAAGCAAACTATTCGATGAATGGCACTCAGCTTAAGAATGTAAACAGAGAAACCGATCTGGGAGTAACAATATCGAGTAACCTAAAACCGAGTCAACAATGTTCAGAAGTTGTTAAGAAGGCAAACAAAATAATTGGCTTTATAGGCAGGTCATTTGAGCATAAATCCAAAGAAGTTATCCTAACCCTTTACAATTCCTTAGTCCGCCCTCTTCTGGAATACTGCGTTCAATCCTGGTGCCCTTATTACCAAAAAGATATAAACAAGCTAGAACGAGTTCAACGTAGAGTTACCAAAATGATACCCAGCCTAAAGAACAAACCATACGAAGAGCGTCTTAGAGAATTAAATTTATTTCCTTTAACCCAGCGCAGATTAAGAGGTGACTTAATTCAAGTGTTCAAAATCATCAAAGGCATCGACAATATGAACTGTAGTAAGTACTTCACTATCGACCAATCTAATTACACACGGGGAAACGGTTGCAAAATTATTGTTAAATCTTTTAACTCGCACGAATCTAAGAATTTCTTCTTCAATCGAGTTGTCAACTTGTGGAATGGGCTTCCCCGAAACGTTATAGACTGCATCACCGTTGACTCATTTAAACTCCGCCTAGACAAATATCTCGCATCAAACCCGCGACTGACTGCGTTTGTAAATGAATAACTTTATTTTATCCCCCTCTCAGTTACTAACCCATCTGTCCTCTACTAACTTCCTAATCCTGCCACGGACATTAGTTCCAGGGCAGTAGTTCCCTTTCCAATGTTCCCTTACCCACTCTAAACCACTGTTTGGACACTTGATCCTCAGTGTTTTGGAGGACAAGCAACCTAGAAGGGTCACTAGATCTGTTGTTGCTTGATTTCCTTTGTACTCCTTTGTACTCTCTCTCTCTCTCTCTCTCTCTCTCTCTCTCTCTCTCTCTCTCTCGTATCGTCAGTTAGCATCACTAATATTGTCTGTCTATTTGCAGTTCCTATTTATTTCTGTCTGTCTGAGTCTACCTGTATTTACCCGTCGTCATTACTTGTCTGTCAATTGTTTATTTAGTTGTGTGTTGTCTGTAATTTAGTTGTCTGTTATTTAGTTTTCTGTTGTCTATTATTTAGTTGTCTGTTGTCTATTATTTAGTTGTCTTGTCTATTATTTAGTTGTATGTTGTCTATTATTTAGTTGTCTTGTCTATTATTTAGTCGTTTGTTGTATATTATTTAGTTGTCTATTATTTAGTTGTCTTGTCTATTATTTAGTTGTCTGTTGTCTATTATTTAGTTGTCTGTTGTCTATTATTTAGTTGTCTGTTGTCTATTATTTAGTTGTTTGTTGTATATTATTTAGTTGTTTGTTGTTTATTATTTAGTTGTATGTTGTCTATTAATTAGTTGTATGGTGTCTATTATTTAGTTGTCTGGTGTCTATTATTTAGTTGTATGTTGTCTATTATTTAGTTGTCTTATTTATTATTTAGTTGTTTGTTGTCTGATATTTAATTGTCTGTTGTCTATTATTTAGTTGACTGTTGTCTATTATTTAGTTGACTGTTGTCTATTATTATCTTGTTTGTTGTCTATTATTTACTTGTCTGTTGTCTATTATTTAGTTGTGTGTTGTCTATTATTTACTTGTATGTTGGCTAATATTTACTTGTCTGCTGTTTAATTGTTTATCTGTGTAGTCCACCTGTTTGAGCGTCAGTCTGGGTCAGTGGTTGATTTGCTTTTCCCAATTCCTGTTTTGGTTTCCTGTGCCTGTCTGCCTTCTCTTGCCATATCGATAACCCTTTAATATTCATCGTGTGTATGTGTGTGTGTGTGTGTGTGTGAGAGAGATAAAAGTAAGAATAGGTAATGGAATACTTGTATCATATATCCCTTGTATGAGTCCATGCTTCGATTTACAGTGACAATATACAGTAAAGGCTGCTGAATATTGCATAGGGCCTCTGAAATTCATAAGCTTATTCTTCCTCCACAAAGGATGACCTTTCAGCTCTAACAAAAACCTAAATTATTAATGCTAGAGTGTGTTATGACCTAATATTTACAATGATCACACCTTCACCAAGATAAGTTTGATATTTAAAGTAATTGACATGGCATGATATGAATATAGGGAAGGTGAGACAAGTAATCATAATTTAAATCAGCTTAGGAAGGACGTCTACACATTAAAAGTTTACATACCATCTCAATTAGTCTTTTTAGCTACTACACAGTATATTCTTCCTAAGCTTCTTAAAATCGTCTAAATGTAGCTAGAATAAATTAAAAGAGACATCGCCGGTAAAAAAGGGTTTAATGCCTCTGAAACAAGGAAGGGGTCAGAGTATCACTAGACGATGTTATTCAGTTTAGGAAAGAATTGTGAGAGTCAGAGGGATAATGGAGATAGTTTTTACCCCTTTGACTGCTAGAGGGCCTTTCAAAACTGAATAAAATCGTCGAATGATAGCCTGAGAATACTGTCTAAACGTCAAAATCCAGAAGGGGTTAAGAACTTGTTACGACCGGGGCTACGAATAAAACAAGGGCACTTAATGGTTGGACTAGTAATAGGGTACTATGCAACAACGGTACGCTAGATCCAAACCCCTGAACTTATATGCCGGCTAACAAAAAATACCTATGCCCTCCAGAGTTAATCTGCGATAACGGGGTATGCTTAACTGGGCATAAATGTACTCTACTCCAGACTAACCCACACTGGTATAGCCTGATAACAATCAAGATGCAAGTTACGTTAAAATGCACAAAAGGGAAGCTATGGAAAGATCAATTAAATCAATGCAAGATTTAATACAATAAAAAGATGCTTCAATATAGTTACTCTAAACAACAATAAACTCTTCACTCCTCTCTGAAAGAAAGTGAAGTCTAGTCCTACAGCATAGACCTGGAAACTTCTGAAGAAAGTCTGATGCTCATAAGATGCTCATATCTTAAATTATAGAAAGGCAGGAGGCAGGACACCCAACGTGTATACGGAGTACACAAAAAGATAGGACATATAATGTTAACTGACACGAGAATATTATAAGTGCGCAACGGCAGTAATGTTCGACACTAAAAGAAATGCTTCCTCATCAACGAAACAGTCTACTATGGTTGTGCAACTCAACAACAACCTAGACTCATAAATGCCGTGAATAATAATGCATACATATCATAAAGAGCTCATATCCCAACTAGTGTCTGCTAGGTGAATAAAGTCTAGCTGGGATATCAAGGTTAGGAAACTGTGGCTGAGCAAGACTGGCTCATAGCCTAGCGTTGTCCTTAAGGCGGTATGATTAAAGTTACGTTAAATGACGGGGATGCTTTCTTGGTAGATCCAGATCTCAAGTATCTGGTTCTACCCTGGTGATCCCTCTAAAGTCAAGCAAAGAGGCAGCACTGTGTGACAAGGAAGTAGGCTAATGCCCTCTTACCACACGATGCTGCACTCGCAAATGGCACAACCAAAGAGATAACCTAGGCTACCACAGAAACCGTCGAAGTCGTGTAGGTATAAGCGAACCGTACACACATCGCTGATGACGACAACAGAAGCCTTATCCCAGTCTAGCATTAAATAACCCAGCAGAGCACTAAATCAATAATGGAGACACGCACCGAGTTCTTAACCTCTACTAACTAAGAACCCTCAAACCTATTCTAAATACATGTAAATATCTCAGAGAGCGATGCACATAATACGATGGGCCGATATGAAATCGTGTGCAGAACCCAAAGGGAGTGTTGTGACGTTAAAAGATAAGAGGAATGAAAGAGAAGAAGTTGAGGAAGAGAGACAGTATCAGAATGGTGGAGATATGGGAGACAGTGGTAAAAAGGATGTTAGTCATGTGCGTCCCTAGCCTGCTCTAAAGAGAGTAGCTCCTCGGGACCCCCAGGATCCCACAAAGGCATGGTGGTCAGCCAATCACAGGCCGCTACGTCACCAGGCAGCAGGCCTCCAGAAGGCGCCAGGAACCACCAGCCAATCAAAACCGAGAGAAAGGCCACACGGGCGGGAAACTCCTCCGGGAGGGAGGAGCGAGGAGGGAAGCAACACTCACTACCTCCTCGCTGCCCGCTCGCTCTCTCTCTCTCGACTACACTACAATGCATCTTATGTTTTACTCATGATATAAAATGCTTGCCGTTGTCACAGACGAAAATAAAGACCACCACAGGACTGTCTGTAACAATGCAAGTACTATGAAAGAAAGAACAACCTTCTCTGATAACTGTAGCCCATTTCACTGCCCTGGCGAGCGCTAGTGGCTGATGGGAGGCAATTCTGCCAACGCTGGTAGGCGTCACACCCCGCCCAAGATATGGGACGCTCAACATTAGGCGAGCACCATATCTGACAAGATAGAATGCCGACAAGACCCGCCACAACCAGCCACTCCGCCAGAAATGAAATGCAAAGCTCAATCATAAACAAAACAACATTTTAGCATAAATAAAATCTTATAACCCCTCCCAAACATAATAGTATAATTTTAGCCTGTTATGCTCCCCGAGCGAGCTTCACAGAGCCCAGCCTACTAAGTGAAAGACAGGTTCAACTTAAGGACTTTAGCTATAACATTGGCAACTTACAATTAACTATCAAAAGAAAGAGTTTATATGTGATTTTTGTATTTAATTTTAATGTTGTTTTTGACGGCTGCTCTACAGGGGCAAGCCTGATTTTTCTCCACTCAAACCCACACACCTGTGGTGATCTACGTCGGATCCTCCACCCTCGACAAACAGTCTGCAATCACATTCTCACAACCGGCAATATGGCGAATGTCTAGATTGTATTTTTGCAACATGAGTGACCAACGTGTCAGCCTCATATTCCGGTTGTGGAATTGGTTCAGAAATTTAAGAGGGTGGTGGTCGGTGTAAATCACCACGACTGGCCCGTAGGCAGGAACATATACTTCAAAGTGCCTGAGCGCCAACACTATTGCCAGCAGTTCTTTCTCTACCACAGAGTAGGTTTTCTGAGCAGAATTAAACTTCTTGGAAAAGAAACTGACTGGATGCTCCAAACCTTCCTCGTCTGTCTGCATTAAGACGGCACCAGCCCCTTCACCGCTAGCATCCGTTGCCAGCTGGAATGGTCTTTCAAAGTCAGGGGCCCTGAGGATTGGGTGAGTGCATAGTAGGTGCTTAACCAGCGAAAAAGCCCTTTCACACTCAGATGCCCACTTGAACTTTTTGTCTTTTGCTAATAAATCTGTCAGAGGAGCTAACACAGTAGAATAACCCCGAATGAAGCGGCGATAGTAACCGATCATGCCTAAAAATCTCATGATCTGCCGCTTAGTGGACGGACGGGGGAACTGATTAATAGCCTGTACCTTGTTTTTTTTTTTTTGGGGGGGGGGGGCACACCTGACCTAATCCGACCACAAACCCAAGATATTGCACAGTTGCCCGGACAAAGTCACACTTGCCAAGATTAACCACCAAGCTGGCCTCACTAAGCTTCCGAAACAAGGCTTCTATGTGCTCACAGTGACTCTCAAAGTTGTCATCGTATATTATAACGTCATCTAGGTAGACAGTACAGTTAGGGATGTTAGCTACTAACACATTCATAAGACTTTGGAAGGTTGCTGGGGCATTTTTAAGACCATACGGCATCACATTGCAACGGTAGGTGTTCCCATCAACCACAAACCCGCATACCCCCTTCGCCCGCTCAGACAAGGGCACCTGCCAGTAGCCTTTCACTAGATCTACCTTAGTTAGAAACCGTGCCTTACCAATCTTGTCTACGCTATCGTCCACACGGGGAAGGGGATAAGCATTGGTGGGAGTCAACCCGTTCAATCTCCGAAAGTCAATGCAGAAGCGAACCTTCCCGTCAGGCTTGGGCTGCAGAGTGACAGGAGATGTCCACCTAACTGCCCCCTTCTCAATCAACCCCCGTTCTAACATATACTCTAACTCCGCTCTGAGGGCTGGGAGTTTAATAGGTAGAATTCTGTAGGGTACTGATTTAAAGGAGGGGTGATCTCGCACGTCTACGTCATGCACCACCCGAGTTGTGAGGCCTGGGTGCTCTGCGAACACAGTGGGGTATGAATCAAACAGGCACTGCACGGCTACACGCTGTTGCTCAGGCAGGTGCACTAGAGCCTCGTCAGCCACCTGTCTGGAGTTCCCAGCCCACTGGTCCACAGAGACATGACACTCCCATTTATCTTCCACCTGAGCTTCACTGTCCCTCACTCCTTCTCCTCCATGACCGCTGCAGGTCAACACAGGGACAGCGAGAGGCCCAGGGGGGCGCCTCACAAACTCCTTCACCAGGTTCACATGGCACAGCTGGTTCTTTTTACGCCTATCTGGAGTAGCCACAAGGTAATCTAAGTCAGAGATCTTTTTCACCACCTTATAAGGACCGGCGTGCTTGGCAGACAAAGGATGACCTGGCAGAGGTAACAGAATCAACACCTCTTGCCCCACCTCAAACTCCCGGAGTTTCGCCTTCTCATCGTACCTGTCCTTCATAAGTGCTTGCGACTCTACCAAATTCCTTCCCGCCAACTCAAGGCTTCTCAACATTCTTTCCCTGCTCTCGAGGACATACTTTAATAGGGAACATGGTTTTGCTGTACCCTCCCAAATTTCTCTAACCATGTTGAGGGGGCCTCTGACCTGATGTCCAAAGACGAGCTCATTGGGACTAAACCCTAGGCTTTCACCAGGTACCTCCCGAGCAGCGAATAATACGTAGGGCAAACCAAGATCCCAATCTTTACCATTCTCAGCACAATAATACCGCAGCATGCTCTTGAGAGTCGAGTGCCACCTCTCCAACACCCCCTGACTCTCTGGGTGGTAGGCTAAAGAGACAATGGTACTAACCTCGTGCTGCTGCATGGTCTGTTTAAACAGGTTAGAAGTAAAGTTGGATCCCTGGTCCGACTGCAATTCCTGCGGGTACCCGTACCTAGAGCAGTACAATAGCAAGTTACGAACCACAGTCTTAGCAGTACCATTTCGCATGGGGTATGCATCCGGATAACGAGTGGCAACATCCATAATGGTGAGGAGGTACTTGTTGCCTGAACTAGTAGGGGGTAGAGGGCCAACCATGTCGATTATGACCTTACTGAAAGGTGGCCCGATAACAGGAATAGGGTGTAACGGAGCCTTGGGGATACACTGGTTTGGTTTGCCTACTATCTGACAGGTACTACACATCGCCACCCATGACGCAACATGTGCTTTCATCCCTGGCCACCAAAACAATTTCTCCAATGCTGCTACCGTCTTACGTACACCCAAATGCCCTGCCAATGGTACGTCATGTGCCAACCTCAGTAGGCTATCCCGGCACCCACGAGGCACTACCAACTGATCAACCACTCTCGACCCCCCCTCCCAACTCCGTCTGGGATCTAGAAAACGCCTGTACAAAATACCCCCTACACTAAAGAAGTCCCCCGGCTTTGCATCCCCATCCTCCTCCAGTTCGATTGCACCGTTACTGCACTTCTGAAGCTCAGGATCACCCAACTGCAGCCGACAGATATCCGAAGGAGCCAATTTATCGAGATGCTCACGGAGCAACTTATGGCCTCCCCCGGTACTAGGCTGTTCGGCCCTATCCTGCTTTTGCGAGTAACGGTGCTGTCTCGGAGTTTCCACACGCCCTTCCTCCCCAACAAGTGTGGCAGGTTCTGGGGCCACTCCGGACCTTAACATAGGTGCTAATACTGAGTCGCCAAGGAGAGCCGCTGGTTCAAAACTCTCAAACTTTTCCCAACTTTAGCCTTCTCCTTTCGACCGTTCCTCCGCTGGTCTAGAGACTGAGGAATAGGCTGTGACACTTTGGATGCACGAGAACGGGTGACAACACACGCCATCTGCTTTAGTTGACACCTCTCGACCAACTCCTGCCCCTCCCTACTCACGTCGGCCGCCCTCTCGGCAACGACTAAGGGTGGAACTTCAGGAGTAGTCACCGCAAAGTCATTGCCGAGAAGAAGGTCGACGCCCTCTACTGGCAGTTTCTCCACGATTCCGACATCCAACTCTCGTGTCACACCTTCTACCTCCAGCTCCACTCGGACCAACGGGTATGACTTTGTAGCGTTGATACCCTGCACCACAACTACCCGTGCCGCGTTTATAGGTTTGCCTGTAAAGTTTTTCATCAATCTCAAGGAAGCACCCGTATCACGCAAAAATTCTACTCCATGCTTGCAACCAGCCCAACTCACGCAGCCGCGCCCTCTATGGTCACAAAAAGTATCCCGGACAGGTGTCAAGCCTTCCGGACACTTCTTCACTGACTGTGCTCCAGCCTCTGACCGTTTACCCCGGGCAAACGCAGACGACTTCAAAGACACTCAAGTGTTGCGAGCCAAAGACACGACTGCTGTAGGTAACTTGCTAGGACAGGATCGTGCAAAATGCCCCTTTTTGTGACAATGAATACACTCTAACTCCCCCTTGGGCTTCCCTTGATGTGGGGAAGGGCCCGGACCCTTCTTAAACGGGACGGTATTAGGTTTATGGTCAGACTTAATATCATTGCTCTTGTTTTTATGGTTATATGGTGTATCACTGACTCGGGGGGGTGGAGTGTTGCGCCCCTTGTTACCTGCATCGTTCCGTTGTGCAGACCCACACCCGCGAATCAGCGATAGCCTAAGGTGAGCCATCTCAGCTGCCTCCTGTAGAGTTTTAGGATTTTTCTCTTTGAGGTTCAACGTCAGGTCGCTGCCCGTACACTTAAAGAACTGCTCGAGAAGCATCAACTGTTTTATCTCATCAAACGTCGTTGCCTTCTCCGATCTCAGCCAATTCCCAAAAGCGTCGGACAGTTCCCGGGCAAGTTCAAGAAAGGTGCACTCACGACCCTTCGTAACACCCCGGAACTTCAACCTATAAGTTTCTGGTTGTAACTCATATGCCCGCAGGACAGCCTCCTTCATTACCTCATAATCGACGCAAGACTCCAAGGGCAACGCATCATATGCCTTGAGTCCTTTGCCAACCAACCTAGAGGAAACAATGGCTGCCCAATTAACTTCGGGCCATTGGTGCTCCCGGCACTTCTTCTCAAAACGCATAAAAAATTCGGTGACACCCGACTCGTCAAATACAGGGACTAACTTAAGAAGGCGCGATAAAGACTGATCAAGACCTCGATTCCCAGAACCGAGACGCTGCCCTGTTGACTCCACCCGAGACTTCTCAAGCTCTATGTCTGCACAGTACTTCGTAGCCTCAATCTGAAGCTCAGCTTCCCGCTGCTGTTGCTGAATCTTAGCCATCTCAAGCTGGTATTCCTGCTACTTAGCCATCTTAGCCATCTCAAGCTGGAAGATCATATCTGCAGTCAAACCTTGAGGAGGAGGAGATGCAACAATTGGAGACTCACCCAAGTGCAAACCACGCTGCCAGTGACTATCGGCCTGCGGGTACGTACCCGGCTCAGGAGCCCGAGGGGGCGCCATGGTAGGAGTCGAGTGGAATGGGGGCTGGGCCGAAGGTGCCCCAGCTCCCGCTCCACCCGAAGCCCCACGCACCCCGCCGAGCACCCAGGCCACCAGGTCACCTCTCGACATGCTGCTAGTGCCCAAATGCCCCATGACCGTGGCCAAACACTGGAGACCATACCGATCAATCCCCGACACCCGGTCAGCAGTAATAGGCATCTCCAGACAATTTCTTGCATCCTCCTCACTAGTTATAACTCTAATGCCTTCGGACAAACCCCGCTGCTGCACCTCAGAGTCTGTTTCCCGTACTGTGTCCTCCCCGTACATAGATCCGTCGTTCGACATAGTGTCCACCGAAAATTCTCAACGTTTATAAAAAAAAAAGGAGTACCTAAACTCTCATGTAGCACTATTCACTCAAAAATATTAAATGCTCGAAGACAACTCAAGTGCTATGCTACGTTGCCAAAAAAAAATTCCACGTGTCCAAAATATTCCTCAAAAAACAAATGTCCAACAATCCTGTAATTCTTCCTTAGATACCAGGCAAGGTCATTATTTGTTATTACTGTAATAATCAACAAATGGATCCTGGTTTCTACTAAAATAAGATACTGGACAAGGTCGCCATTTGTTACTGCAATAACACAAATGGATCCTGGCCACTACTAATATAAGATACTAGGCAAGGTCGCCATTTGTTACGACCGGGGCTACGAATAAAACAAGGGCACTTAATGGTTGGGCTAGTAATAGGGCACTATGCAACAATGGTACGCTAGATCCAAACCCTTGAACTTATATGCCGGCTAACAAAAAACACCTATACCCTCCAGAGTTAATCTGCGATAATGGGGTATGCTTAACTGGGCATAAATGTACTCTACTCCAGGCTAACCCACACTGGTATAGCCTGATAACAATCAAGATGCAAGTTACGTTAAAATGCACAAAAGGGAAGCTATGGAAAGATCAATTAAATCAATGCATGATTTAATACAATAAAAAGATGCTTCAATATAGTTACTCTAAACAACAATAAACTCTTCACTCCTCTCTGAAAGAAAGTGAATTCTAGTCCTACAGCATAGACCTGGAGACTTCTGAAGAAAGTCTGATGCTCATAAGATGCTCATATCTTAAATTATAGAAAGGCAGGAGGCAGGACACCCAACGTGTCACAAAAAGATAGGACATATATTGTTAACTGACACGAGAATATTATAAGTGCGCAACGGCAGTAATGTTCGACACTAAAAGAAATGCTTCCTCATCAACGAAACAGTCTACTATGGTTGTGCAACTCAACAACAACCTAGACTCATAAATGCCGTGAATAATAATGCATACATATCATAAAGAGCTCATATCCTAACTAGTGTCTGCTAGGTGAATAAAGTCTAGCTGGGATATCAAGGTTAGGAAACTGTGGCTGAGCAAGACTGGCTCATAGCCTAGCGTTGTCCTTAAGGCGGTATGATTAAAGTTACGTTAAATGACGGGGATGCTCTCTTGGTAGATCCAGATCTCAAGTATCTGGTTCTACCCTGGCGATCCCTCTAAAGTCAAGCAAAGAGGCAGCACTGTGTGACAAGGAAGTAGGCTAATGCCCTCTTACCACACGCTGCTGCACTCGCAAAAGGCACAACCAAAAAGACAACCTAGGCTACCACAGAAACCGTCGAAGTCGTGTAGGTATAAGCGAACCGTATACACATCGCTGACGACGACAACAGAAGCCTTATCCCAGTCTAGCATTAAATAACCCAGCAGAGCACTAAATCAATAATGGAGACACGCACCGAGTTCTTAACCTCTACTAACTAAGAACCCTCAAACCTATTCTAAATACATGTAAATATCTCAGAGAGCGATGCACATAATACGATGGGTCGATATGAAATAGTGTGCAGAACCCAAAGGGAGTGTTGTGACGTTAAAAGATAAGAGGAATGAAAGAGAAGAAGTTGAGGAAGAGAGACAGTATCAGAATGGTGGAGATATGGAAGACAGTGGTAAAAAGGATGTTAGTCATGTGTGTCCCTAGCCTGCTCTAAAGAGAGTAGCTCCTCGGGACCCCCAGGATCCCACAAAGGCATGGTGGTCAGTCAATCACAAGCCGCTACATCACCAGGCAGCAGGCCTCCAGAAGGCACCAGGAACCACCAGCCAATCAAAACCGAGAGAAAGGCCACGCGGGCGGGAAACTCCTCCGGGAGGGAGGAGGGAGGAGGGAAGCAACACTCACTACCCCCTCGCTGCCCGCTCGCTCTCTCTCTCTCAACTACACTACAATGCATCTTATGTTTTACTCATGGTATAAAATGCTTCCCGTTGTCACAGACGAAAATAAAGACCACCACAGGACTGCCTGTAACAATGCAAGTACAGTACTATGAAAGAAAGAACAACCTTCTCTGATAACTGTAGCCCATTTCACTGCCCTGGCGAGCGCTAGTGGCTAACGGGAGGCGATTCTGCCAACGCTGGTAGGCGTCACAAACTCGACTCCAAATGTGAATCCGAGTGGATTTTGGCCTATGCTGGGATGGATAGAGTATGAAATCTGGTGAGGTTGGTGGTGTAGATCATAGCGGGAGATATTCTATAACCATTAACCTGTCCCAAATAGGTAGTCCAGAAATTGTGAACCCTAACAATTCGAGTTCCGGAAAGGGATCTACCAACAGAGGCCAATTACACTTTTGCAGATATCACTTTACCTTTGCCTGTTTCCTCTTATGATAAATGTAACTGATAAGTAAATATGAATAACACGAATGACAACTATATCTCATAGATCAATAACCATAGCCAAATCAATCGGTCAAACATTGTCAAGTAAACCGATACACATTGTCAATAGAGTGTTCCTCCTCACATGGTGTTTATGTTATAGGAGAAGGTATCAATAACAACTACAAACTAACTGATTGAAAAGTCACTCAAATCACACAATAATTGTCCTCGAGACTGCCATCCCATTTTCTAATACATTTAATGTATAAAAATAAGACACAAACGTAAATTAACTCACATTGGTAGTGGTTGAGCAACGCCGATGTTATGGATCTGCGCCATCGATCGATAGCGCTGCACCCGAAAGTTACGAAACGAATCGACCGAAATAATAGGCCTAGCCGCCTAGGCCTACTGGTAAAGTTTTGAGTCGAAAAGTAATACACCCTGTAAATAGTTTCATATAGTCTACATAGTGTTAAGTGAGATAGTTCAATAGCTAATAAACATATTAAGGAATTGGCTTCACATCATTTAGCCAGGGGAAAGCAGTAAGCTTTGAAGCGACTTACGAGAGAAGTGTAAACAATTTCACCTCCAACTCCCGAACAGAAACAGATACTCCATTTCCGATTGTGTTAGCTCAATAAATGATACATGCAATGAAAAACGAAGAACAGTCTTTTAATAGATTCATAATATCCTGTTCTGTTTTATAGATACATAATAGTTTGGTACGGGAGATGTCTCTCTCCACAGTTAACGGTGACGACGTCGGAGGGCCCAGCGTCACGCCAGTATGGCCGCCCCAAACTCTCCAACATTATACGAATCCATTCCCGCTCGTTCGCTCTGCGCGTACATTTGAATAATTGAGCGTACTTTTCGATTAGTTGCCTCAATTGTGGTTAAAGCGTAGCTTTGATTACGCATAGATAAATTGCGCGTACTTTGAGGGTTCACTGTAGGCTACCCCCAAAACACCCTCGGATCGGCGTTCCCACAAATCCTCTCCTGGGATACATCAGACCACATTTGTATTTGGTCGCCTTTATATTCAACTCCGCCTTTTTATCAAACAAATTATTACTAGATACACCAAACAATAAGAAGAAGTAAGCCTGACAAATAAACAAAATATTATGACAATAAATAATTATTATATACACAAAACATTAAGAAGTAATCCTGACAAATTAAAACATGTATGCTAGTAAAATGTACAGCTGAATATCTCCCACACCACTCAAAATATTACTCTTGAAGCTACATCACCATTTTCTATTACTCTATAAACGCCAGTGTCCGTTCTATCACAAATATATATAATTAATAAATAAATAAAACTTATACCTGTAGAACACTAATTTTTTACTAATTCATAAAACACAACAAAAACAACAAATATACCTTTTAGGCGGGGAGAGTTGTTTTTCTGGCCCCTTTTCCCTCTTGTTTAGCCCCATTTGTTTTCAGATGTTTAGACGTTCGGCCCATTAGTTTGGCGATTTTAAGACATTTCGACCCACTTCTTTGTCACTATTAAAACCTGTCATGCCATGTAGGTGTTGATTTTATCCTGGTGCGCGATTGCAAGCCTGTAATTTAGAAGAACATTTTCTACCGGAAAATGTACAAATGTATCTAGAAGGTGGGTATTGGGTTGTCTTGTTTAAAGCTTGATTGATGTTTAGGGATGACACTAAAAAATACTAAATAAACACATACATCGACCAAGAAATAATATCTTTCCCCTTAACTCTCACCAACATCATTAACAACGATTTCTCTCGAAACTACAACCCCATTTTCTAACACCCCCCCCCCCCCCCCCGATCAGCGTTCCCACAAACCCTCCCCACATATGCATTTGGACGCCTTTAGATTCAATTCCGCCTTTGAGCCGCGTTGGACCTGGAGAATAAAGCAGATTGGATATTATTATTGTATTGTCGACGGAAAATTTGTGTTGCACGGGGGCTTGCAGTTGCAGACGGCCGGGATCTGTTTGGTGTCTTTGGGTTGACTCGCATGTTTTCACTCTTGGTATGGTGGATACTTCATGTTTTGGTGTAAATTCTTGATTTATCGGTGCAGTGATTTATAGTTTAGAAATTAATCAATCCGTTTAATTGACCACTTGCGAGTTTCAGGCTATAAGGAGGTTTGAGTTTTTACATTGGTATTAAGCAGAATTATTACCAGCTAAAATGCGGTTGTAGTACATAATTATATAAATACATACAACTAAATTAAACATACGTTTTATCCATTAGACATCTACTTTATTATTGTATTTCTGTTTAATATCGATGTTTACGGCTCCAACTTCCTTATAGCCTGAAACTCGCAAGTGGGCAATTGATTTGTTATATATGTAACTTGCAGCTTGAAAATATAATAATTTTGGTCTTCAATTGTCATTATATTTATAGTTTGGTTAATCTACAATAATACACTTAGTGTTACACGGGCCTTGGAGTTGCAGACAGTGTTAACATGTTTCCTGGAAATATTATACACATTATTTAGCTAATATAATGATATAATAATACAAATATTTTATTATTCTCATTATTTGTAAACTTTGATCAAAATACAGTATTTTGTATATAAAATCTCTGTAAATACAGAAGATTAATTATTTTCTCAGTCACGAACGTGAAATGGCTATAATGAGATAGCTCAGCAAAAGAAAAAACTAAACTGTTTTGATCCCGATTTTCCACTCGCAAAAAGAAGAAGACGATGCTCGGACAGGAAATAATCACATTATATTATCATAACACTCACATGTTTACGGCAACAAAAACAATAAACATCACAACCTTCAACATAGCAATAACACTCCGCAATTATGGAGGCGTTCACATATTTTGTTTTCTTCTGAGTATTCAAAATGTGTGCGAGATAACTAGTTATATATATTGCATTAGTTTAGTTATGAAATATTACAACCTTCCCCATAATAATAGATCCAGAAAGATGAGAAACTTCAAAAGACCTATGCATATTTTGTACAATAACTGAATATGTTGTATGCAAGTACCGTGACTAATGAATTCAATTGCTTTAGTAAGTGACCATTCCAAATGTTTTTCAATGTACCAAAAAATAAAAATTACAAGAAAAATTACAATCTTCATAGACACCATAATGATAAAAACAACTTTAGAAACTATATGAACACTTTTTCTAACCACTCAAAATGTTTATGAAAATAACTTTAGTATATAAATATATTATCTTTGGCAAGCAATAGTATAACCCCCAAAGTCAAGCACTCCAAAATGTCGAAGCAATTCAGAAAGCCTATGCAAGTATTATATTTAAACACCCAAAGTAACTGCGATTATACTAACACTGATCATTCCGATCCCTCTGTCAAGTTATAGTATGGTTGGCCAAATAAGTTGTATCGCCGCTGTCATTACGTTTGTCTTGTTGTGTGCTGTATAAATGTCTGTCAGGTGTTGAATACGGTGTGTAAAGATAGACACATGTTTGTATAGCTGACTCGAAACGATGAATTAATGCTTACATACAGTGCTGATACCAATTATTGATCGACATAAACTTGATGCCGCAACAGCACTTATTTGGGCAACTGTACAACGTTCTCCAATATCAAATACACCAAAATGACGAACAAAACTCAGAATACCCGTGCATATCCACATTTTCCAACCCTCATACAAATTTCGTAGCTTCGACGAGAGAGAGAGAAAAAAAAAAAAAAATCAGCTCCTCTCCCCAAACATCCTAGACTCCCGAAACCTCAGTGTGGCGAGGCTGTGATAACAAATAAGCCTGCTCTTCCCCTCCTCCACCATGGGATCAGGGAGCGTCTGGCGGGGACTTGATCGTATTCGTGTGGGTTTCAATTCCTCTTTACCGCCACCTTCCGCTTGCCCCTGACGCTTAAATACGGGAGGAGGAGGAGAGGAGGGCCTGGCGGAGCATATGTTGGGTGTGTGTTGAAGAGAGAGAGAGAGAGAGAGAGAGCTTGTGTAGGCGGTATTCAAGAAAGTCAGTTAATGTAATGCGACCCACTGAGAGAGAGTAATGCCGAGGAAAACCAATGTAAAGCCCCGAAAGTGAAGAATTATGCGCACAATGAACTGTGGGAGAAAGAATTGCACACAGCCTGAATGAATAAAATAGTTGAGAAAATAAAAAATATTCCTATTAGCTAACAAAAATTTAA
Organism: Paralithodes platypus; assembly: GCA_032716605.1. Classification (NCBI taxonomy): domain Eukaryota; kingdom Metazoa; phylum Arthropoda; class Malacostraca; order Decapoda; family Lithodidae; genus Paralithodes; species Paralithodes platypus. The sequence continues at coordinate 42,321,234 of CM064527.1, read as the reverse complement.
TAAACACAGATGTACAAAATTAAAATTAATAATTAGTTGAACATATAACTCCATCCCACGTGCAATCCGTTTGAGTGAATTGTGCATGACGTAGCTAATTACACTGGTTACACACACCACTCCCATGTACAGCCTCTCAAACAGTACAGTAACATTTCACATGCACATCACACACACTACACATAACTAGGGTGAGCAATTGCATAAAGGCTTTGATCCCTGACATTCACCTGATCTACATGCATTCCGTAATAAAATATATATGCACCAAATATTATCCTTCCACAACTGACGTGTGTAGATATAATTGTATTTAATGAAGGAAGGATCAACAAGTTAAAATAGAAAATGCAATAGAGAAGACACAACAAACTAAATAATAGGAGGGTTAAGTAGTGTGAATGCGTGTGTATGTGTGTGTGTGTGTGTGTGTGTGTGTGTGTGTGTGTGTGTTAACATGGGAGGAGGGAGTGTAAATAAGGGTAAAGATGAGAAAGAGAGAGAGGGGAGGGGGGGGGGGGGAGAAGAACCAAATCCGAGTTTCTCCTTCCTACCTTCTTTCTGTGTTTATTTGTTTTCTGTGTTACTTTTTGTTTCTTCGTCGTTCTTTCCTTTGCTAATTCTCCACTTTCTTGTTGTTTCTGCTCTTTATTTATTGTTATTATTCATCGTTGTTTCTTCTGCTCACTCTTCACTTTCTTGTTAGCTATGTTTTATAATTCCTTTATTTGTCGTCATTCTCTTCCTTTGCTTCTACATGTCCTTATTGTTTTTCTCTATCTATTTCAAGTTATGTTCCTTCTATTTCGTTCTGTTCTTCCTTTCTCTTTATATTGGTTGTCTCCATTCTTTGTATTTGTTCTTTTAGTTGTTGCCTTCTCCCCCTCTGCTTTTCCCTTTTCTCATTTGCACTTCTATGTTCTTGCATATGTTCCCTTTCTTTCTTTGCTGTTCATGCTCTCTTATTTATATTTTTACTATTATTTACTTTTTATTCCTGGACTTTCTCTTCCTTTTGCTACTCGGGTTTCTGGTTATATCTCTTTGTCTATACTCTGTTTCTTTTCAGCTGACGATAAATTACATCCCTGAACATCTAACTTATCTATACTTAATTAATGGACAAATATGTAACTACTATGTCTCTCAAATTAAAGGGGGATAGGCCATTTTTATCTGCTCATGAATGCATATTGTTTTATTATTTAATTTGTTTCCTACCTACACCTCCATCAGGCTTAAAAAACACCTGCCCAAGACCCTCCTTCAAGATAAATTTGTACATTTTTCGATAGAAAAATGGCCCGGCCGAAGGCCGGTTTCTCTTGAATTACAGGCTCGTTATCGCTCGCCAGGAAAAAAAATTGCCACCTAAGCGACACGAAAAGTCTTGATATTGACCAAAAAATGGGGCGAAAGGTCTTAAAATCACCAAACTAATGGGCCGAACGTCATATAATCTGCAAATCAACGGGGCTAGACATGAGGAAGAAGGGGGATCATAAAAACGGCCCATATCTTCCCATAAGACCAAACTTATATAATGAGCACCATACTTCACTTCAACAAATCTTCAAAATAACTGACAAACCTCCATGGGAGCTTTGCAATTTAGCGTCAGTTGAAAAGAAACAGAGTATAGTGTATATGTTTACCCTTCCTTTCTGTTCCAGTTCTCGTTTACTATCATTCTTCATCTGCTTCTTCCTTTACTTCCTCTCCCTCTGTCCTATCTTCTTTCTATTCTTTCTTCGCCTTCTCCTTCTCCCGTTTCTCCTCCTCCTCTTTCTTCTACCACTCTTATTTCTTCTTTCTCTGCCTATCCTTTCTTTCCTTGCTATTTCTCTGTCTTCCCCTTCCACTTCTCCTCTTTCTTCCCCTTCTCATTCTTTCCATTATTTCTTCTTCTTCCTTTTTTGCTTCTCCAATTTCTCCTTCTACCCTCTTCTAATATGGCTTTGTTTGTTTGTTTATTTCCTCCCCTTTCGTCTTATCTTTCTTCCTGATTTCCATATGTTAACTAAGTTACCAACAGTCTTCTCTCTCTCTCTCTCTCTCTGTTGTCAAAGGCTTTCTAGTTTGCATCCCTCTTTGTCATTCATTCCGTCCTGCTGTTCTCTGTTTTACATGATTTGAATATTCCTGTACTATGTTTGTTTTCAACTGACGATGTATTTAATCCTGTAGCAGCTAATTTCTCGATACTAAATGGAAAATAAGAAACTACAATGTCTCTGCATCTTATTAACACTAAGTTTACATAATTAACACCATATTTCACTACATCTTCAAAATAACTAAGAAATCTTGAAGATAACTTTGCAATTTGCCGTCATTTGAAAATACACTGACTATAGTTTCTCCAGTGCCTCTTCTTCTCTGACTCTCTTATATATGTTTCTCCAGTGCCTCTTCTTCTCTGACTCTCTTATATATATATGTGTCTCCAGTGCCTCTTCTTCTCTGACTCTTATATATATATGTTTCTCCAGTGCCTCTTCTTCTCTGACTCTCTTATATATATATGTATCTCCAGTGCCTCTTCTTCTCTGACTCTCTTATATATATATGTCTCCAGTGCCTCTTCTTCTCTGACTCTCTTATATATATATGTTTCTCCAGTGCCTCTTCTTCTCTGACTCTCTTATATATATATGTTTCTCCAGTGCCTCTTCTTCTCTGACTCTCTTATATATATATGTCTCCAGTGCCTCTTCTTCTCTGACTCTCTTATATATATATGTTTCTCCAGTGCCTCTTCTTCTCTGACTCTCTTATATATATATGTTTCTCCAGTGCCTCTTCTTCTCTGACTCTCTTATATATGTTTCTCCAGTGCCTCTTCTTCTCTGACTCTCTTATATATATATATGTTTCTCCAGTGCCTCTTCTTCTCTGACTCTCTTATATATATATGTTTCTCCAGTGCCTCTTCTTCTCTGACTCTCTTATATATATATGTTTCTCCAGTGCCTCTTCTTCTCTGACTCTCTTATATATATGTTTCTCCAGTGCCTCTTCTTCTCTGACTCATATATATATGTGTCTCCAGTGCCTCTTCTTCTCTGACTCTCTTATATATATATGTTTCTCCAGTGCCTCTTCTTCTCTGACTCTCTTATATATATATGTGTCTCCAGTGCCTCTTCTTCTCTAACTCTCTTATATATATATATGTTTCTCCAGTGCCTCTTCTTCTCTGACTCTCTTATATATATATGTTTCTCCAGTGCCTCTTCTTCTCTGACTCTCTTATATATATATGTGTCTCCAGTGCCTCTTCTTCTCTGACTCTCTTATATATATATGTTTCTCCAGTGCCTCTTCTTCTCTGACTCTCTTATATACTCTTGTTTAGCGCTCTTGCTTATATCTCTTGTTTCTTATCGAAACAAGGCAAACAGGATTCTCGGGTTCATCTCAAGGAGTGTGAGTAACAGAACTGCTGATGTTATCTTAAAACTTTACTTGTCATTAGTGAGACCCCATATGGATTATGCTGTTCAATTTTGGTGTCCTTATTACAGAATGGACATAGATTCATTGGAGAGAGTACAACGTAGAATGACAAAAATGATCCATAATATTAGAAATCTTCCGTATAAAGAAAGGTTGAAGAAATTAGGCTTACATTCGTTAGAGAGACGCAGAGTTAGAGGGGATATGATAGAGGTGTTCAAGTGGGTTAGTGGGATTAACAAAGGGGACATGACAAATGTACTAAAGCTCAGTGATAGCGAAAGAACTCGTACCAATGGTTTCAAATTAGATAAATTTCGTTTCAGAAAAGATATAGGCAAATATTGGTTTGGTAACAGAGTTGTAGATGGGTGGAATGGACTACCAAGTGCTATAGTGGGATTAAAAACGATAGGGAGCTTTAAGATAAAATTGGATAAGCATATGGACGAGAAGGGTTGGGTGTGTGAAGGGGGATCAGCAGGGTTGGGCCAATCAGCGCTCTGCAGACCCCCGTAATCCTGCGTTAATCTCTAACCGTTTTGGTAAGATGATCCTCAGGGTATTAGAGTGTTGAGCCTATAATTGGGCTTTGTAATTGGGGTTGTGTGGGACAGGGATCTGCCTTGCTTAGGCCAATCGGCTTTCTGCAGACTCCCATTTTCTTATGTTCTTATGTTCTTATGTTCTTATATATATGTTTCTCCAGTGCCTCTTCTTCTCTGACTCTCTTATATATATATGTTTCTCCAGTGCCTCTTCTTCTCTGACTCTCTTATATATGTTTCTCCAGTGCCTCTTCTTCTCTGACTCTCTTATATATATATGTTTCTCCAGTGCCTCTTCTTCTCTGACTCTCTTATATATGTTTCTCCAGTGCCTCTTCTTCTCTGACTCTCTTATATATGTTTCTCCAGTGCCTCTTCTTCTCTGACTCTCTTATATATATATGTTTCTCCAGTGCCTCTTCTTCTCTGACTCTCTTATATATGTTTCTCCAGTGCCTCTTCTTCTCTGACTCTCTTATATATGTTTCTCCAGTGCCTCTTCTTCTCTGACTCTCTTATATATATATGTTTCTCCAGTGCCTCTTCTTCTCTGACTCTCTTATATATGTTTCTCCAGTGCCTCTTCTTCTCTGACTCTCTTATATATGTTTCTCCAGTGCCTCTTCTTCTCTGACTCTCTTATATATATATGTTTCTCCAGTGCCTCTTCTTCTCTGACTCTCTTATATATGTTTCTCCAGTGCCTCTTCTTCTCTGACTCTCTTATATATGATTCTCCAGTGCCTCTTCTTCTCTGACTCTCTTATATATGTTTCTCCAGTGCCTCTTCTTCTCTGACTCTCTTATATATGTTTCTCCAGTGCCTCTTCTTCTCTGACTCTCTTATATATGTTTCTCCAGTGCCTCTTCTTCTCTGACTCTCTTATATATGTTTCTCCAGTGCCTCTTCTTCTCTGACTCTCTTATATGTTTGTTCTTCTCTTACTTCATATTTATTGAATAGGCAGTCATAAAGGGGAGATGGTCGGTTTTTCTGGTCCCCCTTCCTTCCTCAAGTTTAGCTCCCATTACTTTTCAGATTCTCAGACGTTTGGCCCATTAGTTTTTGCGATTGTAAGACCTTTCGCCCCATTTCTTTGTCAATATTAAGACTTTTAGTGTAATTTAATCGATTTTTTTCCTGGCTAGCGAAAGCGAGCCTGTAATGTAAAAGAAACCGGCCTTCGGCCGGGACATTTTTTCTATCGAAAAATGTACAAATTTATCTTGAAGGAGGGTCTTGACGAGGGTCTAGTGAGGGAACTAAGAAAATAATAAATAGCTTATTAAATAAGCAAATAAATACGCCCTTCCCCCCATAACAAAGTGTTTATATTGTGTTCTTCTTATACAGTATATATTTCGTTACTATTATAATTGTTATGTTCTGTTGCCAATCTTCTGTTCATGCATCTGTAGGCTAGTACTGTACATATTTAATTTGTTGGTTTCATTATTTACACCAGTAGCATTTTTAAAAAGTCACCTCACTTTTTGTTCTCTTTCTCTCCCTCTCTTTTTGGCTTGTATCTATTCGGCCTCATTCAGCCTACTATTTTAAGAAGTTTACCCCCATCCAGGTGTCAATATTTTCCTGGCGAGCGGTAGCGAGCCAGCGTATATATTTTTTGTTTTGACAGAAAGCTAATTCTATTGAAAAATGACACCGGCGAAGCCGGATTTCTCCATACAATGCTGGCTCGCTATCGCTCGCCATTAAGAAATCGACACCTGGATGGGGATAAACGTCTTAAAACAGTTGGCTGAATGGGGCCGTATGGATACAAGTCAGGGAAAGAGAGAAAAGGAGTGAAAGATAAAAAAAGCCGGTGACCCCCTTAATGAAGATTGTTTACTCGTTAGTGTTTGTCTGTTTGGCTATTGTTGAGCAAGAGTGTTTAATGTTTGGACTTACAATGGCTTAGGTTTGGTTTTCTGCGTTTTATTTACCTCGAGTTTATCTAAACAATTCAATACTTCTCTCTCTGTAACGGTGATATTGCTTAGCACATCTGAATTATCAATCTGAATCGGCGATGGTGTAGGGATAGCACTGAGGTCAGTGTTGTAAACACTGATGCAAAGAAGGTATTGAGGGCATTACTCATTTGTACTTCGTCTTTGGTGTATTCTTCATTTTCATCGACAGTCCAAACAGTTGAAGTAACTACTTTTTTCTTTCTGATATAACTATAGAATTCTTTCGGGTTTGTTTGACTTTGATTCGCACGATGTAACTCAAGGGTCTTTTTACTTTGCTTAATTAACTTTTTGGTTTTGCGTCATAGCTCTACAAATTTCACCCGTTTTTCGTCATTTTGTGAGGATTTTAATCTATCATTAATTAGCAAACTGGTTAGCAAGCAGACAGTTTGAAATATCTTAATTCCACCATTTGGGCTTATTATTATGGCCTGTACGCCTTATTTTCGATGGTATGCAGTCTTGCACTGCTTTTAGGTAAGTGGTTTCGAATAAAGCCCAAGATGTGTTTATGTCGTTATTGTTAATTAAAAAGCTCCAGTCAGTTTCTTTAAACATAGCTCTAAGTTTATGAAAGTTTGCTTTCTTGAAATTAGGGACTTTTTCGATGCTGCTATTTGGTTCGTTACTAGTAAACTTTAAAGTGAAAGTTATTGTGCGATGGTTGCTGTGTGACGCTCCTGCATAGTAGCCACGTGCGGGCATGCGCGCGCGTCGGCTGCCCAGCTGACCTAGGAAGCTTTTTTGTTGTCTCATATTTGGTGGTTTCATGCTTGCTAGTGTGTTCTTGTGTCAGGTTAGCAGGGGCTAGACCGGAGAGGAGGTTTTTTGCAATCCTTTAAGTAAAGTCTGCTGGTGCGAGTCCTGTGGACCCGCACGACTTTACTAGGATACCCGTGGGAGTCTTGGGGCATTTTCTTGTATGTGTCCCTGTGTGTCTAGCGTTGTGTTGTGTGAGGGCCCTTGCCTAGTCCACTCAGCACTGCGTTAGCACGTCTTGCTTTTGTTTTAGGGTCGCCAGGAGAGAGTCAGATACTTGCGATCTGAGTCTCTCAAGAGAGCACCCTTTCAATTAGAGTAATTTCGCGCACAGACTTGGGAACGTCCCTAGGCTAGAGCAGGTGGCTCAGCCCGGGTATCCGAAGCCTATATCCTTCCGGCTAGACCTCTGCCGCCTGGCAGATTAACAGCCAGGGGTTTATTATTTCTGTATGCTTGTTATTGTGCCACAGTTTACCGTTTTTGTGAGAATTGTGAGTCAGGGTGTGGCTTAGAGACTCTGTCCGAGCAGGCTTGCCTGACTAAGAGTGAGAAGCACACCTGTATGTGGTTATGTTGCGAGTTGCTACCTTTATTTAATTATACCTATGCCATTATACACTGTATGGCCTATCACTAGTATTTATTCCTGCTTATGAGTTAAGAGTTCTCTAAATCCGTAACGTACTTTCTTTGCTAAGCATCAGATCCTACAGTAGCCGCATGCAGTTTAGAAACCTGCATCTTGTCTACCTGTACGATGTTTTGAGGACTGTTTGCTTTCACCTTCTTTCACGCAGGGGTGATTAGTTGTATTAATTAACGTAACGTTAAATGTACTTTCTTCTAGTTTGTTATTAAATTGTTTCTGCAATTTAATTCCGTTATCTATCTTTTCCTTGAAGCTTTAAGTCAACTTAATTGTGTGATCTTTTATATAGCCTGCTTGACTATCAGCAGTCTATAGTGCGTGCACCCTGTAACCGAGTCATAGGATACCTCGTTGTCCAGGCAGGACTCTTGACGGTTTAGGGTGGTTTGTTGCCTGGGTTTATAGATAAGGGTTGGATCTAGCGTTTTCCGTTGTTGCTTGTTGCCGCATACCTAGTCCAATAGAAAGAGCCCAGTGTTTATATATCCCAGGACGTAACAAATGGCGACCTTGCATAGGATTTACTGAACAGAGGAATATAGTGGTCATTTGTTTTGAGATTCCTTATGATTAGAGGAATACAGTGGACATAGAGTTTTTTTTTGGAGCAACCAATATAACACATTAAAGACTTTAAATAACATTAGTATATACATACTTGCATAGGAGATAAGGCACATTCTATAACCGTGATAATTACTGCAGTACACAAACATGTCTAATACATCGGAACACAGTGATGGGTCAGGTCACGATACGGGCTCGGAGGGAGAAAGACCTGTGGAGTGGCTAGTCGATAGCGAGGAGGGTGCTAGAAGATTTTTAGAGGTGCCCCTTACCGCTGCCAGGGTGTTGAAGCTGAATAAGTATGGCTTAAAGTGTGTGGCAGGTCTTCAGGGTCACCAGGGTTTAAGTGGCATGAGGAAAGATCAGCTGAGGACTTTGATATTGGGTTTAGAAGGGAGAGACCTGGGTGGAGAGGCGACTGGGGGCCCCTGTCCCCAGCCCCCCCTCCACTCTACCCCCATATCAAACGTCAGGGTGCCTGAATTTAGTACATACCCCCAAGTTGATGGTCAATGGCAGCGTGGAATTCAATCACAGGGACCCTCTCCATTAAATGCACCTTCCCCTCCTCAAGGGTTGACTCCAGATTTGTTGTTTCGGCTTGAGATGGCCAAGGTTGAGGTTGCTAGAGCTCAGGTTGAGGCTACCGAAAGACAGGCTAGAGCTCAGGTTGAGGCTGCTGAGAGACAGGCTAGTGTGCAGGCTGAGGTTGCTAGAGCTCAGGCTGAGGCCGCAGAGAGAACAGCTATACGAGAGGCTGAACTGCAGGCAGAGTCTACTAGGTATCGGGCTGACAGGGAGCTGCAGAGATCTCGAGTGGAGGTAACAGGGCGAAATATTGGGGGAGGTAACAGACATCGGGACCAATCATTGTCGCACCTGCTTAAACTAGTTCCTGTGTTCGATGAATTATGTGTGTCTGAGTTTTTATGCGATTTGAGAAGAAGTGTCAGGAACACCAGTGGCCTCAGGAAAAGTGGGCAGCATTAGTTTCATCAAGACTCCTAGGAAAGGGGCTAAAAGCGTATGATGCACTACCTTTAGAGTCCTGTGTAGTTTATGATGAGCTAAAGAAGGCTGTGCTACGGGCCTATGAGTTACAACCAGAAACTTACCGCTTGAAGTTTCGGGGTGTTACTAGGGGCAAGGATAGTACCTTCCTAGAACACGCCCGGGACTTGTCTGATGCACTACGACATTGGCTGCGTTCTGAGAGGGCAGCTACTTTTGAGGAGTTGAGTGAGCTGGTTCTCTTGGAGCAGTTCTTTAAGTGCACAGGCGGGGACTTAACATTAAATATAAAGGAAAAAAATCCTAGAACTCTCCAGGAGGCAGCAGAAATGGCTGACCGCCGACTGTCATTAATTCGAGGGTGCGAAGCAGCAGCTAGGAGTGAGTCGGGTGCAAAGGATCGTACCCCTCCCCCTCCCAAGAATTTTGATACACATAAATACACAAAACCATCTAGCACTGACAATAAAACTGAACATAAACCAAATACCGTCCCGTATAAGAAGTCTAATGGTACCTCCCACTCCCAAGGGAAACCAAAGAGTAAAGAGTGCTTTGCATGTCACAAGGAGGGTCACTTTGCAAATGCTTGTCCGAACAAGCCACCAAACAAGGTTGTGTCATTGGCCCGCAGCATAGGGGTGTCGCCTATATCTTCTAAGTTTGCCAAGGGTAGTTCGTCAGAGGTTGGGACACAGCCTGTGTTCAAGAGTCCGGAAGGCTCGAACCCTGTCCGCGACGTCTTTGGGGGTCATAGAGGGCATGGTTTTGTGAGGTGGGCTGGCGAAAGGCGAGGAGTTAAGCTATTGCGTGATACTGGGGCTTCTCAGACCTTGTTAAGGAACTTTACTGGTAGACTGATTAACGCTGCTCGGGTGGTGGTAGTTCAGGGAATCAATGCTACGAAGTCCTACCCGCTGGTGCGGATGGAGCTGGAGGTGGGTGGTGTGGCGAAGGAGGAACTTGCCTGTTGGGGGCGTCGACCTCCTCCTCGGCAACGACTTTGCGGTGTCTGCTTCTAAGGTTTCACCCTTGGGCGTTGCCGAGAAGGCGGCCGACGTTAGTAGGGAGGAACAGGAGGGGGTTGAGAAGTGTAGCGTACAAACCATGGCGTGTGTTGTGACGCGTTCTCAGACATCCGGAGCCTTGCAGCCACCACCTCAGTCTATCAAACCGCGGAGGAAAGGTCACAAGAAAATGGGAAGTGTTGGTCAATTGGAGAGTTTTGAGCCGGCAGTGTTTCTTGGTGACTCATTATTGGCACCTATGTTAGAGTCTGGAGAGGCCCCGGGGCCTGTCACCGCTAGTGCAGGTGCAGGGCAGGAAGAGACTCTGCGACAGCATTGTTATGCGCAGCGTGAGGAAAGGATGGCTCAGCGGGACATTGGAGGTGGAAATAAATTATTTAAGATGAACTTGGATAATCTCGCACCTGCTGATATATGTTCCTTGCAGCTGGAAGATCCTGAAGTCAGGGCGTGTGGTAATGGTGCTGTCGAACTGGAGAGCGATGGGGATGCGCAGCCTGGTGATTTTTTCTTATCCGAGGGGATCTTGTATCGGAGACATCAGGATCCCAAGAAAAAGTGGGATGGCGCGTCAGGATTAGTGGACCAGTTAGTAGTACCGAGGGTGTGCCGTGAGAGCTTATTGAGATTAGCTCATGATGTGCCTTTGGCAGGGCACCTGGGGGCATGTAAGACGGAGGCAGCTCTGAGCAAGCTTTTCTGGAGGCCTGGGTTAAAGGCGAGTGTCGTGTCATGGGTGTCACAGTGTCACACTTGTCAAGTTGTTGGGAAACCCAATCAGGTCATCCCGAGAGCCCCGTTACAACCCATCCCTGTCATTGGGCCGCCCTTCAGCAAAGTAGTTATCGATATGGTTGGCCCATTGCCCCCCACTAGTGCCGGCAATAAATTTTTACTAACTGTAATGGATGTAGCAACACGGTATCCAGATGCTTACTCCATGCGCAACGGGATGGCTAAGACTGTTGTCAAAAACCTACTTGTCTATTTTTCTCGTTATGGCTACCCTCAGGAGATCCAGTCTGATCAGGGATCCAATTTTACTTCTGCTCTGTTTAAGCAGACCATGCAGCAACATGGGATAGTGTCTGTGGTGTCATCTGCCTACCATCCCGAGAGTCAGGGAGTTTTGGAAAGGTGGCACTCGACTCTCAAGAGTATGTTGCGGTGTTATTGCATGGAAAATGGGAAGGACTGGGATCTAGGTCTCCCATACATATTATTTGCTGCGAGAGAAGTACCTGGGGAGAGCTTGGGATTTAGCCCGAACAAGTTGGTTTTTGGACACAGGGTCAGGGGGCCCCTCCACATAGTCAAGGAGATCTGGGAGGGAGTCACAAAGCCATGCTCGCTTCTAAAGTATGTAGTTGAAAGCCGTGAGAGAATGCTAAAGAGCTTGGAGGTAGCTTGTCGGAACCTTAAGAGTTCACAAGCTCAGATGAAGGACAGATACGACCAGAAGGTGAAGCTGAGGGAGTTTGAAGTAGATCAGGAGGTACTGATACTACTGCCTCTGGTGGGACACCCCTTGTCTGCCAAGTATTCTGGTCCGTATCGGGTTGTAAGGAAGGTTTCTGATCTCGACTATTTAGTAGCTACTCCTGATCGTAAGAAAAAGAATCAACTTTGCCATTTAAATCTGATGAAAGAGTATGTGAGGCGCCCCTCCGAGCCTCTCACTGTCCCGGTGTTGATCTGCAGCGATCGTGGTGGAAAGGAGGAAGGGACAGTCAAGCTGCGGGGGAGGATAATTGGGATTGTCATGTTTCCGCGGATCAGTGGGCGGGGAATTCTAGACAAGTGGCTCACGAGTTGTTATTGCACCTGCCTGAGCAACAGCGTGTAGCTGTGCAGCACTTGTTTGATTCAAACCCAGCTGTTTTCGCAGAGCATCCTGGCCTCACTACTCAAGCGGTGCACGATGTCGATGTTGGGGACCACCCGCCCTTTAAATCAGTGCCATACCGTGTTCCCCCTATTAAATTACCAGCTCTTAGGGAAGAGCTGGATTATATGCTGAAACGTGGGCTGATTTCTGAGGGTGCAGTAAGGTGGACTTCCCCCGTCACACTGCAGCCCAAACCAGATGGCAAGGTGCGGTTTTGTATAGATTTCCGCAGGTTGAATGGTTTAACCCCCACAAATGCCTACCCTCTCCCTCGCGTGGACGACAGTGAGGATAAGATTGGAAAAGCCAAGTTCCTCACTAAGATAGACCTTGCTAAGGGTTATTGGCAAGTGCCCTTGTCTGAGCGAGTGCGAGAGGTGTGTGGGTTTGTGGTGGACGGTGCCACATATCGTTGCCATGTTATGCCATACGGGTTGAAAAATGCCCCTGCAACGTTTCAGAAATTAATGAACGACATTGTAGCCGACATTCCCAACTGTACGGTGTACCTAGATGATGTCATAATATACGACGATGATTTTAACAGTCACTGTGCTCACATCGGACAGCTTTTTAATTAACTGAATGAAGCAGGTTTGGTGGTAAACCTGGGTAAGTGCGATTTTGTCAAAGCCACAGATTTGTACCTGGGGTTCGAGGTGGGGATGGGTCAGGTGTGCCCTCCACAGACAAAGATCAAAGCCATCGATCAGTTTCCCCAGCCTACGACTAAGAAACAAATCATGCGGTTTCTAGGTATGATAGGCTATTATCGACGCTTCATCAAAGGCTATTCGACTGTACTTGCACCTTTAACTGACTTATTATCTAAGGACAAGAAGTGCCGGTGTTCTCCTGAGTGTGCAGAGGCGTTTTCCTTGGTGAAACACCTGTTATGTACCCACCCCATACTCAGGGCCCCGGACTTCAGCAGACCTTTTCAGCTGGCGACTGATGCCAGTGGCGTAGGGGCTGGGGCTGTCTTGTTACAGACAGATGATGAAGGTATCGAACATCCAGTGAGTTTTTACAGTAAAAAATTCAATACTGCACAAAGGAATTACTCTGTAATTGAAAAAGAACTCCTGGCGATAGTGCTGGCGCTCAGGCACTTAGATGTATATGTTCCTGCTTTCGGACCAGTCGTAGTGGTTTATACCGATCATCACCCTCTGAAATTCTTGAATCAGTTTCATAACTGGAATATGAGGCTGACCAGGTGGTCACTCATGCTTCAGGAGTATAATCTGGACATACGCCATATTGCCGGTTCTGATAACGTGATAGCGGATTGTCTATCAAGGGTGGATAATGTTGGTTAGACTGCCACAGGATTGAGGGTTGAGTGTGGAGGAAAATAGGCTGTCACTGTAGTTCAGCCGAGAAAAAAAAAAAAAAAAAAAAAAACTTATAAAAACTCTTTATTTTTATAACGTGTAGAATTTTGTATAAGATGTTGTAGCAGTATCTAAGTTGAATGTTTTCGCTTATTGTCGCTAAGTTAGTTGAACTTGCTCGGTGGAGCGCAACAGTCTTTATTTTTTTTATATATAGTGCCTTGTGTCGCAACAGTGTGTGGTACTATGAGAAGCTTTCTGTTAGATATGAAGAACTTAGTCAAGGGTCTTATATCTTGGGGGAGGTGTGACGCTCCTGCATAGTAGCCACGTGCGGGCATGCGCGCGCGCGTCGGCTGCCCAGCCGTTTAGAAACCGGCTGGCGGCAGCCGGCCGGCCGGCTTTTCCTTAGTATATATCCTACGATAATGTAACTAATGTCTGGGATATTCTTACGTTGTTTCACAGCTTGAAGCTGCCCTTATTCTTAACCAACGCATCTTAGAGATGTAAGTCTAGTGAGAGTGGGAGGAGACGAGCGGGAAAGAGAGACCGGCTGGGGGACGTTGTTTCGCGCGGAGAGTCTAGCTTGGGACGAGCCTGATGTTGCCACGTGCATATGATTGCAACGTTAGGCTTAGTTTCGACTCACGCCAGGGGTAGAGGATTTTGACCCGGCAACTGTGTTGAGTGTTGCCAGCATGGGATGTAATTTGCATGCCTAGGGTGGGGTCCAGACAGATTCAAGACTCAGAGCTCACCTCACTGTCGTACCCTTCGGACCCCCTTGATATCTATCCCTCTCAACCCCACTTAGAAACTTTCTCTCTTACTTTGTATACCTTCTTTCCACTACTTCACCAGTCTATTTAATTATCCCATCCCCTTGATAGACCTTATATCTATTATTGTATTAACGACGAGCTCTCAGATAATTAGATAGGATTTAGGGCCTTATGCAGAGATGTAATTGTTAATGAGACCTAGGAAGCTTTTTTGTTGTCTCATATTTGGTGGTTTCATGCTTGCTAGTGTGTTCTTGTGTCAGGTTAGCAGGGGCTAGACCGGAGAGGAGGTTTTTTGCGATCCTTTAAGTAAAGTCTGCTGGTGCGAGTCCTGTGGACCCGCACGACTTTACTAGGATACCCGTGGGAGTCTTGGGGCATTTTCTTGTATGTGTCCCTGTGTGTCTAGCGTTGTGTTGTGTGAGGGCCCTTGCCTAGTCCACTCAGCACTGCGCTAGCACGTCTTGCTTTTGTTTTAGGGTCGCCAGGAGAGAGTCAGATACTTGCGATCTGAGTCTCTCAAGAGAGCACCCTTTCAATTAGAGTAATTTCGCGCACAGACTTGGGAACGTCCCTAGGCTAGAGCAGGTGGCTCAGCCCGGGTATCCGAAGCCTATATCCTTCCGGCTAGACCTCTGCCGCCTGGCAGATTAACAGCTAGGGGTTTATTATTTCTGTATGCTTGTTATTGTGCCACAGTTTACCGTTTTTGTGAGCATTGTGAGTCAGGGTGTGGCTTAGAGACTCTGTCCGAGCAGGCTTGCCTGACTAAGAGTGAGAAGCACACATGTATGTGGTTATGTTGCGAGTTGCTACCTTTATTTAATTATACCTATGCCATTATACACTGTATGGCCTATCACTAGTATTTATTCCTGCTTATGAGTTAAGAGTTCTCTAAATCCGTAACGTACTTTCTTTGCTAAGCATCAGATCCTACAGTAGCCGCATGCAGTTTAGAAACCTGCATCTTGTCTACCTGTACGATGTTTTGAGGACTGTTTGCTTTCACCTTCTTTCACGCATGGGTGATTAGTTGTATTAATAAACGTAACGTTGAATGTACTTTCTTCTAGTTTGTTATTAAATTGTTTCTGCAATTTAATTCCGTTATCTATCTTTTCCTTGAAGCTTTAAGTCAACTTAATTGTGTGATCTTTTATATAGCCTGCTTGACTATCAGGAATCTATAGTGCGTGCACCCTGTAACCGAGTCATAGGATACCTCGTTGTCCAGGCAGGACTCTTGACGGTTTAGGGTGGTTTGTTGCCTGGGTTTATAGATAAGGGTTGGATCTAGCGTTTTCCGTTGTTGCTTGTTGCCGCATACCTAGTCCAATAGAAAGAACCCAGTGTTTATATATCCCAGGACGTAACAGCTGTTACTGAATTGATCACCAACATTCAAATTCTCTATTAATTCTTCATTTGTTGCAAGTACAAGGTCAAGAACGTTATTACCACGGGTTGGCGATCGAACAAATTGATAGAGTGAACTCTCTTGCAAGTTCGCATACAAGTCATGTCATGAGTGTGAAGTAAGAGTATCGCCCCACTTGGTCACAGGTAAATTAAAGTCGCCAAAAAATACGGTATCTTGTGAGTTACTTACATATGTAATTTGTTCGTAAATTTCTCGGTCAGTTTGCACTGATTGAGCTGGAGGTCGGTATACTACTGCAAGTATTATTTTTATACCTTTATTATTCTTTATTAGCACAAAAGATGTGTCGACGTTCACAGTTTGAGGTTTTGACAAGAGGGTCGGGTTAAGACTTTCTTTGATATAAAGTAAAATTCCACCTCCATTTCTATTTATTCGTCTTTTCTCAAACATTACATAACCGGGAAGTGAATACTCTGCTAAAAAGTCTCTATCTTCTGTATTGAGCCAAAATTCTGTTATGCCAATCACATCATAATTTTCTGTAAACACTAGTTCCTCTAAATCTGAAAATGTAGTGCGTATGCTACGAGCGTTTGCATAGAAAACCTTTAAAGTTGCGGTTTTAGAACTCGCAGAACGCTCTTTAATAGAATTTTTGGTTCTGGTCGGATCTACATTTACATGCATGGCTGTCCTGGGTCTTCGTTCGTTATCCCTGGCGGTTTTGAATTTGGGTCGTGCTGGTGGAGCTTTATCAAAACTTGTGGTTCTTGATGGATTAGCATTTAATTCCTTCGCAGGTTGCCGTCCTCGCTATCTTCGGTCCTCCTTCCTGGTTGTCCTGTGCTGAGTCGATTTCTTCTCCGAAAATCCTTCACCGCATCGTTGAGAAGACGCCCAAAACGTGCTGCTCGCACCTTGTTCAGATGAACTCCACCGTCCGAAAACAAATAGTCATCGTAGTAGAAATTGTCCCAGGTGTCGACGAATCCCACATTCTCCTTCTTGCAGAGGTTTGCTAGACAACGATTTGTGGTGGTGGCTATGTTGTAAAATCGGCTCTCTACACCGAGCCGGGGGACGATTCCTGAGACGATGATCCTTGATGACTTCTCCTTAAACGACTTGATCAGCTGCTGGTACTTTAAAAGCAAATCTTCCGACCGGGTTCACTGTACATCGTTGAATCCAACGTGGATGACGTACATTGTATTAGCAGGGGCCAGCTTTGATACTTCTTCAACTGCAGCAGCTACGTCGTCCACACCACCACCAGGGATACAAAAACGCTTCTTGGTCTTAGGTGCCCTGGCGCAAAACTCTGTATCATCGAGTCTCCCACGAGCCGGACTTCTTCTGTTTCCTCTTCGTCGTCTGAGTCTGTGAGTATCTGGAAACGGTTTTGACACTCGGTAATCGGTATGGTTTTCCTGGTCTTGGGGCAAACGTTGTTCCTCACGACACGGAAGTTGTTTTGAGGGGGAAAAGAGTCACTATTTGTTTCTTGAGTATCGGAATCATCTGCTGAAGTGGCAGGCGTTGGATTGTTGGCAGTTGACGTTGGGGCGTTGGTGGCTGCTGGAGTTGAAGCGGTGACAATTGAAGTTTGTGGTACTCTAACGTTGAGTGTTACAAACTCTTGGAGTGATTCCAGCTTCATGGTGAGGACGTTGATCTTGTAGGCTTCATCAAATTTCACCGTCAAATTCTCTCGTTGCTGGCAGAGCCGGCAGACTTGAAGATCAACAGTAGCAAACATGGACTCACCAAACCTACCGGCGCAGTTCGTACAAGTGCGAGGCATGGTGCCAGTCACTTTCTTCAGAGGGTGGGGAGAGAGCCTTCTTCTTTTATATCCTTTTCTTCAACTTTCCTTTTTTATCGAATATGCCATCTCTACTATAATTAAGTCCTGACCACCTCGTTTGGATCGTAAGGTCTGTGTGACCAGTGTATCTATGTAAATATATGTAAATATCTCTCTCACCCATCCTTTCCTCTCACATAATTCCTTCCATTCCCTTTAGTTCCCCTTTCCTCCCCTCTCTTGCCCTCCCGTCTCTCCCCTCTATCACAATGATTTACATAATTTTATGGAATGGAGGTAAACATTTATCACGAGCACTCGCTATAGGCAGTTCTGCCTTTTGCCTCCCTCAATCACATAGACAAAATAAAAAAAACAAAAAATGCATAAACCCACCAATCAGAGAAACTTCCTCCTAACAAGCTCAACAGATACGACATCTGTTGAGCTTGTTAGGAGGAAGTTTCTCTGATTGGTGGGTTTATGCATTTTTTTTATTTGTTTTTATTTTTTCTATGTGATTGAGGGAGGCAAAAGGCAGAACTGCCTATAGCGAGTGCCCCCATTATTTTTCATATTTTAAGACGTTCGGCTTATTGGTTTGGCAATTTTAAGATCGTTCGCCCCATTTCTTTGTCATTATTAAGACTTTTCGTGCTATTTAGGTGTGCATTTTTTTCCTGGCGAACGATAGTGAGCCTGTAAAATTTACAAATTTATCTGTAAGGGGATATAATGGATGTTTGTTTAATCTTGATGGAGGTCTAGGGAAGAAACTAAAAAAATAAATATAAATAAAAATAAAAATAATAATAATAATTAAAGTTGCAAGCAACGTTGTCCGGGGTTCGGGGGGTTTTGCAAGCAGGGTATTGTGTTGGATACAAAAGTTGTGTCACAGATATCAAAAGATCATTTAACTTATCGGGCATGGAGAAACTACAGAAGGAACAGATTGTGCAAACAAACATGAGCGAGAGAGGGAGAGATTGCCTGTATAAGGGATCTGCCTCTATTCGTTTAGTAACAGAGTTGTAGATATCTGGAACAGGCTACCGAGTGCTATAATGGGATCAAGAACAATAGAGCTTCAACTTGAAATTAGATAGAACGAGATGGGTTGGGTGTGAAAGGGATCTGCCATGTGTAGGTCAATCGGCTCTCTGCAGACTCCCGTTTTCTTATTTTGTTTATGTTCTCATTTATGAGAGTGAGAGAGTATGGCAAGAGAGAATTGGATGTCATAAATGTATGGAAGATAGCGATAAATATGAGAGAGAGAGAGAGAGAGCGCGGGATGGGTTGGGTGTGACAGGGATCTGACATGTGTGGGCCAATCGGCACTCTGCAGAATCCGGTTTTCTTATGTTCTCATTTATTATGTTCCTTCCAACAACCAACTATACTCCTAAAATCGATTAATGAAATTTACAAACACATGTGGCAGTCCGTGGATTCGAACCCAGGATGCTCACACCGAATATCAACACCTTATGCATCGCACCATGAAGACAGTTAAAGGTTGTTGGACACTGCCTACGATTTATTATGCAACTTCGAATCCTGCATATCAATCTAAGCATGTACACACATCCCAACTGCAACTCATGTAGGCTATGCATATGTGAATGGAAAGAGCAATTAATGGGGCCTTAACCACTGGGGAAGTCCTCTCGATAAATTACCCCTGAACCAATATCAATTATTATGTTCCTTCCAACAACCAACTATACTCCTAAAATCGATTAATGAAATTTACAAACATGTGGCAGTCTGTGGATTTGAACCCAGGATGCTCACACCGAATATCAACCAACACCTTATGCATCGCACCACGAAGACAGTTAAAGGTTGGTGGACACTGCCTACGATTTATTATGCAACTTCGAATCCTGCATATCAATCTAAGCATGTACACACATCCCAACTGCAACTCACATAGGCTATGCATATGTGAATGGAAAGAGCAATTAATGGGGCCTTAACCACTAGGGAAGTCCTCTCGATAAATTACCCCTGAACCAATATCAATTATTATGTTCCTTCCAACAACCAACTATACTCCTAAAATCGATTAATGAAATTTACAAACACATGTGGCAGTCCGTGGATTCGAACCCAGGATGCTCACACCGAATATCAACACCTTATGCATCGCACCACGAAGACAGTTAAAGGTTGGTGGACACTGCCTACGATTTATTATGCAACTTCGAATCCTGCATATCAATCTAAGCATGTACACACATCCCAACTGCAACTCACGTAGGCTATGCATATGTGAATGGAAAGAGCAATTAATGGGGCCTTAACCACTAGGGAAGTCCTCTCGATAAATTACCCCTGAACCAATATCAATTATTATGTTCCTTCCAACAACCAACTATACTCCTAAAATGTGAGAGAGAGAGTGAGAGAGAGAGACTAGGATGTCATAAATGTAAGGAAGACAGATAAATGAGAGAGAGTTGTTATGAGATGGGTTGGGTGTGAAAAGGATCTGTCTTGTGTGGGCCAATTGGCTCTCTACAGACTCCCATTTTCCTATGTTCCTATTTCTTACAATTGTGTTTTGGTTGCAGGTATATGATAACATGGGTGTATAGTAAGTAGTGTAAATAACAGGTAACGTTTATGAGAGGGGTTGGGTGTGAAAGGGATCTGCCTTATGTGGGCCACTTGGCTCTCTGCAGACTCCCATTTTCATCTTGGTTGCATGTGTGAGGGATCTGCCTCATTTGTACCGGTGTGCAAAACAAACAAGAGCGAGAGAGAAAGAGATTGGCTGTGTAAAGGATCTGACCAGTGTAGAGAACAGCAACAAACAACCACTTACCCACCACCATGTACTCGTTCAGCCATTCCTGCACTAAATCCCCAAACACAGAGTGCGTGGTTAAATAGATCTCAACGAACACAAGATACTTGGCTAAATCAATCTCCCAAAAATGATACCACGGTACATTTTTTAGTGCAACAGATGCAGCAAATGCAAAAAGTGCAATAACAAATAATGCAGGCACTGAAAATCCATCCGACTCAGTGGTGCATCCCTCCATCATAGGGACTACAGTAACAAGGAAAGAGGTAAACAGCAGCACCCTACACACAATAATTTCACTCAATATAGCGGGCCTATTACCTTACAAATTCAAAGGCAAAGTAAAGCTGCTTGCAGAAATAGCACAAGTAGATAATGCTCTCATACTTTCCCTAACAGAATCGCATCCTGCCCAAAGTATAAGAGAAGCTGAAATAGATATATAAAAAAGGGGGCATTATCACTTACATAAAAAATCACCTTGCAGCTCTCACTAAAGTTCTATTATCAGAATCTAATTCCTATACATAGGTACAGGTACTAAACATTGCAAACATTATTATGATCTACATCACTATATATAGACCCCCCATCATGTCCAACTAGTAAGTTTATGGATCAACTAACAAAGTTTAAAGATATTTTAGACAATTTACCAACACCCATGCCAACCATTATGCTCACTGGAGACTGGAATTTCTCGCTAAATAACTGGGATTCAGAAAGCGTCTATGGAGGAGCAGCAGACATACGAGATCAAGCAGAAGCACTTATATGTCTTTCAAGAGAGTTTTATCTGAATCAACTCGTCAATATATCCAC
Source organism: Paralithodes platypus (assembly GCA_032716605.1). Classification (NCBI taxonomy): domain Eukaryota; kingdom Metazoa; phylum Arthropoda; class Malacostraca; order Decapoda; family Lithodidae; genus Paralithodes; species Paralithodes platypus. The sequence continues at coordinate 42,300,380 of CM064527.1, read as the reverse complement.
AACAGGGAATAATATACTGGATATTGTAATGACCAACAATGATTAGCTGATCCACAACCTCTCAGTAGACAAAACCAACCTGTCGGACCACAATATTATTACATTGGCGACAAACATAGTTACCAACACACAGTATAGAACTCCCAGCCCTGCAGAGCCCATGGCTGTGAACTTCAATCAACTCAACTTTCTCAGTGAATCTATATACTGGGAAAACCTTAAAAGAGAGCTTAGTGAAGTGGATTGGGCCATACAGTTTAAGGAATCTGGTCCCGAGGCCCAATATAACACATTACTGAAAATATGCCTCAAAATTTCTGAAAAATATATACCCCTTAGAAAATTGTCACCACAGAAAAATATACCACGTGATCGTAGGATACTGATGCGCAAGTGAACGAACCTACGAAAGAAGCTGAAGCGTAGTTCCAGCATACTAAATAAACAACGAATTGAAGCCAACATTACCTCTATTGAAGAAAAACTCAAGACTTCAGTAGAAATAGAAAATCGCAGAAAAGAATTTCAAGCAGTATCCTGCATTAAAACTAGCCCAAAATACTTTTATAAGTATTCTGCAAACAAATCAAATGTAAGGATGGGTGTTGGTCCACTGACAGATGCGAACAGCCAAACCATGAACGAACCTGAGGCGATTGTCAATATACTACGACTACAGTACAAGGGCGACTTATCCACTCTCGAGGTGATAAAATAATTGACTCACCAACTGACTTCTTCCACAAAATATCCATGCCAGATCTTACGTACATTAGATTTACCACAAATGATATAGAAAATGCTATAAAGGAAATTGGTATCGATGCAGCAGCAGGCCCAGACCGATTCCCGGCTGCAGTTCTCAAGAATTGCGCAGCAGAGCTTAGTGCTCCTTAACAGATTTTGCATAGAAACTCTCTCGACTCTAGAATTATACAACAACAATTAAAATGTGCTAAAATTACACCAGTCCACAAAGGGGGTTCGAGGGGTGAAGCTAAAAATTATAGGCCTATTGCTTTAACCTCACATTGTCATCAAAATCCTCGAGAAGCTAATAGTTAAAAATATGTCCATATACCTTGAAGAAAACAACATAATAAACAAGGACCAGCATGGGTTTCGGGCGGGCCACTCATGCCTCTCGTAACTGTTAGCTCACCATGAAAAAAATATAGAAGGGCTAGAAAATAAAAATACTATTGACGTGGTCTACCTTGATTTTGCAATAGCATTTGTAAGATACGAGACTCAGGAATCTCGGGAAAACTTGGGGTGTGGTTGCACTGTTTCCTCACTGACAGGAAACAAGCTGTAGCGGTTGGTGGTGTAATGTCCAAGCCATCCATCGTCACTAGTGGGGTGCCACAAGGGTCAGTTCTAGGACCTATACTATTCTTGCTGCAAATATCAGACATGAATAAACATGTCATGCATTCGTCTGTCGCCTCATTTGCTGACGACACTCGTGTATTAAGGGAAGTGTCTTCTACAACAGATGCTGATTTACTTCAGGCAGATCTCACTACAATTTACTCATGGGCAGAGCAAAACAACATGTCCTTTAACAATAACAAATTTGAACACATGGACTACAGTGCAGACCGAAATAAGAATATCCACACATACACAGCAGATGACAGATCTTGCATTGATACAATTGATCATGTAAAAGATCTCGGTATTACACTCAGCCGAGATGGTACATTTGGAATGCATATAACCAATGTGGCAGAGAGCTCGTAACCAAGCTGGATGGATCCTACAAACCTTCCGAACACGTGACACGATCCCCATGCTGACGCTCAACAAGTCACTGGTCATTCCACTGTTGGAATATTGCTGTCAGCTATGGAGACCATGGAAGGTGGGAGAGAAGCAATTACTCGAAGCAGTTCAACACTCATTCACCAATAAAATCTCTGCTGTCCAACACCTAGACTACCGGGGAAGGTTGGAAACTTTCAAGCTTTTCTAATTAGAAAGACGCAGGGACAGATATGCCATCTTATTTGTCTACAAAATATTGATTGGCATCACAACCAACCACCTTAAATATATGTTTTCACATCCATCAACAACTGGGCCGTCTCTGCTACATACAGCAGGTACAGCCCAGAGCAGCCACCAGAGTTAAGATGCTCAAAGAGAACGCCTTTGCGACGCGAGGACCTCTTCTCTTTAACGCCCTACCCAGATATCTGCGTGACTCAACTGAACCAAGTCACAAGAAATTTAAAAATCAACTGGACAAATTTCTCTGGACACTACCTGATCAACCCAAACTGCCCCACTACCACCTCCGCGCCGCTAGCAACAACATCATGGACCAGCTGGCGCAGAGACGGGCAGATGGAATGTACTAGTGGTGGCGTATCAGCGTGACCACAGGCGGACAACACTGCCTGCATATGTGTGTGTGTGTATGTGGGGGGGGGGGGGGAGGGGGTTGTATATATGTGTGTGTGTGCTCAAGCGATTTTTTGACAAACAAAACAAGGTAACTGATGGAATGCCAGCCATATATATATATATACTGTATATATATATATATATATTTATACAGTATATATATATATATATATAAGAACATAAGAACATAAGAAAATGGGAGTCTGCAGAAAACCGATTGGCCCACACAAGGCAGATCCCTGTCACACCGAACCCTAATTATAAGCCCAGCTTAAAAACACCATTAGGACTTACCTCACCGAAACGGTCAGAGGTCAGAAAAACGGGGATCTGCAGATCCCCACACCTGGGCCACACCTGACAGATCACCCTCACACCCAACTCTTCTCGTCCATATGCCTATCTAATTGTATCTTATTGTATCTAATTGTATCTTGTATCAGATTCATCACACACAATTACACGCAAACCCCAGGTATCACAACCCGTATCAAAAATAAAATAAGCATGGAAACCCTTAACACACGAAGACTCAGGCACAGACTCACAGTAATGTATAAAATCACACACAATTATATTGACATTAAAAAACATGAATACCTACACAACTCAAACACCCGCAACACTCGTAACACACATTCTCATAAGTACCAAACATACCACACTAATACTGACTTCTACAAACACTCATTCTTTCCACGAACCATACGGGATTGGAACAGTCTCCCAGAAGATACAATAAATAGCCCTACACTAGACACATTCAAACACAGAATAAACTAACATTTCGTCCACATCACACACACACCATAAACCCTCCACTTAGCTCCCCCCATCCTATATCCTGACCCCCCATCCTCCACCCTAATACCCTAATATGTGTGATATGCGCAAGTCCAGCGCCCTACACATTATCAATCGAGATCGAGATCGAGATCTTAAAGCTCCCTATCGTTCTTGATCCCACTATAGCACTTGGTAGCCTATTCCACCTATCTACAACTCTGTTACCAAACCAATATTTGCCTATATCTTTCTTGAAACGAAATGTATCTAATTTGAAACCATTTGTACGAGTTCTTTCGCTATCACTGAGCTTTAGTACATTTGTCATGTCCCCTTTATTAATCTCACTAACCCACTTGAATTCCTCTATCATGTCCCCTCTAACTCTGCGTCTCTCTAACGAAAGTAAGCCTAATTTCTTCAAACTTTCTTTATACGGAAGATTTCTAATATTATGTGTTACGTCCTGGGATATATAAACACTGGGCTCTTTCTATTGGACTAGGTATGCGGCAACAAGCAACAACGCAAAACGCTAGTTCCAACTCTTATCTATAAACCCAGGCAACAAACCACCCTAAACCGTCAAGAGTCCTGCCTGGACAACGAGGTATCCTATGACTCGGTTACAGGGTGCACGCATATAGACTGCTGATAGTCAAGCAGGCTATATAAAAGATCACACAATTAAGTTGACTTAAAGCTTCAAGGAAAAGATAGATAACGGAATTAAATTGCAGAAACAATTTAATAACAAACTAGAAGAAAGTACATTTAACGTTACGTTAATTAATACAACTAATCACCCCTGCGTGACAGATGGTGAAAGCAAACAGTCCTCAAACATCGTACAGGTAGACAAGATGCGGGTTTCTAAACTGCATGCGGCTACTGTAGGATCTGATGCTTAGCAAAGAAAATACGTTACAGATTTAGAGAACTCTTAACTCATAAGCAGGAATAAATACTAGTGATAGGACATACAGTGTATAATGGCATAGGTATAATTAAATAAAGGCAGCAACTCGCAACATAACCACATACAGGTGTGCTTCTCACTCTTAGTCAGGCAAGCCTGCTCGGACAGAGTCTCTAAGCCACACCCTGACTCACAATGCTCACAAAAACGATAAACTGTGGCACAATAACAAGCATACAGAGATGATAAACCCTAGCTGTTAATCTGCCAGGTGGCAGAGGTCTAGCCGGAAGGATATAGGCTTCGGATACCCGAGCTGAGTCACCTGCTCTAGCCTAGGGACGTTCCCAAGTCTGTGCGCGAAATTACTCTAATTGAAAGGGTGCTCTCTTGAGAGACTCAGATCTCAAGTATCTGACTCTCTCCTGGCGACCCTAAAACAAAAGCAAGACGTGCTAGTGCAGTGCTGAGTGGACTAGGCAAGGGCCCTCACACAACACAACACTAGACACACAGGGACACAGACAAGAAAATGTCCCCAGACTCCCACGGGTATCCTAGTAAAGTCGTGCGGGTCCACAGGACTCGCACCAGCAGACTTTACTTAAAGGATCGCAAAAAGCCTCCCCTCCGGTCTAGCCCCTGCTAACCTGACACAAGAACACACTAGCAAGCATGAAACCACCAAATATGAGACAACAAAAAAGCTTCCTAGGTCTCATTAACAATTACGTCTCTGCATAAGGCCCAAAATCCTATCTAGTTATCTGAGAGCTCGTCGTTAATACAATAATAGATATAAGGTCTATCAAGGGGATGGGATAATTAAATAGATTGGTGAAGTAGTGGAAGGAAGGTATACAAAGTAAGAGAGAAAGTTTCTAAGTGGGGTTGAGAGGGATAGATATCAAGGGGGTCCGAAGGGTACGACAGTGAGGTGAGCTCTGAGTCTTGAATCTGTCTGGACCCCACCCTAGGCATGCAGAATACATCCCATGCTTGGCAACACTCAACACAGTTGCCGGGTCAAAATCCTCTACCCCGTGCGTGAGTCCGGAACTAAGCCTAACGTTGCAATCAAATGCATATGGCAACGCTTCAGGCTCGTCCCAAGCTGGCAAGCGAAGCAACGTCCCAAGCCGGTCTCTCTCTCCCGCTCGTCTCCTCCTGCCCTCACTAGACTTACATCTTATATATTATAATGAAACAATCAACTATCGAGAATAAAATATACTAAGATGCGTTGGTTAAGAATAAGGGCAGCTACAAGCTGTGAAACAACATAAGAATATCCCAGACATTAGTTACATTGTCGTAGGATATATACTAAGGAAAAGCCTGCCGACCGGCTGCCACCAGCCGGATTCTAAACGGCTGGGCAGCCGACGCGCGCGCATGCCCGCACGTGGCTACTATGCAGAAGTGTCACACCTCCCCCAAGATATAAGACCCTTGACTAAGTTCTTCATATCTAACAGAAAGCTTCTCATAGTACCACACACTGTTGCGACACAAGGCACTATATATAAAAAAAATAAAGACTGTTGCGCTCCACCGAGCAAGTTCAACTAACTCAGCGACAATAAGCGAAAACATTCAACTTAGATACTGCTACAACATCTTATACACAATTCTACACGTTATAAAAATAAAGAGTTTTTTATAAGGTTTTTGCTTTTTTATTTTTTTTTTTCGGCCGAACTACAGTGACAGCCTATTTTCCTCCACACCCAACCCTCAATCCTGTGGCAGTCTAACCAACATCATCCACCCTTGATAGACAATCCGCTATCACGTTATCGGAACCGGCAATATGGCGTATGTCCAGATTATACTCCTGAAGCATGAGTGACCACCTGGTCAGCCTCATATTCCGGTTATGAAACTGATTCAAGAATTTCAGAGGGTGATGATCGGTATAAACCACTACGACTGGTCCGAAAGCAGGAACATATACACCGAAGTGCCTGAGCGCCAGCACTATCGCCAGGAGTTCTTTTTCAATTACAGAGTAATTCCTTTGTGCACTATTGAATTTTTTACTGTAAAAACTCACTGGATGTTCGATACCTTCATCATCTGTCTGTAACAAGACAGCCCCAGCCCCGACGCCACTGGCATCAGTCGCCAGCTGAAAAGGTCTGCTGAAGTCCGGGGCCCTGAGTATGGGGTGGGTACATAACAGGTGTTTCACCAAGGAAAACGCCTCTGCACACTCAGGAGACCACCGGAACTTCTTGTCCTTAGATAATAAGTCAGTTAAAGGTGCAAGTACAGTCGAATAGCCTTTGATGAAGCGACGATAATAGCCTATCATACCTAGAAACCGCATGATTTGTTTCTTAGTCGTAGGCTGGGGAAACTGATCGATGGCTTTGATCTTTGTCTGTGGAGGGCACACCTGACCCATCCCCACCTCGAACCCCAGGTACAAAACTGTGGCTTTGACAAAATCGCACTTACCCAGGTTTACCACCAAACCTGCTTCATTCAGTTTATTAAAAAGCTGTCCGATGTGAGCACAGTGACTGTTAAAATCCTCGTCGTATATTATGACATCATCTAGGTACACCGTACAGTTGGGAATGTCGGCTACAATGTCGTTCATTAATTTCTGAAACGTTGCAGGGGCATTTTTCAGCCCGTATGGCATAACATGGCAACGATATGTGGCACCGTCCACCACAAACCCACACACCTCTCGCGCTCGCTCAGACAAGGGCACTTGCCAATAACCCTTAACAAGGTCTATCTTAGTGAGGAACTTGGCTTTTCCTATCTTATCCACACTGTCGTCCACACGAGGGAGAGGGTAGGCATTTGTAGGGGTTAAACCATTCAACCTGCGGAAATCTATACAAAACCGCACCTTGCCATCTGGTTTGGGCTGCAGTGTGACGGGGGAAGTCCACCTTACTGCACCCTCAGAAATCAGCCCACGTTTCAGCATATAATCCAGCTCTTCCCTAAGTGCTGGTAATTTAATAGGGGGAACACGGTATGGCACTGATTTAAAGGGCGGGTGGTCCCCAACATCGACATCGTGCACTGCTTGAGTAGTGAGGCCAGGATGCTCCGCGAAAACAGTTGGGTTTGAATCAAACAAGTGCTGCACAGCTACACGCTGTTGCTCAGGCAGGTGCAATATCAACTCGTGAGCCACTTGTCTAGAATTCCCCGCCCACTGATCCGCGGAAACATGACAATCCCAATTATCCTCCCCCGCAGCTTGACTGTCCCTTCCTCCTTCTCCACCACGATCGATGCAGATCAACACCGGGACAGTGAGAGGCTCGAAGGGGCGCCTCACATACTCTTTCATCAGATTTACATGGCAAAGTTGGTTTTTTTCTTACGATCAGGAGTAGCTACTAAATAGTCGAGATCAGAAACCTTCCTTACAACCCGATATGGACCAGAATACTTGGCAGACAAGGGGTGTCCCACCAGAGGCAGTAGTATCAGTACCTCCTGATCTACTTCAAACTCTCTCAGCTTCACCTTCTAGTCGTATCTGTCCTTCATCTGAGCTTGTGAACTCTTAAGGTTCCGACCTGCTACCTCCAAGCTCTTTAGCATTCTCTCACGGCTTTCAACTACATACTTTAGAAGCGAGCATGGCTTTGTGACTCCCTCCCAGATCTCCTTGACTATGTGGAGGGGCCCCCTGACCCTGTGTCCAAAAACCAACTCGTTCGGGCTAAATCCCAAGCTCTCCCCAGGTACTTCTCTCGCAGAAAATAAAACGTATGGGAGACCTAGATCCCAGTCCTTCCCATTTTCCATGCAATAACACCGCAACATACTCTTGAGAGTCGAGTGCCACCTTTCTAAAACTCCCTGACTCTCGGGATGGTAGGCAGATGACACCACAGACACTGTCCCATGTTGCTGCATGGTCTGCTTAAACAGAGCAGAAGTAAAATTGGATCCCTGATCAGACTGGATCTCCTGAGGGTAGCCATAACGAGAGAAATAGACAAGTAGGTTTTTGACAACAGTCTTAGCCATCCCGTTGCACATGGGGTAAGCATCTGGATACCGTGTTGCTACATCCATTACAGTTAGTAAAAATTTATTGCCGGCACTAGTGGGGAGCAATGGGCCAACCATATCGATAACTACTTTGCTGAAGGGCGGCCCAATGACAGGGATGGGTTGTAACGGGGCTCTCTGGATGACCTGATTGGGTTTCCCAACAACTTGACAAGTGTGACACTGTGACACCCATGACACGACACTCGCCTTTAACCCAGGCCACCAGAAAAGCTTGCTCAGAGCTGCCTCCGTCTTACGTGCCCCCAGGTGCCCTGCCAAAGGCACATCATGAGCTAATCTCAATAAGCTGTCACAGCACACCCTCGGTACTACTAACTGGTCCACTAATCCTGACCCGCCATCCCACTTTTTCTTGGGATCCTGATGTCTCCGATACAAGATCCCCTCGGACAAGAAAAAATCACCCGGCTGCGCATCCCCATCGCTCTCCAGTTCGACAGCACCATTACCACACGCCCTGACTTCAGGATCTTCCAGCTGCAAGGAACATATATCAGCAGGTGCGAGATTATCCAAGTTCATCTTAAATAATTTATTTCCACCTCCAATGTCCCGCTGAGCCATCCTTTCCTCACGCTGCGCATAACGATGCTGTCGCAGAGTCTCTTCCTGCCCTGCACCTGCACTAGCTGTGACAGGCCCCGGGGCCTCTCCAGACTCTAACATAGGTGCCAATAATGAGTCACCAAGAAACACTGCAGGCTCAAAACTCTCCAATTGACCAACACTTCCCGTTTTCTTGTGACCTTTCCTCCGCGGTTTGATAGACTGAGGTGGTGGCTGCAAGGCTCCGGATGTCTGAGAACGCGTCACAACACACGCCATGGTTTGTACGCTACACTTCTCAACCCACTCCTGTTTCTCCCTACTAACGTCGGCCGCCTTCTCGGCAACGACCAAGGGTGAAACCTTAGAAGCAGGCACCGCAAAGTCGTTGCCGAGGAGGAGGTCGACGCCCCCAACAGGCAAGTTCTCTACAATTCCGACATCCAGCTCCTTCGCCACACCATCCACCTCCAGCTCCATCCGCACCAGCGGGTAGGACTTCGTAGCATTGATCCCCTGAACTACCACCACCCGAGCAGCGTTAATCGGTCTACCAGTAAAGTTCCTTAACAAGGTCTGAGAAGCCCCAGTATCACGCAATAGCTTAACTCCTCGCCTTTCGCCAGCCCACCTCACAAAACCATGCCCTCTATGACCCCCAAAGACGTCGCGGACAGGGTTCGAGCCTTCCGGACTCTTGAACACAGGCTGTGTCCCAACCTCTGACGAACTACCCTTGGCAAACTCAGAAGATATAGGCGACACCCCTATGCTGCGGGCCAATGACACAACCTTGTTTGGTGGCTTGTTCGGACAAGCATTTGCAAAGTGACCCTCCTTGTGACATGCAAAGCACTCTTTACTCTTTGGTTTCCCTTGGGAGTGGGAGGTACCATTAGACTTCTTATACGGGACGGTATTTGGTTTATGTTCAGTTTTATTGTCAGTGCTAGATGGTTTTGTGTATTTATGTGTATCAAAATTCTTGGGAGGGGGAGGGGTACGATCCTTTGCACCCGACTCACTCCTAGCTGCTGCTCCGCACCCTCGAATTAATGACAGTCGGAGGTCAGCCATTTCTGCTGCCTCCTGGAGAGTTCTAGGATTTTTTTCCTTTATATTTAATGTTAAGTCCCCGCCTGTGCACTTAAAGAACTGCTCCAAGAGAACCAGCTCACTCAACTCCTCAAAAGTAGCTGCCCTCTCAGAACGCAGCCAATGTCGTAGTGCATCAGACAAGTCCCGGGCGTGTTCTAGGAAGGTACTATCCTTGCCCTTAGTAACACCCCGAAACTTCAAGCGGTAAGTTTCTGGTTGTAACTCATAGGCCCGTAGCACAGCCTTCTTTAGCTCATCATAAACTACACAGGACTCTAAAGGTAGTGCATCATACGGTTTTAGCCCCTTTCCTAGGAGTCTTGATGAAACTAATGCTGCCCACTTTTCCTGAGGCCACTGGTGTTCCTGACACTTCTTCTCAAATCGCATAAAAAACTCAGTCACACATAATTCATCGAACACAGGAACTAGTTTAAGCAGGTGCGACAAGGATTGGTCCCGATGTCTGTTACCTCCCCCAATATTTCGCCCTGTTATCTCCACTCGAGATCTCTCCAGCTCCCTGTCAGCCCGATACCTAGTAGACTCTGCCTGCAGTTCAGCCTCTCATATAGCTGTTCTCTCTGCAGCCTCAGCCTGCACACTAGCCTGTCTCTCGGCAGCCTCAACCTGAGCTCTAGCCTGTCTTTCGGTAGCCTCAACCTGAGCTCTAGCCTGTCTTTCGGTAGCCTCAACCTTGGCCATCTCAAGCCGAAACAACAAATCTGGAGTCAACCCTTGAGGATGGGAAGGTGCATTTAATGGAGAGAGTCCCTGTGATTGAATTCCACGCTGCCATTGACCATCAACTTGGGGTTATGTACTAAATTCAGGCACCCTGACTTTTGATATGGGGGTAGAGTGGAGGGGGGGCTGGGGACCGGGGCCCCCAGTCGCCTCTCTACCCAGGTCTCTCCCTTCTAAACCCAATATCAAAGTCCTCAGCTGATCTTTCTTCATGCCACTTAAACCCTGGTGACCCTGAAGACCTGCCACACGCTTTAAACCATACTTATTCAGCTTCAACACCCTGGCAGCGGTAAGGGGCACCTCTAAAAATCTTCTAGCACCCTCCTCGCTATCGACTAGCCACTCCACAGGTCTTTCTCCCTCCGAGCCCGTATCGTGACCTTACCCATCACTGTGTTCTGATGTATTAGACATGTTTGTGTACTGCAGTAATTATCACGGTTATAGAATGTGCCTTATCTCCTATGCAAGTATGTATATACTAATGTTATTTAAAGTCTTTAATGTGTTATATTGGTTGCTAAAAAAAAAAAAACTATGTCCACTGTATTCCTTTAATCATAAGGAATCTCAAAACAAATGACCACTATATTCCTCTGTTCAGTAAATCCTATGCAAGGTCGCTATTTGTTACGTCCTGGGATATATAAACACTGGGCTCTTTCTATTGGACTAGGTATGCGGCAACAAGCAACAACGGAAAACAAAACGCTAGATCCAACCCTTATCTATAAACCCAGGCAACAAACCACCCTAAACCGTCAAGAGTCCTGCCTGGACAACGAGGTATCCTATGACTCGGTTACAGGGTGCACGCACTATAGACTGCTGATAGTCAAGCAGGCTATATAAAAGATCACACAATTAAGTTGACTTAAAGCTTCAAGGAAAAGATAGATAACGGAATTAAATTGCAGAAACAATTTAATAACAAACTAGAAGAAAGTACATTTAACGTTACGTTAATTAATACAACTAATCACCCCTGCGTGAAAGAAGGTGAAAGCAAACAGTCCTCAAAACATCGTACAGGTAGACAAGATGCGGGATTCTAAACTGCATGCGGCTACTGTAGGATCTGATGCTTAGCAAAGAAAATACGTTACGGATTTAGAGAACTCTTAACTCATAAGCAGGAATAAATACTAGTGATAGGACATACAGTGTATAATGGCATAGGTATAATTAAATAAAGGCAGCAACTCGCAACATAACCACATACAGGTGTGCTTCTCACTCTTAGTCAGGCAAGCCTGCTCGGACAGAGTCTCTAAGCCACACCCTGACTCACAATGCTCACAAAAACGGTAAACTGTGGCACAATAACAAGCATACAGAGATGATAAACCCCTAGCTGTTAATCTGCCAGGTGGCAGAGGTCTAGCCGGAAGGATATAGGCTTCGGATACCCGGGCTGAGCCACCTGCTCTAGCCTAGGGACGTTCCCAGGTCTGTGCGCCAAATAACTCTAATTGAAAGGGTGCTCTCTTGAGAGACTCAGATCACAAGTATCTGACTCTCTCCTGGCGACCCTAAAACAAAAGCAAGACGTGCTAGCGCAGTGCTGAGTGGACTAGGCAAGGGCCCTCACACAACACAACACTAGACACACAGGGACACAGACAAGAAAATGCCCCCAGACTCCCACGGATATCCTAGTAAAGTCGTGCGGGTCCACAGGACTCGCACCAGCAGACTTTACTTAAAGGATCGCAAAAAGCCTCCCCTCCGGCCTAGCCCCTGCTAACCTGACACAAGAACACACTAGCAAGCATGAAACCACCAAATATGAGACAACAAAAAAGCTTCCTAGGTCTCATTAACAATTACGTCTCTGCATAAGGCCCAAAATCCTATCTAGTTATCTGAGAGCTCGTCGTTAATACAATAATAGATATAAAGTCTATCAAGGGGATGGGATAATTAAATAGATTGGTGAAGTAGTGGAAGGAAGGTATACAAAGTAAGAGAGAAAGTTTCTAAGTGGGGTTGAGAGGGATAGATATCAAGGGGGTCCAAAGGGTACGACAGTGAGGTGAGCTCTGAGTCTTGAATCTGTCTGGACCCCACCCTAGGCATGCAGAATACATCCCATGCTTGGCAACACTCAACACAGTTGCCGGGTCAAAATCCTCTACCCCGTGCGTGAGTCCGAAACTAAGCCTAACGTTGCAATCAAATGCATATGGCAACGCTTCAGGCTCGTCCCAAGCTGGCAAGCGAAGCAACGTCCCAAGCCGGTCTCTCTCTCCCGCTCGTCTCCTCCCGCCCTCACTAGACTTACATCTTATATATTATAATGAAACAATCAACTATCGAGAATAAAATATACTAAGATGCGTTGGTTAAGAATAAGGGCAGCTACAAGCTGTGAAACAACATAAGAATATCCCAGACATTAGTTACGTTGTCGTAGGATATATACTAAGGAAAAGCCTGCCGACCGGCTGCCACCAGCCGGTTTCTAAACGGCTGGGCAGCCGACGCGCGCGCATGCCCGCACGTGGCTACTATGCAGAAGCGTCACATATGGATCATTTTTGTCATTCTACGTTGTACTCTCTCCAATGAATCTTATGTCCATTCTGTAATAAGGACACAAAAATTGAACAGCATAATCCATATGGGCTCTCACTAATGACAAGTACAGTTTTAAGATAACATCAGCAGTTCTGTTACTCACACTCCTAGAGATGAACCTGAGAATCCTGTTTGCCTTGTTTCGAACGCTTATACACTGTTTTCTAGGCTTCAAATCATTGCTAACAAACACACCTAGATCTTTCTCACAATTCGAGTTTTCTAATTCCATATTAGCTAGTTTATATTTAACATTTGTATGCATCTTCCCTATCTTTAATACCTTGCATTTGTCAATGTTAAACTTCATCTGCCAATTTACTGACCATTCGTGTAAGGTATCTAGATCCCTTTGGAGGCACTCTATATCTCTATCTGAATCAATTGTTCTCCCCATTTTGGTATCGTCTGCAACTGTACTTATCCTACTAGTTATATATATACTGTATATATATATATATATATATATATATATATATATATATATATATATATATATATATATATTGCCTGACGCCGTGATCCTCGAAGGTGTGGCCACGAATGAACCGCCCCCATGCACCTCTGTCCCCAGTCAGTCGATGCCCCTCTGCCAACCAGCACCGCCTTCATCCATATACTGCCTCACTCCATCTCCCGAACCATCTCAAGGTGTTCCTTTTCACACTTTCCAGCACATCTACCTCCACACCACACCTCCTCCTTACTTCCTCATTCGTCTGTCTATCCCTCCATGTAACTCCTCACGCACTTCTCAAGTAACTCATTTCCACCCTTCTCACTCTTGGTCTGGGTCTCTTCTCAACGTCCATGCTTCATTTCCGTAAGTCAGTGTTGGGATTACCATGCTGTCATGCAAGGACTTCTTCACTTCCATACTGCCCATCCTATTTCTTGTTAATGCTTTCAGCATTCCTACAACCCTCTTCCCCTGTTGCACCCTATCCCGCACTTCTTCATTCATAGTCCCATCTTTACTCAACACACTGCCCACATACTTAAATGAGCTGACAATCTACAGTACAGAGCCTGACCCTTCAACTTCTCCTTACACTCTGAGGCTTCACCCCTTTTGAAGGCCATAACCTTGCTCTTCCCTGCATTTACGTTCAGATTCCGTTTTTCACACACTGTTCCAAACACATTTACCAGACCCTGCAACTCCCATTCATTATATGTATAATTATATATATTTATGATCAGAGCGTGTTCTTTTACTTGAATGTTGGGTTGAAACAAGGGTGTGTGATGTCTCCGTGGTTGTTTACTGTATATACGGATGGAGTCATGAAAGAAATACAAGGAAGAGCAGTGGATGTTGGAGTATCGCTGACAAGTGAGGGAAATGAGTGGAAGCTGCCTGTACTGCTGTTTGCTGATGATACAGTTCTGATGAGTGATAATGAATGGGAGTTGCAGGGTCTGGTTAATGCGTTTGGAACAGTGTGCGAAAAACGGAATCTGAAGGTAAATGCGGGGAAGAGCAAGGTTATGTTCTTCGAAAGGGGTGAAGCCACAGAGTGTGAGGTATATATATATATATATATATATATATATATATATATATATATATATATATACACAGAGGAGAAAAGGAAAAGGACACACACACACACACACAAAGCGAGAGAGAGAGAGCGAGAGAGAGGGAGAAGGTAGGAAAAACAGACGAACCAAGGCTAATGACGCGGAAATGGCCAGAGAAGAGAAGGGGAAGCGACATAGAGAGCAAACAGAGGCACGTAAGGGGGAAGGTAGAAAAGGTGAGAGAGAGTGGCAATAAAATGGGAGATGAGGGAAAAGGAACAAAGGGGAAGAGGAGAGGGATAAATACACGAAGAGGGGAAGAGAGGGTGAGGTTAATTGCTACGTTGTCTTGTGGTGGCCTGACTGAGGGTGTAAGAGAGCAAGTAACGAATTTGTGATAGCAAGAGTCAAATTTCACAAAATGAGTTGGAACACAAGAACGTAAATATACAATACATGTAGTGTAGCGGGGTGGGATCTGGTCCAGATTTGTTTTGTCTTTCTATATTCCATCTACTCCCTCTCGGGCATAGGCTGAGAGACTGTACATTCAATCGTTATTGAAGTGATTATATAAACGTAATTTGGAGGTGGTATGCAGGTGTAATTATATAAATAAGCGTGATTAAGAGGTAGTAGGGTTGTGCATATGTGTGGCTCTGTATGGATAATTAATTGATTGCAAGTGATTGTTTTGTTTATATCCACACGCATCAGAGAACAATACAGCTATTGATCAACCTCATTAACCCTTTCAGTACCTGTGAAGTTCTTTTTTTTATTTGATTTCAGCTACATTTAGAAGATTTTGTGAAGCTTAGGAAGGATATATGGTAGCTATAAAAACTGATTGAGATAGTATGTTGCCTTTTAATGTGCTAGATATCCTTCCTAAGCTGAGTAGAGTCGTTTAATAATTGATAGAATACACTAAAAACAATATTGGGTTAACTCCCCTTCCAAACTTACATAATTCATATTAGTTTTCACAACCCTCCAATTAATCTAAATATAAACATAACTAATGAAATCAATGAAAGTAATGAATACCTGCCCTGGGAACTATGTATGTTAACTACTCAGCTATTACAACGTGTTCATTGCCACATTTGAAGTTGATTACGAAGATTGAGCAATAATATGACACAGAGACATAATATTATCTCACTTGCCATGAGTTATCGAGAAATGAGCTGCAAAGGGTGTCAAATTTCCGCCCATTTAATCAGAAATAAACGAGTCTAGTTATTTGGCAGTGACGGACATACCAACGATAGATGAACAGAATGACATAGGGAGATAAATGAGTTTTGAAATGCTTTGAATTACTAAAGATATAATTCGGCTTTCATAACCACACCCCCATGTATGCATTTGTGAAGTGGAATGAATTATACCAATCCATATATGAACAGACATACTTGCACAGAGAGATAGATATTTACTCGTGTATTGATTATATATGTTTTGAAATACTGGTGATATATTTTTGACAATATATAATTATGCACACCCGCATAAGTCTATGTAGGCAGTGACGGATATAGCAATCGACAAAATAATAGACAATGTGCTATAGAGAGAGAGAGAGTTATAAAGGTTGTATCGGTTAAGTATATCCAGGCTAGCAAATGTTTTGACTTGCAAGTATTAGATTCTATGTAGACAAACATATAGAACTCTCTCCCTCAATCAATATTTCCTTCATTTAATGACTTAACCCGCTGAGTACCAGCTAAATATTTATAAATGTACCACCCAGGACCGGCTGATTCTGATTTTTTTTTTCCAGAAACAATAGCGAATGGGTTAGGAATGAAGGGAAAACCACGAAAAAACTATCAAAAAGCTCAAAAAAATGGTCCTACGGAGCCCCCGAAAACGGATTTTACAAGAGTATAAAATTGAAGGCAATTTCCCCCAAAAAACATGTTTTTGCACGCTCACGTGCACGCGGATGGACTTTGAGTTTTCAACCATCGGCATGGGTGCGTGGGATACTTACACAGTTCCCATACAAATCTGAGCCCTCTAGGTGCCATAGGACCGGAGTAATTGGGACCAGAGTGACACTGACGCAGACGTCTGCGTCACTGGGGTTTAGCGTTACATACATTGCCGACGCACTGTTTGCGTCGCTGGGGCTCAGTGGGTTAAACTGCTTTAAACTTCATGTGTCCAGGCATTTTAATCCAAACGTCCATTTGAATTCCACACAGTTATTCTTTCGGCATTGGGGGAGACACTCGTTACAGGCAACCTGCGATTTGTCTCCTTTATACATATAGAAAAACAAATATATATAAATACACAAATAGAAAACATATTTATGTAGACAGTGATGAATACATAAATCGATACATTGATAGATAGAGCACCAACAAATATTTAATGTGTTAGAATTGTTATCCATAGTTTCTAATAATAAAAAATTACTGAAAAATATATAGTTTACTTGACATTGACGGATATAGCAATAGATACATGGATAGATAGAGCGCCATAGATAGATAAAGTAAGCGATACATGGATAGATAGATCACAATAGATAGATAGAACAATATGGTCTGCAGGATAAATGGATGGATGACACGAAGCTATCGGTGGTGTACGGGTCTGCTTACCCTCTTAATATTGTCCCATACTTATTTATTTATACTGATGTGCTCTCTTTTGTCTGCTCTGGGCTTAATTATTATAGGCTGTGTCTTTTTGCTTATATATATTGGGGTTTTCTTGTTTTGCTTTCTCTTTTTCCTTGTTTTATAATTATATTATGAACTTAATTTTCTCGTGCAGTTCAATTATTTGTCTTATTGTTCTATCTTCTGTCCAACTCTATCTATATTTTGTATATACAGTTTGTGTTTCTTATTCTTGACGTAACTCTTTCTCTCATACTTAACTAAATATGCTATTGTGCTATATTGTTATCCTCCTCTGCTCTTTGTATATTTATTGTCCCTCGTGTATGCTATTTTATTGGCTATATATTTTTGCATTTGACTGTTATGTTATATCTCTTGCTTTGTATTATGTTTTGCATTTTTGACTTGTACTACAAACTTATTTATCTCACTAGAGACCAGAACAGCACTTTGTGTGGAGCACTCGGTCTTTAAGTTTATGTATGTATGTACTAGACTATCAGTTCCCACTTCTGTTCATATACTCGTATATAATTTGTGTCCCTTTATTATGTTATTTACATTACTGCCATACTTCCCTATGTCTGTATCTATACTCTGTTTCATTTCATCTGGCAGTAAATTGAATCCCTTAGCAGCTAATTTTTCGAAACTTGATGGAAAATTATTGAACTATGTTTTTGCATCATATTAAGACCAAGTTTAAATGATTAACACCATATTTCACTACACAATTTTCAAAATAACTGAGAAATCTTGATGGAAACTTTGCAATTTATCGTCAGTTGACAAAACACAGAGTATAGTTTATTATTTTTCGAGACAACTACTCATAATACCTACTTAACTTAAGTAAAATATTTAATATGGTAATCGACCAACACATTATTGAATCAGTACCTACCTATATAGCTTATTATCTTTGCATTTTGTTGGTAAGTAAGCCAGCCTACCTATCTAACTCTCTCCTACCACAAAGTTCATCCAACTTGACCTACCCAGCAATCCACCAAAACGTCATTTAACCTACCTACCTACGGCCATACCTACGTCCACTTGTGCCTACCGACTTACATACTTACCTGTCTACCTACCTAGATGGGCCATCTGTACTGAAGCTTAGGGTAGCGACTGTTAAACTATACCTACCTACCTACCTACCGCTATTCGTGCCTACCGACACACATACTTACCTGCCTATCTACCTGCATGGCTCATCGTTACTGAAACCTAAAGTAGGTAGTGCTAATTTATACCTACCTACCTACTACCTACCTACCTATCGTTGTCCGTACGTCCACCTGTGCCTACCGACATACATACTTACCTGCCTATCTACCTGCATGGCTCATCGTTACTGAAACCTAGAGTAGCTAGTGCTAATTTATACCTACCTACCTACCGTTGTCCGTACGTCCACCTGTGCCTACCGACGCAAATACTTACCTGTCTACCTACCTACAAGGGCCATCTGTACTGAAGCCTGGAGTAGCGATCGTTAGACTATACCTACCGCTATCCGTACGTCCACCTGTGCCTACCTACCCAGATACTTACCTGTATATCTACCTGCAAGGGCCATCTGTACTGAAGCCTGGAGTAGCTACCGTTATACTATACCTACCTACCTACCAACCGCTATCCGTACGTCCACCTGTGCCTACCTACCCAGATACTTACCTGTCTACCTACCTACAAGGGCCATCTGTACTGAAGCCTGGAGAAGCGATCGTTAGACTATACCTACCTAGCTACCTACCGCTATCCGTACGTCCACCTGTGCCTACCTACCCAGATACTTACCTGTATATCTACCTACAAGGGCCATCTGTACTGAAGCCTGGAGTAGCGACCGTACGAGTAAAATATTCAACGAGACCATTTGCCCAATCTGTTCTCCTGCCCATTGCTGATATATCTCTACCTTTTTTATTCATGTTTTGATTTTCGTACGATATCCTGTTTACGCATTCGACTTTATCCACTTTCACCATTATGCTTCGTGTGTTTGTTGTTTTACCTTGATCAAGCTTTATTCACAAACTCACATTCGTTACGATGAATTATCTGCCATCTACGATGGTTTTCTTTCCTAACCCCACTTCATTTATTTCGTTTACAATCATACGTGTGTATTTTTCTTTTCTTTTTGTTTATCATCCTGTCGCCTTTATTGTTCCACCCACTATTAGCTTGTCAGTTTTGTTTTATTCTCCCTCTTCATACGTAATTTTATTTATCTATTTATTTTATTATTTATTTAGTTTTCTATTTTATTCTTCAGTGCTCATTTATTCTCCCCTCCCCACCCAGACACACTTCTTCTTAGCTCTTCATTAATTCCGTGTTTTCAATACGTCTTCATTTTCTTTCATTTCATCTCTTTTCCTTATTCCTTATGTGTTTATACTCTCTCTCTCGCTCTCTCTCATATACAGTACACACCATCAATAAATCATAAATTCCTGTACCCTTTCGATCCCCCCCTACTGAATAGTGTGGACTACAATTATTTATCGTGGGCACTTCTCAATGTCTGATACTCCATACACATGCTACAGTTTTGTATTATTATTCTTTTTTGTTCTATCTATCTATCTATTGCCTGACGCCGTGATCCCCGAAGGGGTGGCCACGAACGAACCGCCCCCATGCACCTCTGTCCCCAGTCAGTCGACGCCCCTCCCCCCAACCAGCACCGCCTTCGTTCATGTAGTTCCTCACTCCATCCTTCCACCTCATATTCGGTCTACATCTCCCTCTCTGTCCCTCCACCTCGCTCTCGTACACCCTCTTAAGGCCGCGTCATACAGAGGCCGAACGTACTAGGACAAAGTCCCGAATAGGATGACTTGCAAATTTTTACCGAATACAGCAGACTCTCCCGAAATTTGAAGAGAACGAACATGGCCCGAACGAGTTCAGAATAATATCCGATAGTCAAGAACGACCTACGACAAAATCTCGAACAACTACCGAACATGAATCGAACTTACACTCGTTATGCAAAGAATGATTTTCGACCATACCTGAATCATCAGACACAGATCCGAATGAAATTGGAATGCTGTAGGATAATTAACCGAACTTAACCGATGAGATGTCTACAAACAACCGATAGAGAAGAACATTATGAGAACAACATCAGACTGTTTTACGACTGTAGCACCTCTGTCCCCAGTCAGTCGACGCCCCTCCCCCCAATCAGCACCGCCTTTGTTCATGTACTTCCTCACTCCATCCTTCCACCTCTCATTCGTTTTCAAATACACCTAGACAAAATGTAGGCTATAATAACAAAGTATTGTAATCGAGTTTACTGTATTATAATGTACCACCTAACGTAAGACTAACGTATCCTAACCTAATTATTGTCCTTCCTAAACTCAATAAAATCAACTAATGAAGGCCAGAATAACGATATACCCATAAATAATCGTAGTGTTCGAACCCAGAGGCAGAACAGAGGTACGGTACCGGTATCTATAACATGCTCGCTTTTTCTGGATCCCCTTCTCCCACATGTTTAGCATATTCGTTTTGAGGTTTAAGACGTTCGTTCCGTTAGTTTGGCTATTTTGAGACCTTTCGCCTCATTCTGTTATCAATATTAGCCTATAAGACCTTTCGTGCCTTTTAGGTGTCGATTTTTTCCTGGCGAGCAATAGCGAACCTCTAATTTTAGAAGAGGCCCACATGTTTAGCATATTCGTTTTGAGGTTTAAGACGTTCGTTCCGTTAGTTTGGCTATTTTGAGACCTTTCGCCTCATTCTGTTATCAGTATTAGCCTATAAGACCTTTCGTGCCTTTTAGGTGTCGATTTTTTTCCTGGCGAGCAATAGCGAACCTCTAATTTTAGAAGAGGCCCACATGTTTAGCATATTCGTTTTGAGGTTTAAGACGTTCGTTCCGTTAGTTTGGCTATTTTGAGACCTTTCGCCTCATTCTGTTATCAATATTAGCCTATAAGACCTTTCGTGCCTTTTAGGTGTCGATTTTTTCCTGGCGAGCAATAGCGAACCTCTAATTTTAGAAGGAGGCTATTCTACTTGTTCGAAATCAATTCGGATTTAATTCCTAATTAAACAAGATACATCGAGCAGACCACCTACATTATTCGTATATTTGTCTGAATTTGATCGTAACTTGTTCTGAAAATTCGTAACTCGTGCGGGTTTTATTGTGGAATACGAGGGAATCATCGTAATTTTATCGAATTTTTGTCGGGAATTGTTCGGGATTTGTTCGGGATTTGTTCGGGTAGTTCCTAACAAATTCGGCAATTGAAAAAAGTACCGAACAAGTCCCGAAACAGAAGACCGAACTACGAATTAATCAGAACAACATCCGAACGAGTTACGAATAATTCCCGACCAACATCCGACCATTTTGTAACGGTTTTTTTACCTGAATGTTGTGGAAATATAGTGTAGCCACTAATTTTTTCCCGACTCTCCGGAATGTCGGCAACATACATGAACAACATCAGACCAACATCAGACCAACCCACGAATAGTACGGAACGTATGCCGAATTATGCAGAATATACCCGACCCTCCTGAAATTTGAATTTTTTGTGCAAGTCATCCTATTCGGGACTTTGTCCTAGTACGTTCGGCCTCTGTATGACGCGGCCTTTTGTCATTCTCTCGCTTTCCATACGTTCCATATGGCCGAACCATCTCAAGTTGTTCTGTGACGCATGTCCAGTGTGAGCATGCTGTACAGAACGCCTAGTCATGCCCCACTCTCGCTAGGATCGTCAGGGCAGGAACTTTGGCTGTAGTCTATGTAGAGTTTCCTAACTTAGTTCATGTGAGCCGTTGTACTATAAGTAATATGAATATGTATTTTGTTTTCATCTGAGTCAACGAGTTCTATTTTATATCATTAGTTATAAGTATTGTGTGTAAAACTTATTTGTAATGATGGGAGAAGCGGCAGCCACAGTTGGGGGTCAGTGGGTGCGCCATGCGGGAGGTGGGCCTAACTCACTAGCACTCCCCCCCCCCTCCCCCCTCCCCTCAGTGCTAGGAAAGCCTTTGTCTATCCCAGAGGAGAGAGAGAAATTACGTAATGATTGTCAGTGGGCGGTCCTTAGTAGTTCACGTTGGGCTCACTAGAGGGCCGAGTATAAAAAGGGAAGTCTAGCCATTTTTTGATCAGAACTCATTAGGCAGAGCGACTTCTCATTTCCCTTGCTAACTATATATATTCTTCTGACTGATGTGAACTTTCTCTACTACCTTACATTCTTATCTCCTCTTTTCCCTACCCTTTTTAACTTCCATGGTCCCGTTGGTGCAGAGCTAGTCAGCCAACGTATTATCGCTTGAGTTCTCATGAGATACATGCCTATTAGATAGCCTATTTTGGAAGGGTTAACTTAGAATAGGATTGATTTATGTTTGTTGCACTTGTCTATGCATTTCCCTGTGTGTTATTATTATTATTCCTGGTTTCTGCTAGTCTAGGTAATGCTAGACTGGGGTAAGGCTTTTCTGTGTTACGAGTTGTTGTTTGATGCAGTGGTTAAGCGATAAACCTGCATACTCGTTTCGGTTCAGTGAAGCCTAGGTTGTCTTCGCGGCTGACTGTGTTGAGTTAATAATTTACAGTGCGTGAGGGCAAGAGCCTAACCACCCTGTATTTTATTAACAGCTTGTTTTACTTTGTCAAGGAGCCGGGAGAAAACCAGATACAAGGGATCTGGATTTCTCAAAGTGCACTTGTTAGTGTTAACGTAATACTTTAAACAGTTGTGAGGACTTCGCTAGGCTACGAGCCGTTTTTGCTCAGTCACTGCTACCTTTTGCCCACAGTACCCCAGCTAGACTTTACTCGATTAGTAGATACAGAATAGTATTGAAGCTTTCCTTATGTATGATATTGTTTATGCACTATTGATTTCATGTGTTGCAAGCTTGGCTACTTTAGTGATTAGTGGCCCACGAGCACAATCCGAGTAGGCTATTGCCGTTGCATTTGCGGAGTACTTCTTTTTAATGTTTGCCATTTACTATTGCATATTCTTTTAATTATTCTTATGCCAATTTAAACCTGTAATAGTATTTAATTGCCAGTGTTTTTCTTATTGAATTACTGTTCAAAATCCGATACGTACTTCTTACGAGCATCCGAGAAGCATCTAACTTTTTCAGAAGATTCCTTGCTCGATGCTTAAGGACTATTAATTAACGTAACGTAATAGTGCCGATCCGAAGTAGAGGGTGGAGGACTTCTTAAGTTCTTAGTCAAGGGTGGATTACTTCGGCTTCGGCCAACACTATTCTTTGGTGTTGTTGTTTCTTACTTCTTTGTTTGTTTGTTGACCAGACTAGAGAATTCCTGTCTCTTTATTAGTCTGTTGTTGAACACTAGTACCGAGTTCTTGTATACCCCGTTATAGCAGATTGAACTCTGGAGGGTATTGGTGTTTTTTGTTCGGCTGGCAGTACTCAGGGGTTGGGATCGTGTGTTTCCGTTGTGGCAGCGAGCCGTATTAGAGTCCTGATTGAGAGCCCTTGTGTACCCGAGTGCCAGGTCGTAACAAATGGCGACCTTGCTTAGGATTTTGTGAACAGTATAAATTTTTGCAGAGTTGTACAACATTTGTTTGTTTGTATTTTAGCGTGCATATTGAAGAATATTTGTTTTTGTATGGCAATTAGTAAAGCATTTAAGAGACTCCAGTTAATTTAGTAATTAGTGCTTGCATAGGAAGTTAAACACTTTTGTCTCGAGAATTGTTTTGTGGACTTCAGTATGTCGTGCATTAGCACTGACGATGAGCGAGAGATGCCATTTGAAGGTGTGCCGTTAGTAACCAGTGAGGAGGATGCTAGAGTTTTTGTGAGTAAGCGGTACCACGTGACGGAGGAGAGGCTGACTGGGGTGGATGTTTGTGGCTTGCACCTGATAGCCAAGGTTTTGGGAATTTCCAATGTAGTAGGGATGTCCAAGGGGGAGCTGATTTCCTGGGTGTTGCGTGGGCGACATGGGGTTTCGGAGGAGAGGGCGTTTGGGGGGGTTCCTCCCCAGATCCCCTCTCACTCGACTCCCACAGTGCCGTCCACTCAGTTACCGGAGGTTAGCACTCTCCCACAGAGGGATGAGAATTGGCAGATTGGAGTGCCCTCGGGTGGTGCACATGGTGGTTCCCCAGTTTTTGCCCCCCCTCCTTCAGTAGTGGCAGCTCCCTCTTCCTGTCTGTCTCCAGATATGGTATTTAGACTTGAGCTTGCTAAGATTGAGGCTAGGAAGCAGGAGGATGAGACCAGGAGGCATGAAAATGAGACCAGGAGGCAGGAGGATGAGACGAGGAGGCATGAGATTGAGGTTAGGAGGCATGAGGCTGAGCTTAAGTACGACTCGGAGAAATATTGTGCTAAATTAGATTTAGATAAGTCTCGTGCAGAGTCGACAGGGACTTGGATGGGCCGTGAGGGCCAAGTAAGAGAACAGTCCTTGGCCCAATTAGTCAAATTGGTGCCGGTATTTAGTGAAACTGAAGTCACAGAATTTTTTAATCGTTTTGAGAAGAAATGTAGGGAGCATAATTGGCCTGAAGTGTAGTGGGCAGCTCTAGTCTCCTCAAGACTTACGGGTAAGGGTCTGAAGGCTTATGATGCACTGCCTTTAGAGTCTTGCATTGACTACCCAGAATTGAAGAGAGCTGTCCTACGGGCATACGAGTTGCAACCGGAAACATATCGATTGAAGTTTCGGGGTGTTACAAAGACTAGGGAGGTGACCTTTCTTGAACATGCCCGGGACTTAAAAGATGCACTTAAAAACTGGACACGTTCTGAGAAAGCTGAGACGGCCGAACAGTTGACTGAGCTGTTTCTGCTCGAGCAGTTTTATAAGTGTACTGGTGCAGAAATGACTTTAACTATTAAAGAAAAGAACCCAAAAACTCTACAGGAGGCAGCTGAGATGGCTGACCTCCGGCTATCACTAATTCGTGGGTGCGGGTCTGTCCAGCGTAGTGAGGCAGGTAACAAGGGGCGTGACGCCCCACCCCCCCGAGTTAGTGATATACCTTATGCAAACAAGTACAAGAGCCATGATACCAAGACTGACCACAAGACTAGCACCGTCCCATTTAAGAAGGGGCCGGGCCCTTCCCAGTACCAAGGGAAGCCCAAAGGGGAGGTGGAGTGTTATCATTGTCATAAAAAGGGGCACTTTGCAAGAGTCTGTCCTAGCAAACCACCTACAGCAGCTGTGTCTTTGGCCTGCAACATTGGTGTGTCTCCGAAGTCATCTGAGTTTGCCTGGGGCAGTTCGTCAGAGGCTGAGGCACAGCCAATGCAGAAGCACCTGGGAGGCTCGAACCCTGCTCAGGATGTTTTTTGCGACCATAGAGGGCGGGGTTGCGTGATGTGGGCGGGGCGCAAGCATGGAGTAGAGGTCTTGCGTGATACAGGTGCTTCCCAGACTCTGATGAAAAACTTGACTGGCTACCCTATAAACGCGGCTCGGGTGGTAGTGGTGCAGGGTATTAATGCAACTCGGTCATACCCGCTGGTGCGGTTGGAGTTGGAGGTGGATGGTGTGGCACGTGAATTGGATGTCGGGATTGTGGAGAAACTGCCAGTGGAGGGCGTCGACCTTCTTCTCGGCAACGACTTTGCAATGCCCGCTTCCGAGGTTCTACCCTTAGTCGTTGCCGAGAGGCCGGCCGACGTGAGTAGGGAAGAGCAAGAGTGGGTCGAGCGGTGCCAGACACAACCCATGGCGTGTGTTGTCACCCGAGCTCGGGCAGCTAAAGTGTCACAGCCTAGTCCTCCGCCTTCAGACCAGCGGAGGAACGATCAACAGGAGGAGGCTAAAGCTGGAGTTGGTTTTAAGAGTTTTGACTCGGCGGCTCTCCTGGGTGATTCAGTATTAGCACCATTACTTAATTCTGGAGTAGCCCCTGGGCCTGTCATCGAGAGTGACGAGGCTGGGCATGACGAGTCTCCACGACAGCAACGTTATGTACATCGAGAGAGACAGAGGGAGCAGCCCAGTATCGGGAAGGTCATGCATTGCTCCGGGAGCAGTTAGATCGCTTGGCACCCTCAGATATAAGTCGGTTGCAACTAGAGGACCCTGAGCTCCAAACGTGTGCTAATGGAGCTGTAGAGCTCGACGAGGACGGCGATGCACAGCCAGGAGATTTTTTTATTTAGAAGGCATCCTTTATAGGCGTTTTCAAGACCCTAAACGTAGTTGGCAAAAGGGGTCCGGAGTAGTGGACCAGTTGGTGGTGCCACGGGAGTGCAGGGATAGCCTACTGAGGTTGGCGCATGACACACCACTGGCAGGACATCTAGGGGTGAGAAAAACGGTGGCGGCTTTGGGGAAATTGTTTTGGTGGCCGGGGATGAAGTCTCATGTGCAGTCATGGATAAACTCCTGTGATATTTGTCAACGTGTCGGGAAACCGAACCAAGTTATTCCTAAGGCTCCGTTACACCCTATTCCTGTGATTGGGCCACCCTTTAGTAAAATTATTGTGACATGGTTGGTCCACTCCCTCCCACTAAGGCGGGAAATAAATTTTTGTTAACCATAATGGATGTTGCCACTAGATACCCCGATGCATACCCTATGAAAAATGGAATGGCTAAGACGGTAGTCAGTAACTTGTTGTGGTACTTCTCAAGGTACGGGTACCCGGAGGAGATTCAGTCTGATCAGGGATCTAATTTCACCTCCAACATGTTCAAGCAAACAATGCAACAGCATGGGATACGAGCAGTAGTATCGTCAGCGTATCACCCTGAGAGTCAAGGGGTGCTTGAGCGGTGGCATGCTACACTTAAAAGCATGCTCAGGTGTTTTATTGTGCTGACAACGGTATGGATTGGGATCTTGGATTGCCTTATGTGCTGTTTGCTGCTCAGGAGGTACCTGGTGAGAGCCTGGGATTTAGTCCAAACGAGCTGATTTTTGGACACCGTGTCAGGGGCCCCCTTAACATGCTGAAAGAAATTTGGGAGGGGACTGTGCAGCCTTGTCCATTATTAAAGTATGTGCTTTGAAAGCCGTGAGCGCATGCTTAAGAGTCTGGAGATGGCAGGTAGAAATTTGACAGAATCACAAGCTTTGATGAAGGACAGGTATGATCGCAAAGTGAGGCTCCGGAAGTTCACTGTAGGACAAGAGGTATTAATTTTGTTGCCTTTGGTTGGTAACCCCCTCTCTGCGAAGTACACTGGACCTTATAAAATTGTAGAAAAAATTTCAGACTTAGATTACCTTGTTGCCACTCCAGACAGGAGGAAAAAGAACCAGTTATGTCACGTGAACCTTATTAAAGAGTATGTGAGGCGCCCTCTGAGCCTCTCACTGTCCCTGTGTTGGCTTGTTGCGGCCGTGGTGGAGAAGGAGAGGGGGACAGTCAAGCTTCAGAGGAGGATAGCTGGGATCAACATGTTTCAGCGGATCAGTGGGCGGGGAACTCGAGCCTAAGGGCTGACGAGGCTATAGCTCATTTGCCTGAGCCGCAGTTTGATGCTATCCGTCAGTTGTTCGGTTCATACCCCACTGTATTTGCTGAACACCCAGGCCTCACTACTCAGGCTATGCATGATGTTGACGTGGGGGACCATCTACCCTTTAAGTCAATCCCGTACCGTGTGCCCCCCATAAAACTACCAGCTCTGAGGGATGAGTTGGAGTATATGCTCGGTAGAGGGTTGATAGAGAAGGCACAGTTAAGTGGACTTCCCCCGTAACACTGCAGCCTAAGCCAGATGGCAAGGTACGCTTTTGTATTGATTTCCGTAGGTTAAACGGTTTGACTCCAACTAACCCATATCCTCTTCCTCGGGTTGATGATAGTGTTGACAAAATTGGTAATGCTCGTTTTTTGTCTAAAGTAGATTTAGTAAAAGGTTACTGGCAAGTACCTTTGTCCGAGCGTGCTAAAGAGGTATGTGGTTTTGTTGTGGACGGGAGTACCTACCGGTGCAATGTTATGCCTTACGGGCTTAAGAATGCACCAGCAACGTTTCAGAACCTGATGAATGAAATTGTAAAGGACATTCCAAATTGCACCGTATATTTGGACGATGTAATCATTTATGATGACGACTTTGAGAGCCATTGTGAGCACCTTGAGACCTTGTTCCGGAAACTTAGTGAAGCAGGTCTGGTAGTAAATTTGGCAAAGTGTGACTTCGTAAAAGCCACTGTGCAGTACCTTGGGTTTGTAGTGGGAAGGGGACAGGTGTGCCCTCCTCAGAACAAGGTACAGGCTATCAATAAATTTCCGCACCCAACAACCAAGAAGCAGATTATGAGATTCTTGGGTATGATAGGCTACTACAGACGCTTCATAAAGGTTACTCAACGGTGTTGGCACCTCTCACAGATTTGTTATCTAAAGACAAAAAGTTTTTGTGGGCACCTGAGTGTGAAAAGGCTTTCACTTTGGTGAAACATTTGCTATGTACTCACCCGATACTCAGGGCCCCAGACTTTAACAGGCCTTTTCAGCTGGCAACAGATGCTAGTGGTGTAGGGGCTGGTGCCGTCTTGCTACAGACAGACAATGAAGGTGTGGAACACCCAGTAAGTTTCTTTTCTAAGAAGTTCAATGCTGCACAAAAGAACTATTCTACAATAGAAAAGGAATTACTGGCGATTGTGCTGTCGCTCAGGCACTTCGAGGTGTATGTTCCAGCCTATGGCCCAGTCGTGGTTATCTACACTGATCATCACCCTTTGAGATTCCTGAATCAATTTCACAATCACAATATGAGACTGACCAGGTGGTCTTTGATGTTGCAGGAGTATAACCTGGACATCCGTCATATTGCTGGATGTGACAATGTGATCGCGGATTGTTTATCAAGGGTGGATGATCAGTCGTAGGCTATCACAGGTGTGTGGGTTTGAGTGGAGGAAAATAGGCTGCCCTTATAGTGCAGCCGGGAAAAAACATATTAAAATATAAAAAATCATATAAAAAACTCTTTCTTTTGATATAGGTAATCGTATAAGTTTGTCATAGCCTATAGAGTTTGAGTAGTCCACAAACTATCAAACGGCTGAGCTGCTGTAAGCTCGCTCTGGGAGCATGATATTGTGTCTTTTTGCTATTGTTGGGAGGAGTTATAAAATGTGAATTTTTGGTTAATAATAAGATGCGTTTTGGTGATAAACTCAGCTTTGTTTTAGTGCCATGCGGTCGCTGGGTCGCTGGGTGTGAGGGGCTTGATGGGGTTCTGTGTTTGTCAGATTTTAGCTCAGGGTTGAGCAAGTAAAATCTTGGGGGAGGTGTGACGCATGTCCAGTGTGAGCATGCTGTACAGAACGCCTAGTCATGCCCCACTCTCGCTAGGATCGTCAGGGCAGGAACTTTGGCTGTAGTCTATGTAGAGTTTCCTAACTTAGTTCATGTGAGCCGTTGTACTATAAGTAATATGAATATGTATTTTGTTTTCATCTGAGTCAACGAGTTCTATTTTATATCATTAGTTATAAGTATTGTGTGTAAAACTTATTTGTAATGATGGGAGAAGCGGCAGCCACAGTTGGGGGTCAGTGGGTGCGCCATGCGGGAGGTGGGCCTAACTCACTAGCACTCCCCCCCCCCTCCCCCCTCCCCTCAGTGCTAGGAAAGCCTTTGTCTATCCCAGAGGAGAGAGAGAAATTACGTAATGATTGTCAGTGGGCGGTCCTTAGTAGTTCACGTTGGGCTCACTAGAGGGCCGAGTATAAAAAGGGAAGTCTAGCCATTTTTTGATCAGAACTCATTAGGCAGAGCGACTTCTCATTTCCCTTGCTAACTATATATATTCTTCTGACTGATGTGAACTTTCTCTACTACCTTACATTCTTATCTCCTCTTTTCCCTACCCTTTTTAACTTCCATGGTCCCGTTGGTGCAGAGCTAGTCAGCCAACGTATTATCGCTTGAGTTCTCATGAGATACATGCCTATTAGATAGCCTATTTTGGAAGGGTTAACTTAGAATAGGATTGATTTATGTTTGTTGCACTTGTCTATGCATTTCCCTGTGTGTTATTATTATTATTCCTGGTTTCTGCTAGTCTAGGTAATGCTAGACTGGGGTAAGGCTTTTCTGTGTTACGAGTTGTTGTTTGATGCAGTGGTTAAGCGATAAACCTGCATACTCGTTTCGGTTCAGTGAAGCCTAGGTTGTCTTCGCGGCTGACTGTGTTGAGTTAATAATTTACAGTGCGTGAGGGCAAGAGCCTAACCACCCTGTATTTTATTAACAGCTTGTTTTTACTTTGTCAAGGAGCCGGGAGAAAACCAGATACAAGGGATCTGGATTTCTCAAAGTGCACTTGTTAGTGTTAACGTAATACTTTAAACAGTTGTGAGGACTTCGCTAGGCTACGAGCCGTTTTTGCTCAGTCACTGCTACCTTTTGCCCACAGTACCCCAGCTAGACTTTACTCGATTAGTAGATACAGAATAGTATTGAAGCTTTCCTTATGTATGATATTGTTTATGCACTATTGATTTCATGTGTTGCAAGCTTGGCTACTTTAGTGATTAGTGGCCCACGAGCACAATCCGAGTAGGCTATTGCCGTTGCATTTGCGGAGTACTTCTTTTTAATGTTTGCCATTTACTATTGCATATTCTTTTAATTATTCTTATGCCAATTTAAACCTGTAATAGTATTTAATTGCCAGTGTTTTTCTTATTGAATTACTGTTCAAAATCCGATACGTACTTCTTACGAGCATCCGAGAAGCATCTAACTTTTTTCAGAAGATTCCTTGCTCGATGCTTAAGGACTATTAATTAACGTAACGTAATAGTGCCGATCCGAAGTAGAGGGTGGAGGACTTCTTAAGTTCTTAGTCAAGGGTGGATTACTTCGGCTTCGGCCAACACTATTCTTTGGTGTTGTTGTTTCTTACTTCTTTGTTTGATTGTTGACCAGACTAGAGAATTCCTGTCTCTTTATTAGTCTGTTGTTGAACACTAGTACCGAGTTCTTGTATACCCCGTTATAGCAGATTGAACTCTGGAGGGTATTGGTGTTTTTTGTTCGGCTGGCAGTACTCAGGGGTTGGGATCGTGTGTTTCCGTTGTGGCAGCGAGCCGTATTAGAGTCCTGATTGAGAGCCCTTGTGTACCCGAGTGCCAGGTCGTAACAGTTCCTTTTCACACTTTCCAGCACATCTACCTCCACACCACACCTCCTTCTTACTTCCTCATTAGTCTGTCTATCCCTCCATGTAACTCCGCACGCACTCCTTAAGTAATTCATTTCCACTGCTCTCACTCTTGGTCTGAGTCTCTCAACCAACGTCCATGCTTCGCTTCCGTAAGTCAGTGTCAGGATTACCACACTGTCATGCAAGGACTTCTTCACTTCCATACTGACCACCCTATTTCTTGTTACTACTTTTAGCGTTCCTACAACCCTCTTCCCCTGTTGTACCCTCTCCCGCACCTCTTCATCCATAGTCCCATCTTTACTCAACACACTGCCCAGATACTTAAAAGAGTTGACGATCTCCATAGCCTGACCGTTCAGCTTCACCTCACACTCTGTGACTTCACCCCTTTCGAAGACCATAACCTTGCTCTTCCCCCGTATTTACCTTCAAATTCCGTTTTTCGCACACTGTTCCAAACTCATTTACCAGACCCTGCAACTCCCATTCATTATCGCTCATCAGAACTGTATCATCCGCAAACAGCAGTATAGGTAGCTTCCACTCAATTCCCTCCCTATTTTTTTTTTATGTTTCGCTATAGCTGTTAGTATTTTTTACATATCGTCTATACATAGCAATCTCGCCATATATAAAATATATATATATATATTAAATTTATATATAATTTAAGTAGATCCCGAAATTACACGTGAGTTACTTGCATAAATATTTCTGCCATATATATTTGGATGTATTAATTCATATAGCTGCATAATGTTATGATTTGTAATTTGTTGATCTTGTATTTGGTTCTATTTGACAGTTAAATGTATTGCTATTGGTGCTCAACCTCGTACCTATGTTCTGTATTTGGATTGAAATCAGTATTATATATTGTCAAAGTCTAGCCTAATATTTGTTATTATAGACTATTCAGTGGGCAGTTGGGTTTGAGTACATGATTAGATTGATATTCAGTATTCGATAAATGGATAGCCTATACAATCGGAGTCATGTACTTAACCTTTACCTGTCTTGATGGTGTAATGCTTAGAGTATTTAAGATCTGTATGAGGTAACCCAGGTTCGAATCCCGGTAGGACCACATGCTTTCATTAATTTCATTGGGAGGTGTTTGGTGTTGGGAGTGAGATTAATAAATTAGATAATGCATATCATAATTATATGATTTGTTTATGTTCTCTATGTAATTATTTTGTTTTGTGTTTGTTGTAATCGTCAATTATAATAGTTTTTTGTTTGTTTGTTTTTTGCTTGATATATTTGTATACACTATATAACGTGAACCTGACATTTTGCTACGTACTGCACTTCTACGCATTGTGCCTATAAATAATGTTGCACAGCTTCAAACGCTGACCTTTACTATATGTACAGTTTGCCGCACATATCATGAATAAAATCGTAATTTGGAAGCTTCGGACAAACCTCCCCACCCCCCTCACTCACTCCTCCTCCTCCTCCCTTCCACCTCACCTTCCCTCCCTCGCTTCCACTGTCCGGCTCAAGTGTTTCACGGTTATGTAGTAGGTCACTGTAGGTGTGTTGTAAAACATTATTACTAATTGCTTTCAATTAAGTATATTGATGCCCTAGCCGTAAAATAGTATATTAATTATGTTCTTAACCCATTCTGTACGGGTGATGTCTGCATTATTTGATTTTTGCTACATTTAGACGACTTTATGAAGCTTAGGAAGGATATGTGGTAGCTAAAAGGATTAAATGATTGGTTGAGATAGTGTGTTGTCTCTTAAGTGGCAGACGTCCTTCCCAAGCTTAATGTAATCTTCAAATATTTGCCAGACTATATTGAAAAGGACGTCACTGTTACTAGAAGGGTTAACAAAGTTTAGGCTAGTATAAATTTTTAATCGAATTTCATAAAGCAATTCATGGATAGGTTACGGATGAGGCATATTCCAGACAACTCAGAGAGGGAGAGAGAGAGAGAGATTAGTGATTCAACAACTAAGTCGTCTTTCAATAGATAGATAGATAGATAGATAGAACTTAAGTATTCCCATTTCAGCTATGAATCGGGATATTATATAGTATATGTATAAGTGAACATATATAGTATATGTATAAGTGAACATATATAGTATATGTATAAGTGAACATATATAGTATATGTATAAGTGAACATATATAGTATATGTATAAGTGAACATATATAGTATATGTATAAGTGAACATATATAGTATATGTATAAGTGAACATATATAGTATATGTATAAGTGAACATATATAGTATATGTATAAGTGAACATATATAGTATATGTATAAGTGAACATATATAGTATATGTATAAGTGAACATATATAGTATATGTATAAGTGAACATATATAGTATATGTATAAGTGAACATATATAGTATATGTATAAGTGAACATATATAGTATATGTATAAGTGAACATATATAGTATATGTATAAGTGAACATATATAGTATATGTATAAGTGAACATATATAGTATATGTATAAGTGAACATATATAGTATATGTATAAGTGAACATATATAGTATATGTATAAGTGAACATATATAGTATATGTATAAGTGAACATATATAGTATATGTATAAGTGAACATATAGTATATGTATAAGTGAACATATATAGTATATGTATAAGTGAACATATATAGTATATGTATAAGTGAACATATATAGTATATGTATAAGTGAACATATATAGTATATGTATAAGTGAACATATATAGTTGTTTCCCAAAAAAACGTATTTCCAATTAAGCCTATGTGATATGATTGAGAAATGGATGAGTAATATACACGCGATGTGACCATAAAGGGGAAGTAATCTAAATAACGAATGTTAAAACATCAATAGAGGGTCAGAACAAATACGGGTAGTAATGCTTACAATAATAAGAGTGGTGATGAAGTGATAAGATAAGATTTATATCTCATGGCATTAACACTGTAAATGCAGTCCACCGAAATGTATTGGGTCATATATAATCCTGAATAATATTGCCTTATTAGTTATTATAAGAGAGGAATTAGTAAATGAAGTAGGCAAATCTGAAATATATTGAATACTGATTAATTTTCTGGAAAACATAAACTCTGACAACTAAATATTCACACACAAAACCGAATATAGATAACAAATAATAGTACCGTATACAACAATAATAATATACAAAAATGAATGTATACACAAATATTTCAGGAAATTCCTCTCTCTCTCTCTCTAATGGCAAACTACATTGAACAACGCCCTTTGAGATGTATTACCCATTCAGTATCGGCGACGTCTTGATAATTTCATTCTAGCTACATTTAGAGGATATTATAAAGCTTAGGAAGGATATATGGTCACTAAGAGGTTTTGTTGATAAAGTCTGTAGCCATTTAATGTGTATACGTCCTTCCTAATCTAAATAAAATCATCTAATGGTTGCCAGGATATAATGACAGGGACGTCCCCGGTACTGTAT
The DNA here is from genome assembly GCA_032716605.1 of Paralithodes platypus. Taxonomy (NCBI): domain Eukaryota; kingdom Metazoa; phylum Arthropoda; class Malacostraca; order Decapoda; family Lithodidae; genus Paralithodes; species Paralithodes platypus. Next base: position 42,265,420 of record CM064527.1, on the reverse strand, counting down.
GGGTTGATGGTATAACATTAAACAACGTTAGCGATACGACACACATTATGAAATATATATACCTTAAACATATATGATTAATATAAGTATACTCATAATTTTCTTACAGTTATTGATTAGACATGAACATATGTCTTATTCGTGCAATGAAGAGAGAGGTCCAAGTCATTGTTGCGACAATATGAAATACCGGTACTAGCTGTGAGTCTTACACTAGGAGCAGACAAAACTTCCATCTCCATTAACGGTTTCTTAGTTACAAACTATCTAATCCAAGAATCGTTATACAGTACCTGTAAAATATAGCAAATACTTTGTTGCGTGCTCGAACATAATGCTATACTTTGTCATAATGAATTAATGTGTAAATATTTCTTTACATAATATTGATTTATATTTCCGAAACCGAGGTGTTGTGAGACTTGCTGGCGCGATGTCTGGTCACACCACATTTCGACACCGTGAGAGGAACATTACCAGCCAATCGAATTATGAACCGAGCTCAACAGAAACTAGTTCAGCGTGGCCAGATAATTGGTCTGTGGGGTGCAGGCCATCAACATGCCGAGATAGCAGCCATGATGGGGATAACCAAACCAACAGTTGATCGGTGGGTTGAGAGATGGCAGGAATCTGGCAGTCTCTTAGATCTTCCTAGGTGTGGAGCCCCAAGAAAAACCACTGCAGATGACGACGAAAGAATTGTAAATGAAGCACGGAACAAACCACTCACCAATGCAAAGGCTATCCGGGAATCTTTAAATTTGGACATCTCGGATGATACTGTCCGGCGCCGTATGCATGCATCAGGTATTCACCACCATCCTCCTGCTCAAAAGCCAAAACTTGAGGAACGACATCGTGAAGCCAGGCTGCAGTTTGCTCTAGAACATGTCCACAATGATCTTGCATACTGGGGAAGAGTCATATTTTCTGACGAAAAAACATTTGCTTCTACTACTCATGGTCGACTTCATTGTTGGAGAGAAGATGGAACAAGATATGAGAGAAGAAATATCCATGAAGTAGCCAGAAGTGGACATGTGACTGCAAATGTTTGGGGTTGGATTCACTTACATGGCATTGGCGAACTAGCGGAGATCCACGGGCGATTCAACTCGGAGCAATACATCGAGATTCTCGAAGAAGTGATGCTGCCTACCGTTCGCCAGTATGCCTTACCTTACCCTGAACAGATTATCTTTATGCAGGTATATTGTAGTTGTGTGTTACACGGTTTACTTATGTTATAAACTTGTATACTCATATGAGTACACATTTATAATAAGACTCAATAAAACCAGAGAAATCAGTTGTGTAATCAGTGCATATATATATATATATATATAATAATAATAATAATACTAATAGTGTATAACATGACCCATAACTTCATATAACTCAAACGCAATCGAGTTACCATTTTAAGCATTTGGAAAGACTCGGCCAGGAAACAGGTGGACATTTATAGGCCATTTGCTCTAGCCCCTTTGGAATTTACAAGAGATTAAGGATGACGATTATTGCCAAGTTCGCTTTATAGTAACATGAGTACGCTGGGCCATCCTGTGCATCACATGTAACAAGTATTAAAATGTTTTGGGTATATGCGATGTAATTATACAATATACTCCATCATCTGATTATAATTACAGGACAACTCGCCAATTCACACAGCCCGGATTGTGAAGCGATGGTTTGCAGATCAGCGTCACGTGCAGCTATTGGACTGGCCTAGTAAGGGATGTGATCTTAATCCCATTGAGAACGTGTGGGGAACCATCGTAAATACGTGGACACCTGACCAAGAGCGGACCTCCCAGCAACTACTGCACCACACAAGGCAGGAGTGGGAGCTATTCCGACGAAACCAAAATGTAGTATATAATCATGTAAGAAATATGCGGGACAGATTACAGGGCGTCATAGATGCAGATGGAGGCTGGACAAAATATTGAGTTAACTAATGATCTATCAGAATCCTAGAATGCGTATTTTTATATATTTGTTTTCGCCAAGAAGTATCTAATCTAAACTATACCAGTAGGTTCATAGTGAAGTTTTGCCTTAAACTTGGAATATAATCTTTCATAATATTCATAATATTTATTTAGTTTGTATATATACGCATTATTTGTTGTCAAATTAACATTTCTCGTGTCTATTAAGGATTATATGGGTTTAAATGCATAAACCATTACTTTGTAAGAAAGTATAAGTAAATTACAATACAGAGAATACCGGTAATTGTTTATTTCTCCTTTTCATCATATTATGTTGTAGATTTTACCATTACTCTCTTATTAAGTATTTTATTCCAACTGATTTTTGAATACTTAATGGTTACATCACATGTATATTGCTCATCCATTTCTCAATGATATCACACAATTAGAAATGCGGGAGAGAACTATATATGTTCACTTGTTATACATATACTATATAATATCCCGAATCATAACTGAAATGGGAATACTTAAGGTCTGTCTATCTATCTATCTATCTATCTATCTATCTATTGAAAGATGACCTAGTTGTTGAATCACTAATCTCTCTCTCTCTCCCTCTCTGAGTTGTCTGAAATATGCCTCATGCGTACCCTATCCATGCATTGCTTTATGAAATACGATTACAAATTTAAACTTTGTTAACCCATTTAGTAACAGTGGCGTCTGTTTCAATATATTCAGGCAAATATGAGATTACATTAACCCCTTCACCAACATGACGTAAGTTGTATCATATTCTGGTTACCATTAGACGATTTTCTTTAGTTTATAGTCTACCTGTATGACTCATATGGGTAAACCCGATCTCAATAAACTCTCTGAATACCATAGGTCCTTCTGAAACTGCATTAAATCGTCTAAATGTAGCCATAATGAAAGGGAAAAAGACGTCATGGTGCTGAAGGGGTTAAGCTTGGGAAGGACGTCTGCCACTTAAGAGACTACACACTATCTCAACCAATCATTTAATCCTTTTAGCTACCACATATCCTTCCTAAGCTTCATAAAGTCGTCTAAATGTAGCAAAAATCAAATAATACAGACGTCACCCGTACAGAATGGGTTAAGAACATAATTGGTGGAAGGGAGGAGGAGGAGGAGTGAGTGAGGGGGGTGGGGAGGTTTGTCCGAAGCTTCCAAATTACGATTTTATTTTAACTTGTGCGGCAAACTGTACCTTTACACTGCGTTGCATCAGGTTATAATATTGTAAAATGTCAACATGTTATAAATTATGTTTTAATCTTTGTAATTCTTTCGATTCATGATATATTTCTATATTAATTTTCGCTTATTCCACTTATTTCATTTTTTGAGTAAGATAATATACATATTCTCAAATATATAATACCAACTCTCTGAAAATAATTATGATATTGTAATTTTGTTAAGAAGAAGAATTATATATTCTCCACAAAAAAGAAATAGAAACTAGAGTACACACATTTGAAGAGATCAATAATTAGTTGTACTAGATTTATAGTATTGTTGGAAATCACGTTCACATATTTCCTTTGGGGAGTTGCAAAATTGGTGTAGAAAAGGTTTTTCTATTATTGAACCCCTTCAGCACGAGGGCGTCATTTTCATCATATATTGGTTGCCGTTAGACGATTTTCTTGAGGTAATAATCTACCTCTAGGACTCAAGGGGTAAATGCGATCTCAATGAAACCCTGTGAGTAATATAGGTCCTTCTTAAACTGCAGAACATCGTCTAGTTTTAGCTAGAAGCAAAGGTAAAAAGACAGCATCGGGCTGAAGGGGTTAATGAAATGTTTGTACAAATATTTCCCAAAAATAACTATAAACATTAAAATATATACAGTTCAATAAACATATGTGTTCAATTAATTCTACTACTGATATTTACTCTCTCACTTTGCTTAATATGAGTTGCGGAATAGAATATAAAAAATTCCTCACCAAAAAAAAGATGAATAGTATATAAATAAACAGATCAATAAATAGTTCTAGTAAATGTATTGTAAAGCTGAAAAAACGTCGCTTGAATTTTACCTTATGACTTTGCCTTTTCCCTTTGCCTATATATATATATATATATATATATATATATATATATATATATATATATATATATATATATATATTTATATATATAAGAATCGCATTATTTTTTAATTGAACTGAATTCAACGTTTTTATTTAGCCAGTAGAACATATTATAAATGGTAATCATAATACAAAATTATCATTACATTGGTTGAGTCTCGTGAGAGATATTTCCCTTAAAGACACCTAGTACTTTAATTCGAAAGCTTATATAGTAATATTATGGTAATACAAAATAAATAATTGTACAACTGCACGCAATACAAGACAAATTAAATATCCAGGTCTTCTCAGAGAACAGAAATACATACATACGCACATATCAAAATATAATTTTAGCTACTAATTATATTGTACAGTAAAGCTGAACACTACGCTGACATATTGCCTTAGGGAGTTGTGAAATGGGTGCAGACAATGTGGTTTGTGGGCGAATTGGGGCCAATGTTGAAACCTTGCCATGAATGTTGAAGGAGGCGACTGTTGCAATGGTCCAGGTGTATATTCAATATGACTGCCTCTTTTATTACCTGTGTGGGTGTGTATGTACAGTATGTGGGTGTGTGCATTCTATGTGTGTAATTTTATATTTTTTTTTCTATGTGAGTGAGGGAGGCAAAAGGCAGAGCTGCCTATAGCGAGTGCCTCCCCCATAGTTGAAAGAGTGACAGGGCCAAAATCAAGGGACGTTCGAGCCAAAATGCCTGGACACACGGAGTTTGAAGCAATTTAAGTCATAGGAAGAGGGGAAAACTGATTCTGGGAGAGAGTTCCAGAGCTCAGCTGTTGAATAGAAGAAAGTCTGAGAGCAATGTTTCACTCTTGGGTTGGAGTAGGGGTGGGATTGAGTTGCAAGATGGGTACCACGTGCCCTACGTAAAGGAGGTGGTATACACTGGGAAAGCTCTGAGGAACACTGATTATTATAGTAGCGATAGAATAGCGAGAGAGATGCAACATTGCGGCGAAGAGAGAGAGATTGCAGAGAGTTGGTGAGTGGACAGGAGTTAATGATACGAAAGGCCTTCCTTTCAATTTTGTCTAGGAGAGCGGTGTGAGAGGAACCTCCCCATACTTGTGAACAATACTCAATACAAGGACGCACTATGCCCCTGTACAGAGCAAGAAGCTGTGCAGGGGTAAAGAACCCCCTAAGGCGGTTGAGCACACCCAGCCTTAGAAAGACTGGTAATATGGTCCTTCCAACTGAGAGCAGAAGAAAAAGAGACACCAAGAATATTGAGAGAAGATGAAGGATTGATTTTTGTATTGTTGAAGAATTAGGGATAGTCCGCAGGGAGTTCCTGACGGGTAGATAGATGGAGAAATTGGGTTTTGGAAGCATTAAAGGTAACAAGGTTTTCTCTGCCTCAATTGGAGATAGTAGTTAGGTCAGAATTTAAGTGTTCTATGGCTTCGTTCCGTTTGTCATTGAGGAATTGCTGGTTTGAGCATTCTGAAAAACTAATGGAGTAGTGTAAAGTTGAATAGTCTGCGTATGAATGGATGGGAATTGAAGTACAGTTGAGAAGATCATTTATAAAAATTAGAAAGAGAATAGGAGATAGGACAGAGCCTTGAGGAACACCGGAGTTTATAGGCTGAGGAAGTGTCGAGTGATGGCCGTCCACATCCGCAGCTATGGAACGGCCGGAGAGGAAATTAGAGACAAAGGCACAGATGGAGGGATAGAAACCGAAGGAGGGTAGTTTAGAAATTAGAGATTTGTGCCAGACTCTATCGAAGGCTTTCGATATGTCTAGTGCAATAGAAAAAGTCTCACCGATATGTGTGTGTGCTTTCTCTGTGTTTATGTACGGTATGTGTGTGTGCTTTCTCTGTGTGTATGTACGGTATGTGTGTGTGCTTTCTCTGTGTGTATGTACGGTATGTGTGTGTGCTTTATCTGTTTGTATGTACGGTATGTGTGTTTGCTTTCTCTGTGTGTATGTACGGTATATGTGTGTGCTTTCTCTGTGTGTATGTACGGTATGTGTGTGTGCTTTATCTGTGTGTATGTACGGTATGTGTGTGTGTTGTCTCTGTGTGTATGTACGGTATGTGTGTGTGCTGTCTCTGTCTGCGAGTGTGTTTTTATGTTTTACTTTAGTTTTTCTATTTTGTTTCCCAGAACACGTATGTCCTTAAGAATGTGTAAACCTATTGTTAATATTACTATCATAAAATTTACATACAAGATGTACCTGGACACTAATTACATCTTAGGTTCGCACAGTGTAATACTATGGAATAATAGGATTGGAAGCTAATTGGATGTAAAGTGGAATCTAGAACCATAGTGAAACGGAATATTGAGAATCATTTAAGGGGAGATGGTTCGTGTTTCTGGTCCACCTTCTCCCTCATGTTTTGCTTCATTAGCTTTCAGATTTTAAGACGTTTGGCCCATTAGTTTGGCGATTATAAGACCTTTCACCCCATTTATTTGTCAATATTAAGACCTTTCGTATAATTAAGGTGTCATTTTTTTTCCTGACGAGCGAAAGCGAGCCAGTACTATAGCGGTAACCTTCGCTATCGAAAAATGTACACATTTATCTTGAATGGGGATCTTGAGGTGTCTTTTTAAGTTTGATAGAGGTCTAGGGAGAAAACTAAAATAATAATAGAAAGATGAAAAAAGTAAGCAAATGAATGCGCCCATCTCCCTTTGAAGCGAAAGAAGTGGTTTTGAAGTTATATTTTCTGTTTGTGTGCATATATTAGTGGCATTATATGATTTAGTGTGGGGCTACTGTATTACAAGCACTGTATGTTATGTTTTATTTGGCTTTCTTATTTGCATACCGTATGTGTTTGTACATGACTGAGTATATCAATATGCTTGTAAACAGACGGACATAATATTATTTACTGTGGAGTAATAATAACAGTATTAGACTAATCACAAACGGTGAGAATATATTTGAATTTATCTATGAGTATTTTGCATTCAGTACAGTCAAATTTACAGTTTACTTATACCCTGTTCAAAATAAGTAGGCCAAAATTCTTCAACATTAAGCTCTGTAACTCACTAACAACTAGATTAATCGAGCAAACATTACAACCATTTGGGAAGGTTCAGCCAAGAATGGGTGTGGAAATTTACAGACCATTTGCTCTAGCCCTTTTTTTAGTTATAAAGCTTAGGTTCAACAAATCCTGACTGATTTATTTGGAACAGGGTATAGTTAAGCATTATTCCTGCTTTCAACAATTTGCATACAAAAAATTGCTCACCAAGATGATATGGCATACGATCACTTATACAAAAATGATCACGCCCTATTCTGCACACACACACACACACACACACACACACACACACACACACACACACACACACACACACACACACACAAATCAATCCCCGTCACAACAACTTAGTCATCTTTATTACAAGCCTAACTATTACCATGTTATTAACGGCTAACACTACTACCACTACCATTGCCACTACCACCATATTAATAACTACCACCACCACTATCACCATATCAACTAACTACCACCATTATGTTTACGACTACCACCACTACCACTACCACCATATCAATAACTACCATCACCACTATCACCATATCAACTAACTACCACCATTATGTTTACGACTACCACCACTACCACTACCACCATATCAATAACTACCACCATTATGTTTACGACTACCACCACTACCACTACCACCATATCAATAACTACCACCACCACTATCACCATATCAACTAACTACCACCATTATGTTTACGACTAACACCACTACCACTACCACCATATCAATAACTACCACCATTATATTCACTACTACCACTACCACCATATCAATAACTACCATCACTATATTCACCATTACCACCACTACCACCATATCAATAACTACCACCAACACATTAACGACTAACACGACTACCACTACCACTGCCACTACCACCATTTCAATAACTATCACCATTTTATTCACCACTAAAACCACTACTACCATATCAATAACTATCACCACTACATTAACCATTACTACTACAACTATCACCTTATCAATATCTACCACCACTATATTAACTACTAACACCACTACCACTACCACCATTTCAATAACTAACACCATTTTATTCACCACTAAAACCACTACTGCCATATCAATAACTATCACCACTACATTAACCATTACTACTACTACAACTATCACCTTATCAATACTGTATCTACCACCACTATATTAACTACTAACACCACTACCACTACCACCTTATCAATATCTACCACCAATATATTAACTACTAACACCACTATCACTAACAGCTACCACTATATCAATAACTATCACCCCCAAACAATACCACCACAATCACCATCACCACTTCCTCCTCCACCACCACCACGAACACAGCCACTCCAATCACCATCACCACTTCCTCCTCCACCACCACCACCACCACAACACCACATCTCCAACAACTTTCGTCAAGTATTAAGACCCAAGAAGTCTCACCAAACTTCCACTCTTTGCCTCTCATCTCTCAAACTTTAGTCCTCCAGTTTGTCAACCTTGGAACTCTACACCAACCAAGTATAAATGACGTCAGGTATTTTCTTTCAACTCGTGTTTTGTTTTCGGTCTTTCGCATTCTTTTGGGAGGGTGAAGTTTTGTTTTGATGCGCGGGGGAGTTTTGCTTGTGTTTGTCTTGTGTTAGTCGACAACCTGTTTTTGCTGTTTATTTATATATCTTTTTATCATATTACGGTTAATGTACTGAAATGCATAGCTTATTATAAGGTATATCTACTGTATATATAAAAATATGCCTTGAATCTAAGTATTGTCTTTTTTGGGCAATTGTAAGTGGCGCTTTATTGATATATTAATTAGCGTATCTGACCTCAGTTACACCTACAGTACGTGCATAAAATAATGTCATGAAAGTCAGGGATCCAGTGAATCCATGTTCTTTCTACCATTATTTCTGCTCGATAAGTTACAAGGTGTTAAAGTCCTCGTCTTGATTTTTAATTGATGCATACAAAGAAATACATTATTGTAAGAGTATATATAACCCACTATACTCGGTTCCATTTCAGCTGGCGGTAAATTGAATCAATTTTTACTGATTTCTCAACAAATAACGGAAACATAAGAAACTGCTATGTCTCGACTTCATATCAGTGCAAAGTTTTCATAATCAGCAACAGATTTCACTACAAAATCTGCATAATAGCGGAGTAATCAAGATATAGTATAATAGTAAGCCATAGTAACTTACCGTCAGCTGGAAAAGAAGTTATTTGTTTATAGATAATTGTGGACAACACGTACAGTATAACTATAGTCGGGTTTGTTCCAGCTGACAACAGATCTCCATGTTCCCATATTCGGTACTCAACTATGTCAAAGCAAATATATTGTTAATTATGAAAATTGCATCAATATTTTACGTTAAGAATCAATAGTTTATTTGTTAAAGGATTCAATTACTCGCCTACAAAAAATATGTTATTGATTCAATTCAATACTAGTGTGCTGGTAATTCAGTCTGCTCACAATTATCAACATTAAGTGTTTCATTATTTCTGATATGCCTTATCTTATAAAATATCTTCACCATACAATGGAATACAAAGGGATACGAATAGCAATAGACGAATGTAATTAGCCCCAACGAAGCTGTTTACGTTTGTATAAATATAACGAGATATTACCTCATATCTGTACCACTAACAAAAACATTAATTACTAATCATCAACTTAATACTTATATTCTTCCAAACCACTGAAAGTTACCTAAGCGTGGCTGTGCGATCGAACTTTAAGGGGAGATGGGTCGTTTTTCTAGTTCCCCTTTTCCTCCATATTTAGCCCCTTTAGTTTTCAGAGTTTAAGACGTTCAACCCATTAGTTTGGCGAGTTTAAGACCTTTCGCCCCATTATATTTGTCAATAGTAGGACTTTATGTGTCATTTACTGTATGTGTTGATTTTTTCCTGGCGAGCGATAGCGAGCCTGTATTTTAAGGGAAGGGACATCTTTCTACAGAAAAAAAATTACACATTTATCTTGAAAGGGGTTCTAGGGGGTTTAATTTTAAGCTTGATGGAGGTCTAGGGAGCAAACTAAAACAAATATATGCACCAGTAATAATTAACTAACAAAAACAAATAATAAATAAATCAAATAACATCCCCTTAAACCTTCACAAACCTTCCAAGCGTGTATTCCTGGTTTGAGTGATACCGTGTGTGATAGCCAGAAACATATCAGCAGCAGTCTTATTATTATAAGATTTCCTCATATGCGTGTGATAGGTGTTTTGCCTTCAGATTCTTGCGACAGATATTCCTTAGGGAGTTATTGTGTTGCGTGTCTGCTTGGTATGTGTGTGTGATTGTGTGTGTGCTGTGTGTATGTTGTGTGTGTGTGCTTGCTTGTGTGTGGTGTGTGTGTGTGTGTGCTTCCGAGTTTGTGTGTGTGTGTCCGTGTCTTTGTGTGTGTGTGTGTGTGGAATTACTTTTCATATACATCTATTTTATAGAGTTATACAGGTATATAAATGTTGGTTGTGCATTGGTTTATCTTCTCAATTTACAATATAGTATTGTTGTCTTTGAAGTATTTATTCTCTCTCTCTTTCTCTCTCTCTCTCTCTCTCTCTCTCTCTCTCTCTCTCTCTCTCTCTCTCTCTCTCTCTCTCTCTCTCTCTCTGAACTCTAGTAAGTACTTCACTATCGACCAATCTAATTACACGTGGGGAAATGGTTGCAAAATTATTGGTAAATCTTTTAACTCACACGAATCTACGAATTTCTTCTTCAATCGAGTTGTCAACTTGTGGAATGGGCTTCCCCGATACGTTATAGACTGCAGCACCGTTGATTCTTTTAAACTTCGACTAGACAAATATCTTGCATCAAACCTGCGACTGACTGCGTTTGTAAATGAATAACTTTATTTTGTTCTCCCCTCAGATTCATCAAGGATTATTGCGTATATATATATATTACTAAGACGCTACTCTCTTTTTCCCAGATATACGAAAAATCACGTATAGCTGTGTTATGTTTTTTTTTTTTTTTTTTTTAAAGGGACAATGAACGGAGGAAGGAAAAACACAGATAAAACAAAAAGGTCCATGTGCCTAAAGGCATCCTCCATTCATAAAATGTTTGTAACAACTGGATTTAAACATTTGCAGATTGTAAGTTTGTGGAAAGCAATTCGAGGGAAGTGAATTCCAAAGAGTAGTAGCTCTGGGGATAAATGAATTCTGATAAGCAGAAGATCTGCATTGTGGAGGAGAAAGTGTAAATTCATGGGCGCTCTCAGCTGCCCTAGTTCTACGCGGAAAGATGTGGAGAGGCGGCACAATTGAAGCAAGTTCCTCGGAACAATTGCTGTGAAAATATCTGTAGAATAATGCAAGGGATGCAACGTTTCTTCGTATGGATAATGTAGGAAGGTCTGTGTGATTGCAGGGTTATTGATTAATCTAATAGCTTTATTTTGAATTTTGTTACTAACCCATTTGTCCCCTACTAACTTCCTAATCCTGCCACTGACATTAGTTCCAGGGCAGTAGTTCCCTTTCCAATTTTCCCTTACCCACTCTAAACCACTGTGTTTTGGAGGACAAGCAGCCTAGAGGGGTGACTAGACCTGTTGTTGCTCGATTTCCTTTGTACTCTCTCTTTCTCTTTCTCTCATCCTTCTCCCTACCACTCCAATCAGCCCATATCCCCTGACTTCTTCTTGTCACCTCCCTCCCCTTTCCTCCACCCCTCTCTATCTCTCTCGCTCTCTCTCTCTCTCTCTCCCTCCTTCCCCTCATCACACCACCTCTTACCCTCATTCCAGATAACAAAGTCTAGGTTTAGGTAAGGGGGGAGGGGGGGGGGGATTCTCACTTCTTCGGGCTGCCCCCCCCCCCCCCCTCCCCCACCCCCCGCCCACCGGAATGGTTGCCACAGAGAAGATAGTGATCGCCTTTTTACACGGGGGGGGGGGGGGGGGGGGCTAGAAGGGAGCAAGGAGAGGGGGGTTGGGAAGAAGGGATGAATATCAGGTGGCAATGAATTGGAGAGAGAGAGAGAGAGAGAGAGAGAGAGAGAGAGAGAGAGAGAGAGAGAGAGAGAGAGAGAGAGAGAGAGAGAGAGAGAGAGAGAATGTCATAATAACAGCAATGAGAGGAAGCAGAGTGAAAAGACAAGTTGTAAATAAAATAGAGACATACAATTTATTCAGGCATAGTGTAAATAAGGAAAACAGAAAAAGTGTATAAATAATAACAACGGTGGAGCGAGACGAGCAAGTGAATACAGAGAGAAGTAAGGAAAGACAAAGAAAATCAAGCTAAGCCAAAAAAAGAAGAAGCACAGCAATGTTTTTATAACAAGGGTCAACTGAGATGAGGAATAGAACCCAGAGCAAATGAGAGAGAGAGAGAGTGTGTGTGTGTATGTGTGTGTGTGAGAGTGAGTTAGTAAGTGAGTGAGTGAGTCAGAGAGAAACAGAAAGTGTGTGCATGTGCGTGCGTGTGTGTTTTGATGTGTGCAAGAAGGAAAAGCAAGAATGGAAGACGATAAAAGAAGGATTGGGAATAAAGAAAGTAAACAAATTGCAACACGAGAAGAGGGGAGACACAGGCGATAAAAGGAAAGAGAGAAACAATAATGTGAGAGACAGGGAACGGAAACAAAATAAGGAATTGAGCAAGTAAGGAAGAAGTCAAGAAAAATAGGTGATATTCTTAAGGGGACAGTGGCTTTTTTTATTTTTTTCATTTATACATGTATTCATTTATTTTTTAGTTTCCTCGCTAGACCTCAAACTTATAAAAATAACCCCTAGACCCCCTATCAAGATAAATTTGAAAAACAAAAATCGGTAGAAAAATGACCCGACCGAAGGCCGATTTCTTTTAAATATACAGGCTCGCTCTCGCTCGCCAGGAAAAAGTCGATACTTAAATAGAACGAAAATTCTTAACATTAACAACTAAATGGGGCGAAAGGTGTTAAAATCGCCAAACTAATGGGCTGAACGTCATAAAATCTGAAAACAAATGGGGTTAAACACTAAGGAGAAAGGGGTCCAGGAAAACGACCCATCTTCCCTTAAACAAGGGAGGGACAAATAGTGGAGAATTGGGCGGAGGTAAAGGATGTGGTGAGTTTGAGAGGGAGATGGTCGTGATAGCAAATGAGAGAAGTGAGAGAGAGAGAAAGAGAGAGAGAGAGAAGTAAAGAAAGAATAGGTGAGTTTGAAAGTAAGATGGTTATGGGAGCAAAAAGATGAGAGAAAATAATGGGTGGGTGATAATGATATGAAATAAAGAAATGGAAGAAAGATAGGTGTACCAAATGAAAAGATTCGATACAAGAATATGAAAAGCCATGAACAGGTAGAAAATGTGATAACAGGAAATGAGAAGACGAACATATGAGTGCTAAGATAATAAAAGCAAAACAAAAATAAAGAAGTATGAAGGAGATGGTGATAGTAAATGAAGTAAGGCAAGTATGAGAAAGATGATAGTAGTAAATAAAGATAGTCAGGGAAGATATAAAATAGGCTAATAGCAACATAGGAAGAAAGGGAATCAAATCTGGGAATTAATAGAGACGTGATGATCGGAAACTGCAATGTCAGGAAAAAGCAAGTGAAAAATAAAAACACGTTACTGTAAAACGAAGGCAATGTTAGGAGGAGGGTAAAATTTATCAGGGAATATAAGATCCTATGATGCTAGTAAGATCGAACAAAAACAAGACAAAGAAAAAAACAAGGGAAAGCTGCGAAGAAAAGATAGGTTAAGATAAAAGGAGGAAGATAACCAAAACGAAGATAGGAAGAAGGAAAAATTGACAAGAAAAAAGCAACTGGAGAAGGAAGAAACGGCAGACTGGCAAAGAGGAGGCGGTGTTAGGAGGAGAGTAAAAGACAAGTGGTAAAAATAAATATAGTAAGAAGGAGAACACTGACAAACAATAGAAGAAGAAGAAGAAGAAGAAGGGGAAAACAAAATGTAAGCGAAGACAAATAAAAAGCCGACTAACAAAGAGGAGAGTAAAAGACGAATTGGACGAGGTAGTGGAGATGAGCAAAGTTTGACGAGTCCGTAAAGATAGCTGAAAAATTGAGAGAGAGAGAGAGAAAAAAAAGACATAGAGAGAGAGAGAGATAGAGAGATGAATGTAAACATGGGTAAGAAGATAGAGAAAAGAGAGGTATACAAATAATTAGCTAATTAGCTAGACAGATAGAGAGAGAAAGAAAGAGAGAGAGAGAGAGAGAGAGAGTATATTTATGTATGAAATAGACACGTAGGAAAAAAGAATGGACTATGAGCCGTTACAATGATCATGATAAAATGGAGTCACTTTAATGCAAAGATCTACCTTTATAGAACCTAAGAACACTAATGAAGACTAAAAAACAAACACCCCTACAATAAGTAAATAACTATTGTACTGTACAAGTCAAAACACACCGTCCCTCACTCCCTACACTAATATGTAATCAACAGAAAACCAGATGAAGTTAAGGAAAAGGGGGATACTAAACCATTTTAGAGCAATGTCGGCGTCGGAGGGGAGAGATAATTAAGTATTTACGGAAGAACGAATTAACCTGATTAGTATTTACAGAACAGTTAAATGTGTCCTCCAGGGATATTATGTGTCTTTAAATATGCTGTCTGTGTGCGTGTAATATATATATTTACTTTTAAAACGTTTTTCATATATCTAAATTATAAGGCTCTCAATAATTATTCAAGAGTATCAATATATCCTTCCAATTATTCATATCTTATTTACTCTAATTGTATTAAGTGTACCCCCCCCCCCACACACGCACACATACGCACACATCCACACACAAGAACACACCACACACAAAAACACACCACACACACTCACATATACTTCACACCAACTCTAACCCACATACATCACATACATTATAAACGCATCAAACACACACAGTAATACCAACACTCAAACACCTATCTCCGCAGCTCTCCCACTCCCCTAAAACCCATGGCACCCTACATATCACCCAACCCATCTCCCCAAAGCCCTCCCGTCTCTCCCAAGCATCCCTTGTCTCTCCCCAGCACCCCCTTTCTCTCCCCAGCACCCCCTGTCTCTCCCCAGCACCCACCGTCACTTCCCAGCACCCCCTGTCTCTCCCCAGCGCCCCCTGTCTCTCCCCAGCGACCCCTGTTTCTCCCCAGCACCCACTGTCCCTCCCCAGCACCCTCGTCACTTCCCAAACCTCTGAAGTATCGCCCTTATTTACCTCACTCGGTTTATGTCCCTTCTGCAGCGCCGCCGTCGGTCCTATAATAGCTCCAGCAGTTTACGGAGGGCGTCCAATGGTATCGCCGCCAAAAGATATATATATATATACATATATATATATACAGAGAGAGAGAGAGAGAGAGAGAGAGTGTACAAAGGAGTACAAAGGAAATCAAGCAACAACAGGTCTAGTGATCCTTCTAGGCTGCTTGTCCTCCAAAGCACTGAGGATTAATTGTCCAAACAGTTGTTTAGAGTGGGTAAGGGAACATTGGAAAGGTAACTACTGCCCTGGAACTAATGTCCGTGGCAGGATTAGGAAGTTAGTAGGGGACAGATGGGTTAGTAACTGAGGGGGGGATAAAATAAAGTTATTCATTTACAAACGCAGTCAGTCGTGGGTTTGATGCAAGATATTTGTCTACGCGA
Organism: Paralithodes platypus; assembly: GCA_032716605.1. Classification (NCBI taxonomy): domain Eukaryota; kingdom Metazoa; phylum Arthropoda; class Malacostraca; order Decapoda; family Lithodidae; genus Paralithodes; species Paralithodes platypus. The sequence goes on along the minus strand of CM064527.1, from coordinate 42,249,614 downwards.
AGTTTAAATGAATCAACGGTGCTGCAGTCTATAACGTCTCGGGGAAGCCCATTTCACAAGTTAACAACTCGATTGAAGAAGAAATTCTTAGATTCCTGCGAGTTAAAAGATTTACCAATAATTTTGCAACCGTTTCCCCGCGTGTAATTAGATTGGTCGATAGTGAAGTACTTACTACAGTTCATATTGTCGATGTCTTTGATGATTTTGAACACTTGAATTAAGTTGCCTCTTAATCTGCGCTGGGTTAAAGGAAATAGATTTAATTCTCTAAGACGCTCCTCATATGGTTTGTTCTTTGTTACGACCGGGACTCGTATAAAACAAAGGCTCTTAATCATTGGACTAGAAAGGCACACAGCCACAACGGTAACACTAGATCCAACCCTCGAACTTATAATGCCGGCGCACAAAAACACCTATACCCTCCAGAGTTAAATCTGCGATAGCGGGGTATCCTCTAACTCGGTATAAATGCACTACTACTACAGGCTGATGATCTCTGATACAGCCTGATCACAACAACATACAATTACGTTAATGTATACAAGGAAAAAGATAGAGAGCTTAATTAAATCACTGGAATGATTTAATGCAAACAAGAAGAAGGTATAATTAAAGTTACTCTAAACAATTATAAACTGTCACTCCTATATTAAAGAAAGTGAATGAAAGTCCTAAAGCATCGAACAGGAATCTTCTGAAGAAAGCCTGATGCTGCTTAAGATGATCGAATCGGATTTTGAACTGTTATATAGAGCAGGAACAAGATATGACAAGTGTATGGACATACAGTGTTAACTGGCACGGGAATAACGATAAATGCGCAATAGTATTATCTTCAACAACAAAAGAAGTACTTCCTCAGGCAACGCAAAAGCCTGCTCAGGTTGTGCACCTCAACAACAACCAAGGCTTACAATCAACGTGAATAAAAATGCTGCATACATAACATAAGAGTTTATAATCCTAATCGGGTGTCTGCTAGGCGAATAAAGTCTAGCTGGGATGTCGTAGGCTAGGAAGCAATGGCTGAGCAAGCGGCTCGTAGCCTAGCGAGGTCCTTAAGACTGTACGGCCAAATTACGTTAAATGACGGGGTGCTCTCTTGAGAGATCCAGATCGCTAGTATCTGGTTCTCTTCTGGCGACCCTCTTCAAGTCAAAGCAAAACGATTTAGCACAGTGTTGGGTGGCAGAGGTAAAAGCCCTCACTCGCAACACAGTGCTAAACTCACAAGGTACACAGTCAGAAAGACCACCTAGGCTTCCCACGTATCCGTTGCGATTGTACAAGTTCAACAAAACCTGGTACACATCGGAAATCACAACATCAATAGCCTCACCCCAGTCTAGCATTAAATAGCCCAGCAGACAACCAAGAAATAGGTAGGGAGACACCGCGAGTGTGTCGAACCTCTACAGACAAAATGTTAACCCCTCCAAAATGTCTAACTAAGCATGAAATATTTGAGAGCTTCAGCATATAATACGATGGCCGATATCTGAAATCGTGCAGAACCAAAGGGGGTTATGATGTTAAATAGATTAGAAGCATAAGAGGAAAGAAGTTGAGAGAGAGAGAGAAAGTGTTCTATAGGTAGAAGTCGGGGACAGGTGGCAAGGGAGGTATGAAGGGTATGCTGGTCAGGCAAGCTCTGAACAAGGAAGGCACAAAGGCAGCAGGGAGTGCGGGGGGACCACTTCCTGCCGCGACAGGAAGACGGCAAGGCGGCCAGCCACTCGGAGGGCCCGGCCGTGGCATGACGTCACCGAGACAACACGTAACAGTACGCATACTACCCTCTGCTTCCTGCACTTACTCACTCACACTCTGTAGCTGTATCATTCAGTCTTATACATTAAACTTATAACTGATGATATAAAATATAATGCATTGTCGAAGACGAAAATAAAGACCACTTCTAAACTGCCTGTGACATGACGATTCACAAGAAAGAAAGTATAACATTCTCTGATAACTGTAGCCCATTTCACTGCCCTGGCGAGCGCTAGTGGCTACCGGGAAGCGATTCTGCCAACGCTGGTAGGCGTCACATCTTTAGGCTAGGTATAATTTTGGTAACTCTACGTTGAACTCGTTCTAACTTGTCTATATCTTTTTGGTAATATGGGCACCAGGATTGAACGCAGTATTCCAGAAGAGGGCGGACTAAGGAATTGTAAAGGGTTAGGATAACTTCTTTGGATTTATGCTCAAATGACCTGCCTATAAAGCCAATTATTTAGTTTACTTTCTTAACAACTTCTGAACATTGTTGACTCGGTTTTAGGTTACTCGATATTGTTACTCCCAGATCGGTTTCTCTGTTTACATTCTTAAGCTGAGTGCCATTCATCGAATAGTTTGCTTTCTCATTTTGGTATCCGATATGTAGTACTTTACATTTATCCGCATTGAAACTCATTTGCCAAATTTGGGCCCAACGTGACAACTTATCTAGATTGTGTTGCATATCGTCAACTTGTTCCTTTGAGAGTACGCTATTTTGTATCGTCAGCAAATTTTGAGATTGTACAGGTGAGACCCTCATCTATGTCGTTGATGTAAATTAGAAAGAGAATTGGTCCTAGTACCGATCCCTGGGGTACCCCGCTACTTACATTGGTTCATTTAGATGCCTTACCGTTTATGGCTACTCTTTGCTTTTTCTGTCGCTGAGTCAATTTTCTATCCATTTCAACACACCGTCTCGTATTCCATGCACTTTTAGTTTTAGCAGTAAACGTTTGTGGGGAGCTTTGTCAAAGGCCTTTTGAAAATCAAGGTATATAATATCTACAGCTTTACTCTCATCATAAAGGTTGAGGATATCGTGGAAGAAGTCTAAGAGATTTGTTAAACTGGAATGTTTGTTACGAAAGCCGTATTGAGTATCTTTAAGTTTGTTATTTTCCTCTAAGTGATTTACGATTCTGTCTCTTATGAGCGTTTCTAGCATTTTACATACATCTGAGGTTAAGCTAATTGGACGATAGTTACTGGGTAGGGATTTGCTGCCTTTTTTAAAAATCGGTTTTACGTTAGCTAGCTTCCACTGATCAGGCATAGTTCCAGACTGCAAGGATTTCTTGAATAGCAATGTTAGTGGTTTGGAGAGCTCATCCTTAGCTTGCTTTAGAACTCTAGGTGAGATTGTATCAGGTCCGGGCGTTTTATTTCCCTTGAGTTTATCTAAACATTTCAAACTTCTCTCTCTGTAATGGTGATATTGCTTAGAACATCAGAATTATCTATCTGAATCGGCGATGCTGTAGGGATATCAATGAGGTCTTCTGTTGTAAAAACCAATGCAAAGAAGGTATTGAGGGCATTACTCATTTGTACTTCGTCTTTGGTATATTCTCCATTTTCATCGACTAACGGTCCTACAGTTGAAGTAACTACTCTCTTCTTTCTGATATAACTATAGAATTCTTTTGGGTTTGTTTTACTTTGATTCGCAACATGTAACTCCAAGGTCTTTTTACTTTGCTTAATTAGCCTTTTGGCTTTGCGTCGTAGTTCTACAAATTTCACACGTTCTTTGTCATTTTGTGAGGATTTTAATCTATCATTAGCAAACTTTTTAGCAAGCAGAGAGTTTGAAATATCTTTATTCCACCATTTGGGCTTATCATTATGGCCTGTACGCCGTATTTTCGATGGTATGCAGTCTTGCACTGCTTTTAGGTAAGTGTTTGCGAATGATTCCCAAGATGTATTGATGTCGTTATTGTTAATTAAAAAGCTCCAGTCAGTTTCTTTAAACATTGCTCTAAGTTTACGAAAGTTTGCTTGCTTGAAATTAGGGACTTTCTCGATGCTGCTATTTGGTTCGTTATTAGTAAACTTTAAACTGAAAGTTATCGTACGATGGTCGCTGTTACTGAATTCATCACCGACATTCAAATCCTCTATCAATTCTTCTTTTGTTGAAAGTACAAGGTCAAGGACATTATTTCCACGGGTTGGATATCTAACAAATTGATATAGCGAACTCTCGTGCAAATTTGCATACAGGTCTTGTCCAGAGTGTGAAGTAATACTATCTCCCCACTTGGTCACAGGTAAATTGAAGTCGCCAAAAATTACGGTATCATGCGAGTTACTTAAGTCTGAAATTTGCTCATTAATTTCTCGGTCAGTTTGCACTGATTAAGCTGGAGGTCTGTATATTAGTGCAAGTATTATTTTTGTACGTTTATTATTCTTTATTAGCACAAAGGATGTGTCGACGTTCACAATTTGGGATTTTGACATGAGGGTCGGGTTAAGACTTTCTTTCGTAGTAGTGTCGTAGTAGTGTCGTAAATCGTAGGCAGTGTCCACCATCCTTTAACTGTCTTCGTGGTGCGATGCATAAGGTGTTGATTTTCAGTGTGAGCATTCTGGGTTCGAATCCACGGACTGCCACATGTGTTTGTAAATTTCATTAATCGATTTTAGGAGTATAGTTGGTTGTTGGAAGGAACATAATAATTTATATTGGTTCAGGGGCAATTTATCAAGAGGACTTACCTAGTGGTTAAGGCCCCATTAATTTCTCTTTCCATTCACATATGCATAGCCTACGTGAGTTGCAGTTGGGATGTGTGTACATGCTTAGATTGATATGCAGGATTCGAAGTTGCATAATAAATCGTAGGCAGTGTCTACCATCCTTTAACTGTCTTCGTGGTGCGATGCATAAGGTGTTGATTTTCGGTGTGAGCATTCTGGGTTCGAATCCACGGACTGCCACATGTGTTTGTAAATTTCAATTTCATTAGGATTTAGGGTTGTTGGTTGTTGGAAGGAACATATTATTTGATAAAAAATAAAACTCCACCTCCATTTCTATTAATTCGGCTTTTCTCAAACATTACATAACCGGGAAGTGAATACTCTGCTAAAAAGTCTCTGTCTTCTGTATTGAGCCAAGATTCTGTTATGCCAATAACATCGTAATTTTCCGTAAACACTAGTTCCTCTAAATCTGAAAATTTATTGCGTATGCTACGAGCGTTTGCATAGAAAACATTAAAAGTTTTGGATTTGGAATTCACGGAACGCTCTTTATTCAAATTATCGGTTCTGCTCGGATCTACATTTATGTACCTGTCTGCCCTCAGTCCTCGATCCTCGTCCCTGGTTGTCCTCGGTCCTCGGTGTCCTCGATCATTGTTCCTAGTGGTCCTCGGTCCTCGATCATTGTTTCTGGTGGTCCTCCGTTCTCACTGTCCTCGATCGTCATTCCTGGTAGTTCTCGGTCCTCGATCGTCGCCCCTGGTCGTCCACGGTCCTCGATCCTTGTCCCTGGTGGTCCTCGGGCTTCGAACCTCGTCCCTGGTGGACCTTGGTTGGCTCTGCTTTTTCTCCAAATATCCTTTACTGCGTCGTGAAGTAGGCGGCCAAATCTTGCTGCTCCCACCTAGTTCAGATAGACTCCATCTGCTACAAACAGATGATCTTCACGGTAGAAGTCATTCCAGGTATTGATGAATCCAACGTTTTCTTCCCTGCAGCAGTGCAGAGGTTAGCCAGACGACGATTTACGCTAGTGGCTATATTGAATAATCGGCTCTCCACACCGATCCTGGGGACGATCCCTGATATGATGACTCTGCCTGACTTTTCCTTATACTTCTGAATCAGCTTCCGGTACTTCAGCATGAGGTCCTCCGATCGGGTCCGCTGCACGTCATTAGATCTGACATGAATGACGTACATTATGCGTGAGGGGGCTAACTTTGAAAATTCGTTGACTGCAGCTGCAACGTCCTCCACACCGCCACCTGGGATACAAAAGCGCTTCCTGGTCCTGAGTGCCCTGGCGCAGAACTCCATAAGTTGTCCACGAACCATGAAGTCTCCTACGAGCCGAATTTCTTCTATTTCTTCTTCGTCGTCTAAGTCCGCAAGAATCTTGTAACGGTTCTGGCACATGGTTTCGGTGATGATCCTCCTTGTGATGGGGCGACCGTTGTTTCTCACGACGCGGAAGTTGTCCTGAGATGGAGCGGAGTCATTTTTTTCCTGATGTGGTGCAAATACTGAAGCAGGTACCACTATATCAGGCGTTGGGCTGTTTGGAAGATGCCACAATGGTTGTAATTGTTTCATATTTTGATGATACCCCTACGTTGAGCGTCGCAAATTCTTGGAGTGTTTTCAGCTTCTTGGTGAGGGTGTTAATCTTGACATTAGCTTCATCCAGTTTAGCTGCCAAATCTTCTCGGAGCTGGCAGAATCGGCAGACATGACATCGGGGCAGGCAAACATGGTAGGGCCAAACCTACCAGAACAGTTCGTGCAGGCGCGAGACATGGCGACAATAACAAAACTTCAAATCACTTCACTCTAAGTCACTTCTAGTCACTTGTCTCACTTCAGAACACTTTATTCACTTCACACACTTCAGATAACTTTACTCACTGTAAATCACTTCACTCACTGGAAATCACTTCACTCACTTTAAATAACTTCACTCACTTTAAATCACTTCACGTCACTTCTAATACAATTCAAGCCTGAAAATTATACTTTTACATAAAGTCAATAATACACTTTAAAAACACTTATCTCAATTTAAAAACACTTCACTCACTTCAGGTCTCTTCACTTACTTAAATAGGCCTAACCGAAAACAAAAATGTTGAGATACGCACAAATAGGTTATCAGCGGTGATAGCCTAACCGAAAATTAAAAAAACAAAATATATTTTAAAATTTAAATACGCAGTGATAGCCGAACCGAAAACAATTCTATTTTTATTTAAACAGAAATAGGCCACCAGGGGCGATAGCCTAGCCTAACCGAAAACAAGGAGAGAGGGAGAGAGAGAGAGAGAGAGAGTGTGTGTGTGTGTGTGTGTGTGTGTGTGTGTGTGTGAATGAGTGAGTGTGTCGGAGAGTGCGTGAGTGTGTATTCGTCCCTCGCACGCACGCTCTCACAACGCTCTCCCTAATTTTGTCCCCCACCGTTTAACCAAGACGAGGGTAACCTAATAATTATGCAGTTGTGTAGTAGCTTAAGATTATTCAAGCAGACACACACACACACACACACACACACACAGACCCAACCATCTGTATTATAACGGCAGAGCTATACACTGATCTTATCCTGGCGCCTGCATTATACACACACACACACACACACACATTACCATAACCACATGATATTACAGAGGACTAGAAGTTTGTGGACAAGAGAGAGAGAGAGAGCGAGAGAGAGCAAGAGAGAGAGAGACCATAAAACCAAATCATATTATGTTCTTTCCACTAACCAACTTTACTCCTAAACTCCATTAATGAAATATTACAGGAGAGTGCCCTTAAACTTTCCCTTCATAATTGTTAAGGGGCACCGGGTCTTGGGTGGGGCTTCGTTGTCCCGGACGTTTCCGCACCGTTCTCAGCTCCTTGCCTGGGAGCAGCTTCGGTCACCTGGGCATTCTTTGTTGTTAAACGGGGAGGGTTCTGTAGGGGAACTCAGTTATGGCCTTGGCCTTGCTCAGGACCTTGGGGCTGTTTGGTCAGACAGCCTGGGGAAGAACAACAACAACAGGGGAGTAGAAGATTGTGGACAAGAGAGAGAGAGAGAGGTTAAGAGTAAGTAAATACAGTATATAATATATGCCGTGGGTAGTAATGTAATATAAACGTATAATACGAACATTCAACTGAAAACAAAAGAAGCAGATGTCAGAGAGATATATTTATTAATATGATCCTTTCCATGCCGCGGGGGACGACAGTATATAAAAGACAAAATATGTGTTTTATTAGTTGTACACTCGGATACCATAGTCTCTAGCCCCCTCATCATTATTCATGGACTTCATCTATTTTTCTGTATGGAAGTATATCTCTGGAAACGAATTTATGAATAGATTTTCTATATATCAATTACAAAACTATAAATATGTACTATACACAGATAAGTAAATTGTATCCAAAAATCAATCTAGATACTTATAATTGCATACAAAATAATATAGGGGTCTACGAATTCCTATGAGTGGGCTAGAGACTATGGCATCCGAGTGTACCTTTGCTGTATACTGTATATAGGGAAAATATATACCGTAATAAACCAATACACTTATTGAAAGTCGCAAGAGAAGGGTACTCCTTCATTTATCTCTCTCTATATATATATTTTTATAGTTAGGTCGTGACGTTGGAAGTGTTAAGCTACTGATTATGTCGTATTGCTTGAATCATGATAATTATCGGTACTTTTATTTTGCTGCATTTGATGACGTTATTGATTAATGTATTTGTTTACGGTAGTTATTTATTAAATCCTACATTTAATGACGTTATTTGTTTATTAATTTATATATATATTTATTTATTTTTCAGGTTGGGGAGACAGGGAACGACGAGCTAAGGATTGTATCGTCCGGGTTTAACAGAGTGGTGTACCGAGGCCAAGAGTGGCCCATCAGACACCTCTCCCAGGCCGGCCTCCTACCCTCCACCCACCACTTTATGACCTACGATGGCTCCACCACCCACCCGGGATGCTGGGAGACCACCACCAGGCTTATTATCAATAAACCTATCTACATCACCAAGCAAGAAGTTAGTTGTTGTTGTTGTCGTTTCCTAGGCTGCCTGGCCGAACAGCCCCGAGTCCCTAAGGAAGGCCATGGCCATGAGTGGGCTTTCTCACAGGGCTCTCAAGGAGTGTAGATTATGTTGTTGGCGTAGGTTATTGTGTGGAATGCAGTCTTCTATGATGTGCTTAAGGGTATGGGGTGCTGTGTTACAACCTGAGCAGGTGTCGTTGACGGAGCCATCCAGTTTATTCTGATAGCTCAGAAGAGCTGGATGGTGCCCACATCTTAATCTGACCAGGTGGAGGATTCGGAAGGATGTATTTCGGGAGATCATGCCTGCAGCTGCGTGTTGTCTATGAGTGATTGGATGAAATGGCGAGAGATATGAGTATGAATGTGCTTCTGGAAGCTGGCTTGGAGTGAGCAGGGGGGGAGAGATGGCAGTATTTGTGTGTGATATCGTGTGCTGGGTGTTGTTATGATATTCCTTGGTGTCTGAGTTAGTATGCATCCATTATTAATTAACACATTACCACAAACTTATCTACATCAGCAAGCAGGAGGTTAGTACACATCCATCATTACTTAACCCACTGAGTCCCAGCTAGTTTAGAATAAATGTACCACCAGGGACCAGCAGGTTTCGATTTTTTTTTTTCCAGAAACAATAGGGAATGGGTTAGGAATGAAGGAAAAGCCACAAAAAACCGATCCCCTTGGTCAAAAAGGGATCCTACGGTGCGCCCGAAAGTTGATTTTACAAGAGGGGAAAATTGAAGGCAAAAACACCTAAAAACAGATTTTTGCACGCTCACACGCACGCGGTTGGACTTTGAGAGTTTTCAACCATCGGCATGGTTGCGTGGGATACTTATACAGTTCCCATACAAATCTGAGCCCTCTAGGTGCCATAGGACCGGAGTAATTAACAGGGACGACATGTTGTCGTTGCTGGGGTTTAGCGTTACATACATTGCCGACGACAACGTGTCGTCACTGGGGTTCAGGGGGTTAACACATTAACACATTTAACCCATGCCGTGTCTGCGGCATAACCAATAGGCGGCGAATAAAATGAACCACTATCATCTACAGTGTTTAGTCTAGTGGCGGGTCAACTGTTGAGCGGCTCGGAGAGAGCTGCTTCCTCTGAGATTTGTATAAGGTTTACTCCCCTAGATTGGTTGTCGGTCAAGGCTGATGTGTCCCATCCACCCGGATTATTTTATAAGGCTGTCTCCTCAGATGGGTTGCCGAAGAAAGCTGATTCTTATGCTGGGTTGTAATCCAACTGGCTTCAGTATTATCTAAGGGCAATCCAGGTTTTGGATATCTAGACTTGGAATATTGCTCGATAGGAACACATCGAGCGTAGTGAATATGACAATTATATACTCAATCAGGCAACCACAACACAATAAATACACAGGGTAAATTACACTCTTCTTTATTCAAATACATAAGAGTTAAATATGGGTCCTATACTCCACTATTATATGGAATAGCTAGTATGGAATGGCAGTGGATAAGAGGTTATCCAAATGGCTTTCAAATAGAATAATATTAACTTGGTTATATATATGCAGAACTGGGAAATATACAAAAGTACACAGACAGATATACACACAGACATAAGTTCATTGATAATAATATATATGAGAGTTAAGTGTCTAGCGTGAAGTAATATGACACGTACACGAACAGCTTAGGGAATATCGTTCAGCCGCGCGGGTAAGGTTGGGGGAGGGGTGAGACAACAAAATCTTAAGCCGCGCACAGGTAAATGTCACAAGGTAGCCTTAACCTGTAGGTCAGGTCGACTGCTCGGGTGGAAAATAATTATTTATCTAAGTGCAATCTTAACTTGGCGATTAAGGTGAGGCGGTTGACTTTAAGATGGGAGGAAAGATAAGTTAAATCGGAATTTAACGATATAAGGGTTATTGCGAATATTCTTTCACACGAGATACGAATAATAACTTCGTCTGAATATTAAATCAATTCACACGATTAAAATTCAGATTCTCAATGGATATATTGATAGTATCAAAGTGTACAGTATCAATTACTCAGATAATTATAATTGAGTAAAATAGAACCAACGAGAAAGAACGCAAATAAAATGACGTGGACAGATAGCGTAAAACAAATTACTATCTAGAGTGGTTGTACACGACGAAGTTGCACTAATGAATTACCAACAATGGTATGCAAGGAGTTCTGAATAGATTAACAGGTTCCCAAAAGAACGCAGAACGAGTAGTGTTGAATTCTTACCTAGATTCAGGTATAATGAATATATTACTAATGGAATATATAGATCTTGACTTGAAGGTCAAATGCTAGGTAAACTTGATGAATAAATCAATCGGAATTCCTAGAGAAGTGTGGAAAGAATTATATAATCCGACTAGCGTGAATTATTAGAATATTCACTGTAACTGATATACTCGATGATTAGTTAAAGGAATAATTCGTAACTCAACGGTAAGGGGATATTTACTTTAAAAAAATATGGAAAGAGGTACTTTAAATTATCACAAGCAATAATAATATAATAAGAATACTAAAATTGGGCGTAGGTTCTAGGTATATAGAAGATTTATAGGTATAATCACTTCACGGTATACACTTAGACTTCGACTTGGTTTATACACAGAATAATGGACACATGAGAGGAAAATCTGAGAACATTCGATCTAAAATAATAATATGTGTAACAATGACTATGTAACGTACGGGAATATTAAGTTTCTGAAGGATGAACACGACTTGTAACAATTATCTCGTATTCAAAGAATCTCTGTAGCCTACGGATCTACATTAATTAATTACACGATCAGCACAAATTCACTATAGATCTTAGGCACAGATCTAGACAAAATTAAACTAGGAATACTCTCATATTTTACCTTACCTTACGACGATAACCAACAACGTAACACACTCAGGGACACTTAGGGTAAAAGATGAAAGTAGCCTAAAATCAGAGTCTGGTCGACGTGGACTCTTGAGTCTGTAGGGCTGGACGTCAGGGGCACAGCTTCTCTCGCAGGTACAGGTGAAGGTGGGTCCGGATGGACGTCAGGGGCACTGCCTTTCTCCCAGGGGCAGGGAAAGGTGAGTCCTGGCTGGACGTCTGGGAAGCTTTCACAGTCTTGCGTAAACCCGCTTCTGGTGGTGTTCCAGGAGAAGGTGGCAGTCGTATTTTGCTTACTTTTCTTCAGGAAAAGTATGACTATGGTCAACTTGTTTTTACTGTTCAACTTACTGGATTTCAATTTCATAGGAGCATGTGGATATCGTTGTAATGGTTATAGCGAAGGTAATACTTAATCTAAAAATACAGGTAAGATATTAATGGGTACATAGGGAGATTCTCAATCTCGTTATATAGGTTACTTATTTTTAGAGGACACAATGGTGACGTAATGAAGGACTTTCTGTCCATACTAAAATCTATCTTTTCTTGTGCAGGCTATAGTTTTTATACTGTTCACTAGACCTAACTTATTCCCATTCTTGCGGGGAGGTATCATCGAGAGGTGGCTGAGGTTCCCACTTATCTCGATATTGGTAAGGCTCTTGATGTTTAATTCACATAAACATAGCCTCACTATAGTTCAAATCCGGCTGGACCGTTGTGATAGGCCGTGTTGTTTTGTGCCGGCCGCTGTCATTGGAGGAGCTGGGGCTCCCAAGATTTGTCAGGGCTCTAACTCCTTTATATGGGGTACTCACCCATTCCTCCGGAATTAGAGCATGGGCGGATCCGGAGAAAGGGGTAGACTTATTTATTTCTGGAATTAAAGCCTGGGAAGCTGGTCGGTTCCTGTGTCCTATCCTTTGGGTTTTGTGGCTGTCCCTGATCACTGCTATGGTGTTGATCTGAGGGTGGCTGCTCAACCCCGTCATTTCACTGATAAATCCCATCCACCCATCCCTGTAAGTTCACTCTTACGACATACAAGGAACAATGGAGGAAGTATTCTTCATTCACTGCAGCCAGTTCAGGGGCCCCTGTCCCCAGGGGATATAATATGCACTTCCTAGCTGGTCAAATCCAACATGAACCGATCCCTTCCAAGCACTACTCTCCCACCTTTCCTCACATCTTATCGCTCTTGTGACGTCTACCAGCGTGGGCAGAATCGCCTCTCATTAGCCACTAGCCTCGCCAGGGACATCGAAATGGGCTACAGTTATCCGAGAATGTTGTTCTTTCTTTCCCTGTAATCGCATTGTCACAGACAGTCCAGTGGTGGTCTTTGTTTTCGTCTGTGACAACGGGGTGTATTTTATATCAATAGTAGTGATGATAGTACCAGCGTGGGAATGAGAGAGACTTTCAGAGCGAGATGGAAGTGAGTGTCTGTAGGTGCGGGCGCTGTGTCACGTGACACCTGCTGTCTTGTGACGTCTCGCCTCGTGATTGGCCGACCATCGCGCCTTTGCGGGCTCCTGTGTAACTTGCCTCCTACATGAGGGTTCCCAGGAGCTGTCCTCGTCAGGACAGGCTAGGCGCGCGTGCTTCTAACATCCCTTTGCATACTCTCTCCCGATCACCCCCCTTTACCACTGTCTCTCTCTCTGACCTTCTTCTTTTCCATTGCTTCTCGCCTTTATTCAATTACTTATCCCCTTGGGTTCTGCATACAGTTTACATAGCCGGCCCATTGTATTGCATGCCCCGTCCTCAGAGATATTTACATGTACTTAGAATAGGTTTTGAGGGTTCTTAGTTAGTATAGGTTAAGAACTCAGTGTGTCTCCATTATTGATTTAGTGTTTCTGCTCTTTTATTTAATGCTAGACTGGGAAAAGGTAACTGTAGTCGTTGTCTCCGATGTGTATATGGTTTGCTTATACCTACACGACTTCGACCGGTCCTGTGGTAGCCTGTGTTGTCTTTTCGGTTGCGTCCTTTTGAGTGCAGCATTGTGTTGACTGAGGGTTTTGGCCTGTACCAGTTCCACACTTTGCTGCCTCTTTGCTTGTCTTTTGAGGGTCGCCAGGATAGAACCAGATACTCGTGATCTGGATCTATCGAGAGAGCACCCTAGTCAATTAACGTAACTTAAAGGATGCAGTCTTAAGGACATCGCTAGGCTACGAGCCTGTCTTGCTCAATCACAGTTCCTTACCTAGAGTATTCCAGCTAGACATTATTAATCGAGTAGACACTTATTAGTATTTAATATAAGCTCTTTGATATGTACGCATTATTATTCACAGCATTTATTAGTCTAGGTTGTTGTTGAGTTGCACAACCATAGCAGACTGTTTCGTTGACGAGGAAGTACTTCTTTTAGTGTTGAGCATTGCTACCGTTGCGCATTTAGTATTCTCGTGTCAGTTAACATTATATGTCCTATCTTTTAGTGTATTCGATTTACACGTGTTGTGTCCTGCCTCCTGCCTTTATATAGTCCAAGATTAGATACGAGCATCTTATGAGCATCAGACTTTCTTCAGAAGTTTCCAGGTCTATGCTGTAGGACTATATTTCACTTTCTTTCAGATAGGAGTGAAGAGTTTATTGTTGTTTAGAGTAACTGTATTCAAGCATCTTTTTATTGTATTAAATCTTGCAGTGATTTAATTGATCTTTCCATAGATTCCTTTTTATGCATTTTAACGTAACTTGCATCTTGTTTGTTATCAGGCAATACCAGTGTGGCTTCACAATGTATACTTCAGTGCCTGAAGTAGAGTACATTTATGCCCAGTTAAGGATACCCCGCTATCGCAGATTAACTCTGGAGGGTATAAGTGTTTTGTTCGCAGGCATATAAGTTCAAGGGTTTGGATCTAGCGTACCATTGTTGCATAGTGCCCTATTACTAGTCCAATCTTTAAGTGCCCTTGTTTTATTCGTAGCCCCGGTCGTAACACTCTCTCTAACACCACTCCATCACCCTCCCAAGCTCCTTCTTCAAGGTCTGGAGTGAATTAATGAGGATATAATGAATCCATCACCATTCTCTGTTCTCCAGCATTTGCTCTCTAGTTTAGGCAACATTTAGTTTCTCCACACAGATACACATTAGCTCAGTGAAAGAGAATCTGCAAGAGTTGGATAAACAGCACTGTATTACTATTTGCATAACATTGTTAAATGAAGATACAGTACAACTAATATACCATACGCAAACAAATGTGTGTTCAATTCTGGCAAAGCACTTGTAAATAAGTTAAGATTTGTTTATGTATTCAAACTTGTGTATGAAAAATTATTACTTAATTATATGTATGTATATCTTGCTTGTTATAAATGAGCACATCATATTTTAGTGAATTTGTATTAGTATTGTCAAGACTTTCACACGACAAGACATGCTATTGATACATATCAAGGAAATGTAAATTTAATGAAACTATGTTATTTGTAATTAATCTAGAAGTTCATACATAAATGAAAAACTCATTAGTGAATTAGGAATGAAACCAAGATGAACTAAGAGCTTACTGAATACATGATGGCGAGAAACATTACACGAAAGGGTACTTAGAGAAAAGGAAAAGCGAACGAGGGTGTGTAGTTCAAGGATGAAAGAGGGAAGGTAGGAGAGGCAAAGGAAGGGGAAAGATGAATGGAAAGAGGAGAGAGGGGAGAGGAGAGGGGAGCCATGAATAGAGGAGGAGAGGGGAAGTAGAATCAACTTTGGGCAGGGAGAACCAAAGCCAAGAGTGCAGCCTTTTGAACACCATCCCATACAATCACAGTCAAAAGTCCTTCTAAACAATTGATAACATCTAGTTGCAAGAATAAATTACTTCTTAATCCTGGCAAACTACTTCAGCTTACCAGCAGACGATTATATTTAGATTAAGAGGAACCTTTAAGTTTTCCTAATCACATCAACACAGATACTTTTGTTTTTAGCATATTTTTATTTAGTCGATGTTATGTAGCTGAAGCTGAAGCTGGTATCATACGCACGCTTTCCCCCTCAACATTTATCCGTAACATTGGTCTGACTGCTTATATAGTAAGGTTTATACCATTTCTTTCACATTAACTGGTCTACCTTCAGTCTAGTTTCGTTACCAGTGTAATATATCACTGATGTTTTGCGGGGAAAATGTTGACCATCGAAAGTTGATGATAGAAGCTCTCGTGTGATACCGACTTTAGAAGTGACTGCATTTATATACAGTATATATTTATGTGTTATTGTATAAGGAGACAAAAGGCAAATCTGCTTATAGTCGAGCGTAGTAAAAGTAGTAGCATTATCAGCTTGAATTATTAGCTTGAGACCCGCAGATGGCTATTGTCAGTCAGCATAGTAAGCAGGGGTTTGGGGTGTAGGATTAGGATGGTATCATAGTTGACCTGATTAGTTGATGGAATTGGACTTGTTAACATTGACCCTTATTTTATTACTCTGCTTGGTATTTAAAGGGGGGGGGGGGTATTACTGGACCCTCTTTTCCCCCATGCTTGGCCCCACTAGTTTTGATATTGCAAGAAATTTTCACCAATAGTTTGGCTATTTTAACACCTTACGAGCGGCCTATGCGGTTTATTTATGTGTACCGCACAGCGGGGTGTTTTTAGCCAAAATAGGGCTGTTTACGTGATCATTTTCATGCCTAAATAAGACCCAGAACGTAAAACAAGTACCTATCCCTGAAAGGGCATAAACAGAGCTTTCGAATGACACCATAACGATCCTTGTATGATGGATAGTTTTCTTGCAATAACCGTGCAACGCGAGTGCAAAAAGCAGGTAATTCGGTACTTTCAGTACATAATTGAGTATGTAGCGAGTGAGAGAGGGAGGAGGGAGCTGAGATTTGTGTCAGTAGGTTCGCCGCGGTGGTCTGGAGCAGTCATACGCTCGCTAGTCTCCTGCCACCACTTGTCTCTCTCTCTCAGCCACATTACGTGCTGAAATTGCCACTCGACCTATGTCGAGCGCCGCCACATAGTCCAGCTTTATTTAACTCGACTTATGTTGCTCGCCGCTAATTAAGGGTTAAGACAAATCGCTCATTTCTTTTTAAGTTTTAAGACCTCTCATGCCACTTACGTGTTGATTTCTTTCCTGACGAGGGATAGCGAGCCTGCAATATCGGAGGAATCGTCCTTTGGCCAGATGCACACATTTATCTTCAGGTTAATATTTAAAGCTTGATGGAGGTCTAGGGAGGAAACTAAAAATAGTATAATTATTAAACACAAATTCTCTCCTTTAATGGGAACATCCTCACAAGGTCCTAAAATCTGAAGAGGATTCCAGAGAGAGTCGACATTTTCGTGTCGTTACAATAGAACCCTTTTCGATAGAGGGTATAATTTCTCCATTCAAGTATTCAGAACATACAGTCTATTGATAATGAGAACAAGGTCAAGGGGCCCAGGAGTTCAGAGTTAATTGGTTTAGAAATAATGGGCCCACGCTTCTAGTAAGCTCTGACAGAACAACTATTATTTTGTGTTCATTATGTAGTGTACAATATAGTATCTGCATTTGTATGTACAGTCAAGAGCATAAATGGCAACAAACCCATTTTAATTAGTATCGAGCGCAAACGAGACAATGCAATTCTTTACTACCTCCCAGATGCTTCACAACTTGGCTTTGAAGCTTTAAAGATTCTAATAGGTGTAATCTTATATATGCTGAGAGCTCTACATATTCTTAAACGGCTACAAATTCACTGTCATTTTAGTTAAGTTAACCTTCACACATGCCAGCATGTCTTAATGTATCTTACAAACCTTCTTTATCTTGCATAAGGCGATTAACCCCTAAAGGACTCGGTTACTACATTTGGATAACTGCAGAGATGGCTCTGTTCCAAACCTAAATGAATTACTTATTTGTTTATGACAGACACGTTGGAATTGAACAATACAACTTTACAAAATCTAAGAAGTTATGTTTAGATTTTATAGGGTTGAGGTGTTATTAAGGTAAACAACAAAATCTGGGGCATCCGATAAAAGAGCTCGTAGCCACGGCGCTCATCTCCGTCTCATAGCTCTTTTGAGCGTGCGGTTATTAACCCAATACAGGGGTTACTGTATTTTGTGGGGTACCACAGTTTACTTCCCTAGAGGGGACATCACAACTGTCCACTAACACATTAGTCGTTTTTAGTTCAATTGACGGTAAATTGAATCCCTTAGTATTTCTCGATAGTTAATGGACAAATGTTCTTGTTCTTGTGGGGTTGGAAGGGCGCTCGGGTGGTAGACACTCGCTTGGCCCTGTAAGACGAGTCGTCAGTGGGTTCTCATACTACAGGATATGAACAATTCCCGTGGCCAGGAGATATGTGCATAAACATCTTGAGAGCTCAAGCTTCCTGACCTCATCGATATCCGTACCACCCAGGAGCAATATCAATCCAACCCCCCCTGCATCCAGCCTCCGGACCCATTCACACAGCGTCACCCGATAGCTGTAGAACCTGGAGCACTCTTTCACTAGATGTTCTGGGGTCTCAGGGAGGTTACATCAACAGCAGGATGGGCTGGCAACCATACGCAGGCGATGGAGATGATGGGACAGTGCCGAGTGGCCGATGCGCAGCCTCGCTAGAGCCACGTCCAGTCTGCGGAGGGGGTGGCGACTCCAAGACTGCAGGCACGAGGTGTCCCGGTATCTGCCCAGTATAGTGAATCGCAGCAGGGGACGCAGCTCCCGATCCCACTGGCTTCGACATGCCCTCCTGACGACGGCGTCATGGGTACGCTGATCCCAGTCCAGATGCTCCAGGGGCACTGAAGAGTGTGCCATCGCCGCCGCCCTGTCAGCCACCTCGTTGCCTCGGATACCGGTATGTGACGGAACCCACTG
This sequence comes from Paralithodes platypus, assembly GCA_032716605.1. Lineage (NCBI taxonomy): Eukaryota > Metazoa > Arthropoda > Malacostraca > Decapoda > Lithodidae > Paralithodes > Paralithodes platypus. Next base: position 42,231,247 of record CM064527.1, on the reverse strand, counting down.
GAGCACAACCAACCAAGGGGGGGCCTGACATCGTAGTAGAAGACCCAAAATATTATAGACCAACACTATTGGACGACGGGGTGCCCGACCGGAGGAGATGGAGGGATGAGAGGGAATCTGTGTAGATGACCACCCTTTGCGGCTGGAGATTGGCCCGTATGAAGATCAGTGCCCGATGGATGGCGTAGAGCTCCACCGTTATGACCGGGTGACCGGCGAGTCGCCACGTCTGACAGAGAGAAAGGTCCTCATAGTAGACCACTGCTGTGGCCGAGGATGGTGGTAGTACTGAACCGTCCGTGAAGGTACTGAAGGACCCCACATAACGGGTTGCCGTCAGCTCCGCAAAGTAAACCCTGGCGTGCCCCGCATCTGTATTCTTCTTGAAACCCCTGTGGAATGTGGTCCTGACCACAGAGGAGATATCCCTCCAGGGCGATACTGGCGACACTGACGGGACAGGCGAGGGAGACGGTGGTCCTACCCCCAGATTGCGATAGTGAAGGAGGCTTCTCATGAGGAAGGGTCTACGGCTCTTCAAGGGCCACGACGGGGCCACCACCGATACCCCAGAGGAGGCATGTGACGCCGCCAGTGGATGTGTACTGGGGAAGGCCGTCACCCGTCGCGCCCACATACAGTCTGCCATTACCCTGACCCAGGATAGCGGCAACAGCCCAGTTTCCGCCATGAGGGATGTTGTTGGCGAAGAGCAGAAAGCACCCAGGGTGATCCGCATGGCCGCGTTGTGGATGGGGTCCAGTTTCCTCAGGACAGAGGCCGATGCAGACCCATACACTGCACTTCCATACGCCAACTTGCCCTGTATGAAAGCCATGTAGAACCGGAGGAGGTCGTCCCTCGCTGCTTCCCACTTGGAACCGGCTATACACTTCATGAGGCCTAGACGTTTCACACACGCTGACCTCAGCTAGTCGATATGGGCCCGCCACGTCAGGATAGGCCCATCCAAACGTAGGTCCAAGAATGTATGACGGTTCCGATATGGGAGCGATTCGCCCCCCATCACCACACGTGGTATTCCCGGGAGCTTGGTCTTCAGAGTGAAGCACATCAAGGCACTCTTCTGGGTGTTCAGCTGCAGACCCCACGCCGACGCCCATTCGTAAAACTCCTCAACCGCCGCCTGTAGGGATTCTTGCGCCTTCTGTAGGGAATCGGCGGAGCTTACGATCGTGATATTATCTGCGTAGGCCAGTGTGCTAGCAGACCGGGAGCGGGGCATATCAGACAGCAGAGCATTACATAGGGGAGGGCTGAGGCTCGAACCCTGGATGACCCCCCGGCGGACACGGAAGGGACTCGACTCCGATGTTCCGATTGTTACGCTGATAGTCCTGTCCTGGAGAAAGCTGCGGAACCATGACAGGACTGTACCACCCATCCCCATCTTCCCCAGCTTATAAAGAATACCGGTATGGGATGCAGAATCAAAAGCGCCAGCGATGTCAATGAAGGCGGCCAGCAGGACCCGCTTGCCCCGATAAGCATCCTGGATCAGGCACTCCAATCGCAGCAGCACATCTATCGTACCCCGGCCGGGACAGAATCCGTACATGTCCGCAGGTAGTAGAGCCCTCGATTCCAGCCACCACATGAGTCGGGAGGTCACCATCCTCTCCATGACCTTACCCACCACTGAGAGTAGACAGATTCCTCTCCGAGAAGAGGGGAGCGTGGGGTCTTTCCCCGGCTTCGGGAACGGCAGCAATAGAGCATGCTTCCATGCAGCAGGATAGACCCCGGCACACCAGGCGCTGTTATAGATGGCCAATAGTGAATCCAGGGCTGACTGCGGTAAATGGACCATCATCTCATACGCAATGTCATCGTAGCCCATCGCCTTGCCTCTGGGAAGCGAGCGTATCGTACTGTGGAGTTCATGGGTGGTCAGCGGCCCAGCTAGACCTGCCGGGGCGGGGGATCCCAACCGAGACAAGATAACCGAGGCCCATATGTCGGCATCTGGGAGGGGAGCTGGTTCCCCAAACACTCCCTGGAAATGGCCGGCCAAATGTTCTGCTTGCTCCTGGGGATCACTGACCAAGGAGCCTGCAATTTGAGAGGGAACGAGGGGTCCACTCGCTAACCATTCATCCTCCTGACAAACGTCCAAGCCCTCTTGCAGGACTTGTCGAAGCGTAGTGTGGGACAGAAGGCGGTCCACGACTTTCTCTTGGCCGACAAGACGATCCTGGCACATCGCGCTTCAATGCGGCGCGCCTCCTTCTTCGTAGCAGCACAGGGATGCCGTCGCCAATGGTTCCAGGAGCGATGACGAGCCCGGACCGCCTCAGTACAGTCACTGTTCCACCAAGGGACTGCCGGCCTTGAAGCTGGAGGACCTCCCAACTTCCGGAAAACCCCTTTGGCCGCCGCCACTAGAGCCACTGATATTCCAGCCGCCCCTACTTCCCGAGAATCCACAGCCGGGGGAAGGAGAGACCGGACTGCCGTTCGATACTGAGCCCAGCCCTCCTCATGGAACGCCCATCTGGGGCGAGCGTGCCGAGTCACCGGGGACGGGAAGTTTGGCACCTCTATGAAGATGGGAAGATGGTCACTACCTATGTAGGGACCCGTGGAAACCTCCGCCCCCAGAAAGAGGCTATCCCCAAAACAGAGATCCAGGGTGGAAGACCTCGCTGTATGGGGGTCGATGCGTGTAGGGAGGCCGGGAGGGGTGAGGAGATGGAGAGTGGGGCTGTCCAGTAGTACGTCGAACAGTGACGTCCCCAACTGATTGCAGGACGTCCGGCGGACACCCGGATCCCAATGGCAATGCCTGGCATTAAAATCCCCCATCACCAGACTGGGAGATGGTATCTGGCCGAAATAATGCAGGAATTCATCGCCGGACACAGTTCGGCACGGGTTATAACAGAGGAGGATTGTCACCCAACCCGTCCTCAAAGCCACACTCACCGCCAGGACTTCCATCACTCCCCCATCAAAACTCTGGAGGTGGAGCAGTTTACTGGGTACCGACTCACGCACCGCTAATGCCAGGCCACCTTCCCGGGTATCCCTGTCCTTCCGGTGAACTATGAAACCGGGAATCCGGAGCATCAGAGAAGGAGACAGCCACGTCTCACAGACCCCCACCACTATTGGGGCCTCCCTTCCAACTAATCGTTTAAGATCCTGCGTCTTCCTGGGTAGAGAACGGGCATTCCATAAGACCAACTTTACTGGTGATCGTGGCGGTACTATTGACCCATCAGCAGGGCAAGAAGTCTGGGCATCAGGGCATGCATATCTCCCTCATCGTCAGGTCCTTCATGAAGTACTCCCAGAAATCCGCAAACAACTGTCCATATGTGTCACCACCTCCCGATGACCCGGGACCAGATCCAGAGGAAGGGCGTTCCCGGGAGTATGTAACTACTGCCGCAGGGCGGGCAGGAATCGGGGGGTGCACCTGACGAAAACCAGGGTGAGATGATGGACAAATGTGAAACTACTGTGTCTCTTCATCCTATTCATACCTACTGTAGTTTTCATAATTTACACCATATTTCACTACATCTTCATAATAGGTAAGAAATCAAGAGGAAGACATGGCAGTTTACCGTCAGCTGGAAAGAAACGGACTATAGGAACGTACATAATTTGCTGCGTAGGGGAACAGAGGCAATGGGTGTTACAAGACTGTCCATCCGTCTCTATCTGCCCTACTCGTGTTGTGAGCCGTGCATATTAACCACTACACCACTGGTAACCCAAGTCGAGCTTGTAATTTTGTAGCTCAGATGAGATTCGCTGGCATAGATACTTAATTATTCCTGAACACATTACAAACTACCACAAGTATATAATTCCGTACAATTATTCTTTGACCTTTATATAATTTGTTCAACCCTTTACATGCTATTAAACTTTGGCATTACCTTTCGTTGTAAAAATAGAATGCCGGTAAGGTAGAAATATGCGCCATACTGAACACTAATTAAACCTTTTTGTAATCGAGACGAGAAATATGCATCTACAAAATATAACAGCACTTTTGAATTTCGTGTTAATATCGAAAGAGTCTGACAGCTAGCATGATTATTTGTAAGTCTCTGAACATTTGCAAGTTTTTAATTTAGTAATACAGCCCGAAGCCGATCTCCCTGGTCTGAGCTCATGTCCTCTGCTTTTCGGGCTTTCTCATTATTGCTATCTTGACATTTAATTTCGTCTTCTTCCGGGTACGCTTCCTTCCTTCTTTTCTTTACTGTTCTCTTCCTTTCTTAGGACAATATGCATTTAATGTCACGTATGGGATATAATTCTCTAAGCGTTTTCTTTAGCTTTGTCTTACACTATTAGTCACCGCAATATATTTCTTAACCGCTGAAAATAAAACAAAAATCCATTAGACTTTGTGGGTTAAATAAGGGTGGAAGGAAAAATGATTGCCATCTTGGATCAGTGGAGAACTAAATGTTTTCAGTTGTCCACTGTATTTTTAGTATTTTCTCTATCTCTATATCAATGGTAAGACCAGCGGTGGTCTGGGGGCGGCAGCCCCCTGGTTAGGTTAGGTTTTTAGGTTAAGGTAATGACAAAACATGGTTTTAGGGAGGCATAAACTAATATTGCTAAATAATGGCTATACATGCATTTCCGGAAGAAAACTCATTAAAACATACTAATCAATGAAGGAACTGATGAGAAAAAGGATTGTAATGAGACAAACATATACGTGACCTAAAATGCATATTGACCCTTTCTTATTTGCTTCTTGTGTTCGTTCCTTCCCTTTTCTCTCTCTCTCTTCCTTAATTCCTGTTTGCCTTCCTTCCACCTCACTGTGGGATTTCTGCTTCCTTCATTGTTTATCTTTCTCCAAATTCCCTTCCTTTCTTCCTCCTCCTTCAGTGTCCTTCCCTCCTTCCTTGCTTCTCTTTTAGATGACCTTCCTTCCTTAATTTTTCCTCATTTTGGCACGCTTCCCCCCTGATTGCCCTACTACTAAAACCTATCATTCCTCCTCTGCTCCTCCTCCTCCCCCTTCTCTTTATATGTCTTTCCCTCATTATCTTCTTACCTCCTTCTTTTCTTTCTCCTTCTCCTTAACCTATTCTGTACCGGTGCCATCCTTTAACTTTATTCTGGCAATCATTAAACGATTTTATTCAGTTTCAAAAGGGCCTCCAGCAATTAACAGGCTTCGAACTATCTCACTCAACCCTTTATATTAATAACCTCAGTTCCTACTTACACTTCACATTTTTTGTGATATCCAGGATAAAAATATATAGACGTCACCGGTAGAGAAGGGTTTAAGGGTATATGAAAGTCAAAGGGTTAAGATAATCTTTACCCTCTCTGTCCCCACAGATCCTTCCTAATCTGTATACAATCGTCTAACGGTAACCAGAATAAACCGTCAGAGCGCGTCATGATCCTCAAAAGGTTAACGCTTCCATCACTTGCGCTTCTCTCTCCTCGTGTTCTCTTTTCTCTGTCCAATCTTTTTCTTCCGCTTGAGTTTCTGCCTGCAAAGTTCCTTCATATCTCTATCTCTCTCTCTCTCGTCTGTCTCTTACTATACCCCCGCCATATTTTCTTCACTACAGTATACTGTATTGACTGGCATTCCTATTCCTGATTTTTCTCGCTGCCTCTGATACACGTGATGTCTATATCGGTGGTGTCACACGAACCCATTTTTCGGCAATTTTCTATGGGCAAGTTTTTCGCGTACTATTTTGAGGCTCATTGGAATAAAAACAAACATATCGAAAGTAGATATTGTTAATTAGTTTAACTGTTATGAAACATATAATTTGTAGCTGCCAGACTAGAATTGCCCGTAAAACTTGACGGAAAATCGCTCGTTTTGCACCGCCGTATTAACTGGAATGAGTGGAGGGCATGCTATACCCTCTTCCAAATAAGAAGGCCTAAGCTCTTCAACATTAATTTTTCTAACTCACGAACCACTAGAGTAATTGAGCTAATATTTCTACCATTTGGGAAAAGTCAGCCAGGAAAGAGGTATGGAAATTTACAACCCATTAGCTCTAGCCCTATTTGAGTTACAGAGGTTAGGGTTCACGATTTCCGACCTATCCCTCATATTCATTCTGTTTATTTTGTAATTTATTCTCTTTCCTTGCATCCCTTCTCTCTCCGTTATCCATTCTTCCCCTTCCCACCTTCCTTCTCCTGACTGTTCACCCCGCCTCCTTTCTTCCTATATATATATACTGTATTTGTTTCTCTCTCTCTCTCTCTCCCTCCTATTCTTCACCTGCCGACCTTCTAACTTCTCTTATTCATCCCTCTTCCTCTTGTATCCATTATCTTTCCATTTATTCCATTCTTCCTCTTCCCACCATACTATAACTTTTGTATTCACCCTCTTTACCTTTCCTTCCATTCTCTTTCTCTCTCTCCTATTCTTGGTCTCTCTCCACCTCCTCCTATTAACAAGCACTCCGCCACCTCATAACTCACTCCGACGACACTACTCTCTCTCCTTCTCATCCCATTCCCTCTCCGGTAATCTGCCTCCCACCCATCCGGCACCAGCTCCCCCCAACTCCCATTAGCCCGGCCTCCCAGCACCCCATAACATAACTCCCACCAACGACTGCCCCCACTCCACCACCACCACTCCTCCACAGATTCCAGCCCGTTGGTCTGAAGCGAGTGGTTTACTGATTCACGATACACAGAGTCCGTCTCCTTGTTCACCATGCACTCACAGATATTAACCCTTATTTAGCGGGCTAGGTGGTCTATTTGACCGTAGCGCCCAGCGTTTTTTTTTTACCCTAAATAGGGTTGTTTACATGATCATTTTCATGCCTAAATAAGAGACAGAGCGTAAAACAAGTATCTATCCCTGAAAGGGCATGAACAGAGCTTTCCAATGACACCCAAACCATCCTTGTACGACCACTGGTTCTCTTGCAACGATCGTACAACATGAGTGCAAAAACCCTGTAATTAGGTAATTTCCCTACATAATTCCCTGTGTAGCGAGTGTGAGGGGGGAGGGAAGGGTGGGATTCATATTAGTAGGTCCACCACGGTGGTGTGGAGCGGTTATAAGGTTACTATGCTTGTCCCACCGCTCAGCTCTCTCTCTCAGCAACATTACGTGCTGAAAATGGCGAATGACATAAGTTGTGAACCACACATACATTTAAACATATGCCCTATGATAGTATCCCCTTATTCACAATGCACTCTCATTTCAAGCTGATTAATGGATAATTTATACCTGTTAAGCACATTCCCTATTATACACTCACATTTTATCACAATGCACTCTCATTTCAAACCGAATACAGGATTGTCTACTATGACTTATAAGCGCAGTCCCTGTTATACAATCACCTATTATCACAACGAACTCTCGTTTCAAACCGATTAAAGGATTAGCTACAGACTATTAAACGTATTCCCTGTTATATATTTACTGTTAATCCCAATGCACTCTGATTTCAAACCAATTTAGGGATTATCAACATACTTTTAAGCACATTCCCTAAGATAGGGTCACCTTTTATCACAATGCTCTCTTATTTCTAAACAAATGTCGCATTTTGTTTAGCGATCGTTCGTCACAATATTCACTGCATATTACCATCAATTATAAAGTACACCTGGACCCACCCTCAATGATAGCATCACATTTATTCATCCTGTACTCACATGTAAAAAGGACTATTACTCTATTCCTTAGCATAGAGTAGGGTGTTTTTTTGTTTTTGTTTTTTCTTACCCAGGTAGTCACTTTTATGGACCATCACATAAAGAACATAAGAACATAAGAAAATGGGAGTCTGCAGAAAGCCGATTGGCCTAAGCAAGGCAGATCCGTGTCCCACACAACCCCAGTTCAATTACAAAGCCCAATTATAGGCTCAACACTCTAATAACCTGAGGATCATCTTACCAAAACGGTTAGAGATTAACGCAGGATTACGGGGTCTGCAGAGCGCTGATTGGCCCAACCCTGCTGATCCCCCTTCACACCCAACCCTTCTCGTCCATATGCTTATCCAATTTTATCTTAAAGCTCCCTATCGTTTTTAATCCCACTATAGCACTTGGTAGTCCATTCCACCCATCTACAACTCTGTTACCAAACCAATATTTGCCTATATCTTTTCTGAAACGAAATTTATCTAATTTGAAACCATTGGTACGAGTTCTTCGCTATCACTGAGCTTTAGTGCATTTGTCATGTCCCCTTTGTTATTCCCACTAACCCACTTGAACACCTCTATCATATCCCCTCTAACTCTGCGTCTCTCTAACGAATGTAACCCTAATTTCTTCAACCTTTCTTTATACGGAAGATTTCTAATATTATGGATCATTTTTGTCATTCTACGTTGCACTCTCTCCAATGAATCTATGTCCATTCTGTATTAAGGACACCAAAATTGAACAGCATAATCCATATGGGGTCTCACTAATGACAAGTAAAGTTTTAAGATAACATCAGCAGTTCTGTTACTCACACTCCTAGAGATGAACCCGAGAATCCTGTTTGCCTTGTTTCGAACGCTTATACACTGTTGTCTAGGCTTCAAATCATTGCTAATAAACACACCTAGATCTTTCTCACAATTCGAGTTTTCTAATTCCATATTAGATAGTTTATATTTAACATTTAAGAACATAAGAACATAAGAAAATGGGAGTCTGCAGAAAGCCGATTGGCCTAAGCAAGGCAGATCCCTGTCCCACACAACCCCAATTCAATTACAAAGCCCAATTATAGGCTCAACACTCTAATACCCTGAGGATCATCTTACCAAAACGGTTAGAGATTAACGCAGGATTATGGGGGTCTGCAGAGCGCTGATTGGCCCAACCCGGCTGATCCCCCTTCACACCCAACCCTTCTCGTCCATATGCTTATCCAATTTTATCTTAAAGCTCCCTACAGTTTTAGATCCCACTATAGCACATGGTAGTCCATTCCACCCATCTACAACTCTGTTACCAAACCAATATTTGCCTATATCTTTTCTGAAACGAAATTTATCTAATTTGAAACCATTGGTACGAGTTCTGTCGCTATCACTGAGCTTTAGTACATTTGTCATGTCCCCTTTGTTAATCCCACTAACCACTTGAACACCTCTATCATATCCCCTCTAACTCTGCGTCTCTCTAACGAATGTAAACCTAATTTCTTCAACCTTTCTTCATACGGAAGATTTCTAATATTATGGATCATTTTTGTCATTCTACGCTGTACTCTCTCCAATGAATCTATGTCCATTCTGTAATAAGGACACCAAAATTGGACAGCATAATCCATATGGGGTCTCACTAATGACAAGTAAAGTTTTAAGATAACATCAGCAGTTCTGTTACTCACACTCCTAGAGATGAACCCGAGAATCCTGTTTGCCTTATTACGAACGCCTATACACTGTTTTCTAGGCTTCAAATCATTGCTAACAAACACACCTAGATCTTTCTCGCAGTCTGAATTTTCTAATTCTAAATTAGCTAGTTTATATTTAACATTTGTTTGCATCTTCCCTATCTTTAATACCTTGCATTTGTCAATGTTAAACTTCATCTGCCAATTTACTGACCATTCATGTAAGGTATCTAGATCCCTTTGGAGGCACTCTATATCGCTATCTGAATCAATTGATCTCCCCATTTTAGTATCGTCTGCGAATTTACTTATCCTACTAGTTATACCTAAATCTAGGTCATTTATGTATATAAGAAACAACAGGGGACCTAATACCGATCCCTGGGGGACACCACTTTTGACTGCTCCCCACTCTGACTTGGTACCATTTATGCTGACTCTCTGTTTCCTACCAATTAGCCATGACCTAATCCATCCCAACAACGCCCCACCTATTCCATGTGCCTCAACCTTTCTCATCAATCTCTCATGAGGGACTCTGTCGAAAGCTTTACTGAAATCTAAATATATAATATCGTATGCCTTGTCATTATCTACTGCTTCATATACCTCTGAGAAAAAACTAAGCAAATTAGTAAGGCAAGAACGTCCCTGTGTGAATCCATGCTGAGAAGAATTGATTAAGTTAAATGTTTTTAAGTGGTTTCTCATTTTCCTAGCAAAAATTGACTCTAGTAGCTTTCCTATGATTGAGGTGAGACTAATGGGACGGTAATTGGATGCTATTGATTTATCACCTTTTTTGAAAATCGGAACTACATTTGCAAGCTTCCAAGCTTCTGGAACTATACCTGTTTCTAATGAATTGTTAAAAAGAAATGTTAATGGGTAACTTAACTCATCTCTGCATTCTTTTAATACTCTGGCATATACCTCATCGGGACCAGGCGATTTCTGAGGTTTCAGTCTGTCAATTTCCTTAAGCACATCATTTCTACTTATAGTAACCGTACTTAACCTATTTTCTATACTATCGCTATATACCTTACGGACTTCTGGAATCTGTGCCAAATTTTCATTAGTGAAAACGGATAGAAACTGACTATTTAATGTACTGCACATTTCTAAATCATTTTCTGTCATTTCTCCTTTCGAAGTTTTAAGGGGGCCTATTTTATCTCTAACTTTAGATTTATATAGCTGGTAAAAAGCCTTAGGGTTATTTTTTGAGTCATTGGCTATCCTGATTTCATAATTTCTTTTGTCTGTCCTTATACCTCTTGATAGATTCTGATAGTAAGCAAGTAGGTGAATTTCGCCTTTCTTTATTTTTCGATATATTCCTCTCTTTTTTCCTAGAAGGTCTAATAGTCTATTATTCATCCATTTGGGTTGGTTCTGTGTTGATCTAAATTTTCTTTTGGGGATATATTTATTTTGCGCATTGTGGAGTGAAGAAATAAAATTATTATATGTAGCTGTCAAATTATCCTGAGTTAAGACAGGTATCTGAGAGAGAGTATGTTCATTAGCGCACCTGGGTCCACTTAATAGTTTAACCATAGGATCGACTCTTAAGGCTCGTCTTAATCCACCATAATTGGCTTTTCTGAAATCTGGGATAAGTGTCGTATTCTCTTTAGCCTTTCCTGTCCATTGTATGTTAAAATAAATTGATTTATGATCACTATTTCCTAGTTGGTCTCCTATCTCTACATTATTTATCATTTGTTCATTATTACTGAGAACTAAATCGAGGATATTATTACCTCTAGTAGGCGAGTCTATGAATTGAAATAAAAAACTATCCTGTACCGCCTCAATAAACTCTTTTGAATCTGAGTCGCCGATTTGATCCTGCCAATCAATATTCGGAAAATTAAAATCCCCTATAATACACACATTGCTAAACCTTGATGCTATTTTCACTTCCTGCCATAAAGCTGTACCTTCGTTTCTACTCATATTTGGTGGTCTATAAATAACTCCAATAATTATGGTCTCACTACCTTCGCTAACCTCAACCCAAACACTTTCGTTATCAGTATTTAGTCTATACAGCTTTTTAAGAACTCCTGACAAACACTGCTATTCCGCCGCCCCTCCTACTTGTTCGGTCGCGTTTAAACAAACTATATCCTGGTATATGGAATTCTGCTAAAAAATGTCTTGATTCTGTATTAATCCATGTTTCAGTCAGTGCTATAATGTCTATATTTTCGTTGCTAACAAGTGCTCTAAGTTCATCCATTTTGTTACATAAACTCCTACAGTTTGTATAATATAATCGCAATGAATTTATTTTACTGGTATCGGATTTACCTTTATTTCTAACTGAATTCCCATCTTCTGTTACACCTTTAATATTTCTACTAGCAGTACAATTAAAATCCTGTGACTGATATTTTCTATTCCTATCTGATGTACCAGTACGGCAATTTACCCTATCTAGACAATTATTCTTACTCATATTCTCAGGCTTTATTTTCAGCGAAACCCCGCGACAATCCTATCTATTGACCTAGCTAAATTTGCCACCCCTAGCCGAGAAAGATGAACCCCGTCCTGTGCGTACAACTGATTTTTACCATAGAAACGGGTCCAGTTATCAAGGAATGGTATTGCATTTGCATTACAGTATTTTTCCAGCCGACAATTGATACCAATTGCCCTAGATGACCATTCCTTGCTGACCCCTCTCCGTGGCAAGATACTGTGTACTACAGGTATGCCTCCCTTCCTCCTAACTTTATCTAACACCTCCCTGTACTGCCGAAGCAGTACTTCCGTCCTACCTTTACCAACATCATTGCTCCCTGTACTGAGACAGATAATGGGGCTATCTCCAATATCTTTCATGATGTAATCAATGTCCTCTAACACCTTCCCAACCCCGGCACCAGGCAGACAGACAAGCTTCCTAATATCAGTACAGGTGGACCTAGCTAAGTGTCTGACCATGGAGTCCCCAACAATTGAGAAGGACTTGCCTCTCCTTGTCGATGACTTGGTAGCAGCTGCGGCAGCGGCAGGAACTCCTGGGGCAGCAGTTGAAGGTACTCCTGGGGGGGCAGCAGTCACACCATTCCCTGTTGGAGGCAACTTACTTACCTTTCTCCTGGTTTCCTCGCCGAAGGAAGCACTCGCAGCCTCACCATCACATTCGTCATCCAAGGTGATGAACTTGTTGCTGAGGGCAACTGGCCGCCGTAGAAATTTGCAGGTTGTTGCACTTGTTGGAACAACTGTCCAGGGAGCATCACGATCCCTAACAGCAGTTGCACTATCCTCACTTTTCTTGTCAGCGAAAGTCAGCTTTAAGGCCAAATTCTCGTCTTTGAGAGACTGCACCTCTCTCTCCACATTTTCCATCCTTTCTTGCAAAGCAAGACAAAGCTGGAGAATATGAGAGGAGGTAGCAATCTCGTCAACACCAGCCATTTTAAGAAAGCGTTAATACTATCACCACACTATGGGCAAAGATATTCACTGGGAGTCACTAGGGACAGGTCCTCACTCAGCAAAGGTCAGGCAGGTACTGCATCTTCCCCATCTTTAATACCTTGCATTTGTCAATGTTAAACTTCATCTGCCAATTTACTGACCATTCGTGTAAGGTATCTAGATCCCTTTGGAGGCACTCTATATCTCTATCTGATTCAATTGTTCTCCCCATTTTGGTATCGTCTGCAAATTTACTTATCCTACTAGTTATACCTAAATCAAGGTCATTTATGTATATAACAAACAACAGAGGACTTAATACAGATCCCTGGGGGACACCACTCTTGACTGCTCCCCATTCTGACTTCGTACCATTTATGCGGACTCTCTGCTTCCTACCAATTAGCCATGACCTAATCCATCCCAACAACGCCCCACCTATTCCATGCGCCTCAACCTTTCTCATCAATCTCTCATGGGGGACTCTGTCGAAAGCTTTACTGAAAGTTTAACATACAGTGCAATGTTCACATTAATGTCACTGGAAGATTATCATACAATCCTGTACTGTGTGGATCTAAGACGCATCTTTGCATTTGAATTTGGTTTTCATTAGACGATCGCATGCTATTTAGGAAGGATATCTAGTAATCAAAGGGGGAAATACTATTTCCATTAACTCTTTAGCTAACACAAGTTCACCCTAAGCTAAATATAACCGCCCAATGACGGCCATAATAATCTGTCAAAATGAGTCATGCTCCTCAAAGGGTTAAACACTTAACCCTTTGGGCGTTTATATTTGCTCATTTATGTATTTTTTGTTTTACTATTTTTCTTAGTTTCCTCCCTAGACCTCCATCAAGCTTATAAAAACACCCGCCCAAGAACCCCCTTCAAGATATATTTATACTGTTACGGACTAGAGTTCAAGCTCACAACACCATGAATAAATGATTAACTCCAATGAAAAGGCAACACAACTGTTATCACCATAGTACTGTAATAATGAAAGTTAACCACCCAAAACTAGACTGCAAGGTTAATATTATCCTCCAGCGAAACCCTATTATTATACAACAAGTCAATCAAAATCATATAATTGATATCATTAAGTTTTCTTTAAATGTCAGTAGAATAACTTATGCTTTCATAAATCCTTTAAGATTGATATGTAAGGTATTCAAGTATCCACTTTAGTTTACTGTACAAAATAATTAATTACCGTTTACTTTCCTTTAGAACCACAGAATATTTAAAGTATTTAAATCTTTAAGTTATTTGAAAGAAGGTGCATGAAAATAAATAAGGTAGGTATGGATGAAAAGATAATTTAAAAGTATGGATATTATTTACATATAAATTACACTTTATACATCTATCCTTACATTCACACAATACAACATAATCATACAATATAACATAATAATACTTATCTATAGAGAGATAGTTTTACAAGGCAGGACAAACTCAGGGTGACCCATGGTGATATCTTGGCGAAGCAGAGGCGAGAGGTGAACTGACGTTTTTCAAATCCTATTTTCTATGAGTCCTTGGTCATTAAAGTTATCGTACAGGACTGAAATACAACTACTCTCTCTACAATCAAACAAATTAACTCAACTAATGATAATATAGAATACTTCATTAAAATATATAAATGAAGAGTAAGAACACTAAATCACAAATTATATATAGATTAATCATACGTCAGCCAGAGAGATGCTCAAACAAGCAGGTGAGGGGGAGACGCGCGCTTGGCGCCAAAGTCTGCCGGCGTTCATGGCCTGGGGCAAAAGATGTCTGGCTAGTTCAGTACACTCTGGACCACAAATATATTCCCCGAAGTTATCTTAATTCCTAAAGGCCTTCCTATGTACAAATAAACAGTCACATATACCCACTAATAATTAGTTAACTCTATTCCACCAGCAATTAGTTTAATTAAGGCAATATATAACACCTCCCCCATTAACCCACTGAACCCCAGCGTGTCATCGGCAATGTATGTAACGCTAAACCCCAGCGACGACTACGTGTCGTCCCTGTTAATTACTCCGTTCCTATGGCACCTAGAGGGCTCAGATTTGTATGGGAACTGTGTAAGTATCCCACGCAACCATGCCGATGGTTGAAAACTCTCAAAGTCCAACTGCGTGCACGTGAGCATGCAAAAACCTGTTTTTGGGTGTTTTTGCCTTCAATTTTCCCCTCTTGTAAATCTGACTTTCGGGCGCACCGTAGGACCCCTTTACACCTTACGAGCGGGCCCGTCAGTTTTTTCCACTACGCGTCAAGCGTTTTTTTTTTACCCTAAATGGCTTTGTTTCCGTGCTCTTTTTCATGCATAAACAAGAGCTAGAGCATAATACAATTATGTAAATTGAGCTTTCCAATGACACCAGAAATATCCTTCTACGACCACACGTTCTCTTGCAAAGATCGTGAAAGACGAGTGCAAAAACCCTAAAATACGGTAATTTCCTTATATAATTCCCTGTGTGGCGAGGTAGGGAGGGTGTAGTTGTGTGGAGTAGATGTCAGTAGGCACGCGGGATCCATGCCGAGCGGTCATGAGGCAACCTACGCTCCTTCCGTCGCTCGTTTCTCTCTCAGAGCCATTATTGCTCAAAAATTGCACGCAGACTAAAGTCGGGCCCCGCCACATAGTCCAGGTTTTTAGATACAGACTTAAGTTGGGCCCCGCTAATAAGGGGTAAATGACCTAGGGGATCGTTTTTTTGTGGGTTTTCCTTCATTCCTAACCCATTCCCAATTGTTTCTGGAAAAAAACAAAAATTCAAAACCTGCTGGTCCCTGGTGGTACATTTATTCTAAACTAGCTGGGGCTCAGTGGGTTAAGAAATTTATAAGGGAAACATTGTAAATCAAATCATTCTAAGTCCTAGATAACATGTCTGCAATTGTATTGTTCTTCCCCTTGATGTGAAAAATGTGCAGCTTGTAAGGCTGCAATGCCAAAGCCCACCTCATGAGACGCTGGTCAGAGTTTTTCATCTTATGCAAAAATTTGAGGGGATTATGGTCAGTGAACACATCAATAGGAAAGCATTAAAGCAAGAACCATTCAAGTACACATTAAACTTATCAATGGCAAACAATAATGCAAAGCATTCCTTCTCAATGGTACTATGTTTCTGGTACGGTTTGAACTTTGTGGATGCGTAGCAAACAGGATGTAATACTTCATTCTCGCTAAACTGTAACAATACAGCCCCTGCTCCCAGATCACTGGCGTCTATTTGCAAGATGAACGGCTTGGTGAATTGTGGAGATTTCAGTATGGGCGCATTTGTGAGAAGGGCACGGATTTTCACGAAAGCGTCCTGGCATTCCTGAGTCCACACAAACTTCTTCTTTGGACAGACTAGGTCTGTTAAAGGTGCAGAGAGGTCAGAAAAATTGGGCACAAAACGCTGATAATACCCACTCATGCCCATGAAGCGCATTAGTGCCTTACGGTCATGAGGAACAGACAGTGACGCAATGGCTTCCATTTTGGCAGATACTGGGCTAAGCACACCTTGCCCAACCACATGACCCAAGAATATTAAGTTGGCATTTCCAAACTCACTCTTGGTCAAGTCCACTGTTAAATGTGCTTCAGCCAGGTTGTAGAATAGGGCGCGCAGTTGAAGTTGGTGATCTTCCCATGATTTGCTGTATACTACCAGATCGTCCAAGTAAGATTGCACCCCGACGAGTCCCTCTGTCATCCGATGAATCAGCCGTTGGAAGGTTGCTGGTGCGTTGACCATCCCAAAGGGCATGACGGTGTAGTGGTATAAGCCGTCAGGGGTGACAAATGTAGAGATTCACTTGGCACATTCAGTCAGCCGGACCTGGTAGTACCCACGCAACAAGTCGATCTTGGTGGTGTAGTTGGCGTCCCCCAGTTGGTCGATTAGGTCGTCTATCCGAGGAAGAGGGTAGCAGTCCTGACAGGTTAGTTGGTTAACCTGGCGGTAGTCAGTGCACATCCGCAACGATCCATCCGGCTTGTCCACTAACAGGCATGGTGAAACCCACTCGCTGTCACTCTTTTCCACCAGGCCATGATCCATCAGGAACTGCACCTCCTTCCTCAGAGCCTCCCGCTTCCATGGACTGGCGCGGTAGGGACGCTGTTTAATGGGACGAGCACTTTCGACCAACACCACATCATGCTCAACCAGAGGGCACTGCCGGGGAACATCGCCAAACAGCTGTGGAAACTCATTAAGCAGGGATTCCAAGTCACCACTCTGGTCAGGCGGCAAGTGCTGGAATTTTAGATGAGGATTAGACAAGAAATCAGAGTTTTGCAATTTAGTGTCCGAGGGCAAAGAAATATCATCTTCATCATCCGCAATAACAGAGTTTGCTACATCCACGTTCAATACAGGGGCATCAATACCAGGATCTCTTACAAAGTATGGCTTGATTAGGTTCACATGTATCAGTCTCTCTGCCTTTCGTCTGTCTGGAGTTTTCAGGACATAATTTACATTACTGGTCTTTCATTTTATCACATATGGACCATGAAACTTGCTTTGTAAAGGTTTCTTAGGGATTGGCAGAAAGGCTAACACAAGATCACCTGGCTTAAACTCTCTGGCAACAGCTTTCCTGTCAAAATTGTCTTTCATGGTTACTTGAGAATCCTTCAGGTTTTTTATTGCATGTTCTATATATAGCAGTTTTTAATCTTTGTCTAAACTGGTGAACATAGGTAAGAAGAGGTTTACTGGAAGGTGTATCTAACCAAGATTCTCTTAGAACTTTAAGAGGACCTCTAACCTCATGACTATACACCAACTCAAAAGGTGAAAAACCAAGGGAATCTTGTACACTACTCCTTACAGCATACAACACAAAATTAATACCTTCATCCCAATCTGCATTATTTTCCTCGCAATACTTTGTCAACATTGACTTGAGAGTTTGATGTAGGCGTTCTAATGCACCTTGGGACTCTGGTCTACAGGCCGTGGAATGGTACTGGTGCACCCCCAACTCATCCATAGTTTGTTTGAAAAGTTTAGAAGTGAAATTGCTACCTAGGTCAGATTGGACAATACGAGGAATTTCATACTGAGTGAAGAATTTACTAAGGGCTTTCACGATATTCTTGGAAGTTATTCGCCTCAATGGAAAAACCTCTGGATGCCTAGTGGTAGAACACATAACCGTCAGCAAATACTAATTTCCACTGCGTGTTTTAGGCAAGGGACCAACACAATCAATGATTACTTTACTGAAAGGTTCCTGTTACTGGAATAGGATTTAATGGTGCAAGTTTTATTAGCTGATTTGCTTTTCCAGCCATTTGGCACCCATGACATGTTTTAAAGTAGTAGGCAACAGATTGCTTCATTTTAGGCCAGAAGAAGTCCTTGGAGATTTTGGTGTAAGTTTTGTTAACACCTAAATGTCCAAATGTCCAAAAGTAACCCTAGTAGATGGCTGGGAGCCACCAGAACCATTCCCATCACCCATTACACGAGTTCCACCACCACCTCGGAATTTATCGGAAACTGACGCTAGAGACACTAGTACTCCTAGACGAGTCAGTCCCCTTCTGCTTCTGCCTGAAAAAAGAGTCACCATAAGTCAACCTGTAATTTTCAGCCAAAGTGGCTGCCTTGTTTACATTAGTAACTTCTCTCTTGGAATATGGAACTTTGCGGAGAATTTCTTCTAACACAACCAGCTGACAGAGTTGTTCAAAAGTAGTTACTTTACTGGCCCACAACCAAGCATTAAAGAGCCTTTCCTTCTCTTTGACAAACTCTAGATAGGATTGTTTCTCTTCCTTCTTCAGATTACGGAATTTCTGTCTATACGTTTCAGGAACCTGGTCATAAGCCTCGAAGATAGTCTTTTTTTAGATTATCATAAGGTATGCTATCACTAGGGAGATTAGAGTAAATCAACTTTGCTTTACCTATGAAAGCGGTTTGGGAAAAGAAACTCCACTGGTCTTTTGGCCATTTTAGCTGGTTTGCAACACGCTCAAAGAGATTGAAGAAATTCTCAACATCAGTTTCATAAAATTTTGTCATAAATTTTATCTGATTTCCTAGGTCAGAGAAAGATTTCTTTGCATTCATTGCTCTGTCTTTCACACTTTCTTCACTCTTCAGTCTCAATACTTCAAGTTCATGTAATCTCTCTTGCTGTTTTTGAGCATTTTCTTGGGCTTTCATCCCTCTTTCATGCTCTCTCTGTTATTCTTCATGTTCTCTCTGTTTTTCTGCATTTTCTCTTTCATACTCTCTCTGTCTTGCTGCCTCCTTTAATTCCATCTTTTTAATCATAAGTATTGATGCACTACCTCCATCACCATTGCACAAACTATAGGCTTCAAGTGGTAGCAACTCCTCATTTACCAATTTATCGATCACACACTTCTTTACCTCAGCTTTAGTCATACTGGATTTGTGAGCAACTCCATATTTGATGGCTAATGCAATCCAATCAGTTTTCTTTATCTGGGAAACAGTCAAGGTACTCAAAGAAGGTTTCTCAACAAACTCATCGATATTAAACTCCATACTGAAATCTAAACAGAGCAAACAGTCTTAGAAGAGATGTTCAAGAGTGCACAGAAACAAAGAAAATAATTCACACCAAAACAGGACACACAAAATCATAAGTATTCATAGTTGACCACTAATAAAACAATTAACTGTTGTATAAAAGCAAAAAGGTAATCCCGGACGGGCCCCCATATAATGTTACGGACTAGGGTTCAAGCCCACAACACCATGAATAAATGATTAACTCCAATGAAAAGGCAACACAACTGTTATCACCATAGTACTGTAATAATGAAAGTTAACCACCCAAAACTAGACTGCAAGGTTAATATTATCCTCCAGCGAAACCCTATTATTATACAACAAGTCAATCAAAATCATATAATTGATATCATTAAGTTTTCTTTAAATGTCAGTAGAATAACTTATGCTTTCATAAATCCTTTAAGATTTATATGTAAGGTATTCAAGTATCCACTTTAGTTTACTGTCCAAAATAATTAATTACCGTTTACTTTCTTTTAGAACCACAGAATATTTAAAGTATTTAAATCTTTAAGTTATTTGAGAGAAGGTGCATAAAAATAAATAAGGTAGGTATGGATGAAAAGATAATTTAAAAGTATGGATATTATTTACATATAAATTACACTTTATACATCTATCCTTACATTCACACAATACAACATAATCATACAATACAAAATAATAATACTTATCTATAGAGAGATAGTTATACAAGGCAGGACAAACTCAGGGTGACCCATGGTGGTATTTTGGCGAAGCAGAGGCGAGAGGTGAACTGACGTTTTCAAATCCTATTTTCTATCGAGTCCTTGGTCATTAAAGTTATCGTACAGGACTGAAATACAACTACTCTCTCTACAATCAAACAAATTAACTCAACTAATAATAATATAGAACGTACTTGGCTCCATTGCCCTCTGACCCCTGACCTGTGCGGACGTCCCCAGTGACCGCTAGTGAACCGGTTTACCCTTAGTGAGGTCCTAGTGAACTTTCTTAGTGATGGCTGTTGTTGATGAGTCTGCTGTCTCCTCCCATACTCTCCAGCTTTGTCTTGCTTTGCAAGAAAGACTGGAGAGTGTGGAGCAGGAGATTCAGTGTCTCAAAGATGAAAATTTGGCCTTGAGACTAGCTATGGCGGAAAAGAAGTGTGAGGCTACCGATGTGTTCCCAGGGATCGTGAAGCCCCTTGGAAAGTGGTGTCAACCAGTGCAACGGCCTGCAAGCTGAAAAGGCAGCCACTCAAGACCCACAACAACTTCAGCACCTTGGCAGATGAGAGTGATGGCGAGGAAGTGGCGATCATCGAGGCAGTGAGAGGGGAGGGGGGAAGTCTGCTGCTGTTGCTGCTACAACTCCTGCTACACGCCGACAACGGAAAACAGCTAAGTCTATTTTAATTGTAGGGGATTCAATGATTAAATACCTTGGTAGGGCTACTAACACACATGTTGGTAAAGTTGTCTGTCTGCCTGGTGCCGGAGTCGAGAAGGTGGCAGAAAAGCTAGATGGTGTCATGGAAGCGAGTGGAGAGGACCCCATCATCTTCCTCAATGCAGGGAGCAACGACATTTGGAAATGCAGGACTGAGGAGTTGCTCACCACGTACCAGGAAATGTTGGAGAGGATCAAGGAGAAGGGTGGAGTTCCTGTGGTACACAGTATCCTACCAAGAAGAGGGGTAAGGAAGGAATGGTCCTCCAGGGCTATTGGTGTAAATAGCCGGCTGGAGAAGTATTGCAAGGCAAATACTATTCCATTCCTGGATAACTGGACCCTCTTCTACGGTAAGGATGAACTGTATGCCCAGGATGGAGTACATCTCTCTCGACTAGGAGTTTCGACCTTAGCCAGCTCACTCGACAAGTTTGTTGCGGGGTTTGGTTAATAAACCATAGGTGTGTAAGTAAAATAGAATCCCAGCCACATCAAATTGATAGTAATAACGAACATTCTGATAGCGTAGATTTTCCGTCTAGGTCCAGTAGTTCAACAGGTAAAAATAAATTAGTTAAAAACAATAGAAAAATAGTTGCAAATACAAGTAATAGTTTGAGTGTTTATTATACAAATTGCAGGAGTTTATGTAACAAAATGAACGAACTTAGAGCACTGGTTAGCAAAGAAAATATAGACATAATAGCGCTAACTGAAACATGGATTAATACAGAAACCAGGCATTTTTTAGCAGAGTTTGATATACCAGGATATAGTTTGTTTAAATATGACCGAACAAGTAAGAGGGGTGGCGGTATAGCAGTGTTTGTCAGGAGTTCATTAAAAAGCTGTACTAAATCAGGTATTAGAGTAAATAATGAAATGAAAGTGTTTGGGTAGAAGTTAACGAAGGTAGTGAGACTTTAGTTATTGGAGTTATGTATAGACCGCCAAATATGAGTAGAAATGACGGAACATCATTATGGGAGGAAATTAAAATAGCATCAAGGCTTAGCAACGTGTGCATTATGGGGGATTTTAATTTCCCTAATATAGATTGGCAGCAACAAATAGGCGACTCTGATTCAAAGGAGTTTATTGAGGTAGTACAAGATAGTTTTTTATCTCAATTCATAGATACGCCGACTAGAGGTGATAATATTCTCGATTTAGTTTTCAGTAACAATGAACATATGATAAATAGTGTAGAAATCGGGGACCACCTAGGAAATAGTGATCACAATTCTGTGTATTTTAATATACAATGGAAAGGTAATATCAGAGAGAATACAACATTAATACCTGACTTCAGAAAAGCCAATTATGGTGGGTTAAGAGAAGCCCTGTTAGCGGACCCTATGGTCAAAAAATTAAGTCGATCCAGGTGTCCAAATGAGTGTATCCTTTCTCAGGCACCTGTCATCTTAAGTCAGGAGGAGACGTCAAACTTGGTAGATACATACGATAATTTTATCAAGTCAGTATTCAATGCGCAAAATAAATATATCCCCAAAAGAAAATTTAGATCAACACAGAACCAACCCAAATGGATGAATAATAGACTATTAGATCTTCTAGGAAAAAAGAGAGGAATATATAGAAAAATTAAAAAAGGCGAAATTCACCTACTTGCTTACTATCAGAATCTATCACGACAGGTAAAAAAGGATATTAGTAAAGAAAAAGGAAATTATGAAATTAAGGTTGCCAATGATTCAAAAAATAATCCTAAAGCTTTTTACCAACTATATAAATCCAAGGTTAGAGATGTAATTGGTCCCCTTAAAACTTCGATAGGAAAATTGACAGAAAGTGATTTAGAAATGTGCAGTACATTAAATAGTCAATTTCTTTCCGTTTTCACTAATGAAAATTTGGCACAGTTTCCAGAAGTCCGTAAGGTATACAGCGATAGTATAGAAAATAGGTTAAGTACGGTTACTATAAGTAGAAATGATGTGGTTAAGGAAATTGACACTCTGAAACCTCATAAATCGCCTGGTCCCGATGAGGTATATGCTAGAGTATTAAAAGAATGCAGAGATGAGTTAAGTTATCCATTAACATTTCTATTTAACAAGTCATTAAAAACAGGTATAGTTCCAGAAGCTTGGAAGCTTGCAAATGTAGTTCCGATCTTCAAAAAAGGTGATAAATCAATAGCATCCAATTACCGTCCCATTAGTCTCACTTCAATCATAGGAAAACTACTAGAGTCAATTATTGCTAGGAAAATGAGAAACCACTTAGAAACATTTAACTTAATCAATTCTTCTCAGCATGGATTCACTCAGGGACGGTCTTGCCTTACTAATTTGCTTAGTTTTTTCTCAGAGGTATATGAAGCAGTAGATAATGACAAGTCATATGATATTATATATTTAGATTTCAGTAAAGCTTTCGACAGAGTCCCTCATGAGAGATTGATGAGAAAGGTTGAGGCACATGGAATAGGTGGGGCGTTGTTAGGATGGATTAGGTCATGGCTAATTGGTAGGAAGCAGAGAGTCAGCATAAATGGTACCAAGTCAGAATGGGGAGCAGTCAAAAGTGGTGTCCCCCAGGGATCGGTTTTAGGTCCCCTGTTGTTTCTTATATACATAAATGACCTAGATTTAGGTATAACTAGTAGGATAAGTAAATTCGCAGACGATACTAAAATAGGGAGATCAATTGATTCAGATAGCGATATAGAGTGCCTCCAAAGGGATCTAGATACCTTACATGAATGGTCAGTAAATTGGCAGATGAAGTTTAACATTGACAAATGCAAGGTATTAAAGATAGGGAAGATGCAAACAAATGTTAAATATAAACTAGCTAATTTAGAATTAGAAAATTCAGACTGCGAGAAAGATCTAGGTGTGTTTGTTAGCAATGATTTGAAGCCTAGAAAACAGTGTATAAGCGTTCGTAATAAGGCAAACAGGATTCTCGGGTTCATCTCTAGGAGTGTGAGTAACAGAACTGCTGATGTTATCTTAAAACTTTACTTGTCATTAGTGAGACCCCATATAGGATTATGCTGTCCAATTTTGGTGTCCTTATTACAGAATGGACATAGATTCATTGGCGAGAGTACAGCGTAGAATGACAAAAATGATCCATAATATTAGAAATCTTTCGTATGAAGAAAGGTTGAAGGAATTAGGTTTACATTCGTTAGAGAGACGCAGAGTTAGAGGGGATATGATAGAGGTGTTCAAGTGGGTTAGTGGGATTAACAAAGGGGACATGGCAAATGTACTAAAGCTCAGTGATAGCGAAAGAACTCGTACCAATGGTTTCAAATTAGATAAATTTCGTTTCAGAAAAGATATAGGCAGGTATTGGTTTGGTAACAGAGTTGTAGACAGGTGGAATGGACTACCAAGTGCTATAGTGGGATCTAAAACTGTAGGGAGCTTTAAGATAAAATTGGATAAGCATATGGACGAGAAGGGTTGGGAGTGAAGGGGGATCAGCCGGGTTGGGCCAATCAGCGCTCTGCAGACCTCCATAATCCTGCGTTAATCTCTAACCGTTTTGGTAAGATGATCCTCAGGGTATTAGAGTGTGAAGCCTATAATTGGGCTTTGTAATGAATTGGGGGTGTGTGGGACAGGGATCTGCCTTGCTTAGGCCAATCGGCTTTCTGCAGACTCCCATTTTCTTATGTTCTTATGTTCTTAAAGTCTGCCGGCGTTCATGGCCTGGGGCAAAAGATGTCTGGCTAGTTCAGTACACTCTGGACCACCAATATATTCCCCGAAGTTATCTTAATTCCTAAAGGCCTTTCTATGTACAAATAAACAGTCACATATAATCACTAATAATTAGTTAACTCTATTCCACCAGAAATTAGTTTAATTAAGGCAATTCATAACAATACATTTTTCGGTAGAAAAATGTCCGCCGGGTCCTCTTATATTACAGACTCGCTAACACTTAAATAACACGAAAAGGCTTAATATTGACGCAGAAATGGGACGATAGGTCTTATAATCACCAAACTAATGGGCTGACTGTCTGAAAATCGAAAAACTAATGGAGCTAAACACGAGGGAGAAGGGGGACCAGAACAACTATCTATCTCTCCTTAATTGTAACATAAATTATACACATAATCAGTGTTCATTGGTTTATCTATGCTTATTGGAACACATACACGATTTAAACACTCTTTATGTGTACCATTGTTGTTACAAGTTGGTGTTTCTTTTTACAGAGTAGGATATATTATATTTGCAAGGAATATATAGGAGGAGGTTTATCGCTAAGGGGAAGTTTTTAGTTTGTTCCCTAGCCCTCCATCAAACTTAAAATTACACCGCCTAGACCCCCTTTCAAGATGTATGTGTACATTTTTTGATAGAAAAATGCCCGTCTTATATTAAAGGCTCGCTAACGCAGAAAATAATCGTCACCTAAATGGTACGGCAGGTCTTAAAATGAACAGAAATGTGGCGCAAGTTCTTAAAATCGCCAAACTAATAAGGCAAACGTCTTAAAATATCAAAAGCAATGGGGCTAAACATGAGGGAGAAAGGGGTCCAGAAACAGAATTCTTAAGTGGAAATCTCCCCTTAACATAGACCATGATGCTCTGTGCGTCAGTATACTGATATAAACAAACAAGGAATCATATTTTACATTGTTAAAATCACTGCTCTCTTTATTTCCTTGTACTTTGAAACCCTAGGACACAGCAAATATATTTTATTTATACATTTTACCAAAGTTATGTTTCCATTATCATATCTTGCTTACAGACTACATGCACATCGACAACCATTCCGAAGGTACAATAATATTTCACTAGGATTTACTTATGTTTCATATGTAGCCTACATTATTTAATATTGGATGCACCCTCACACACATACACACACCAATGTGCGGTTAGGCTTAGGGGGAGGTTTTTAGTTTGTTCCCAAGACATCCAACAAGCTTAAAAGTACACCCCCAAGACCTCCTTGCAAGATGAATTTGTAAATTTTTCGGTAGAAAAATGTTCCGGCCGAAGGCCAGTTCCTTTAAATTGCAGGGCTCGCTATCGCTCGCCAGGAAAAAATTGACACCTAAATGGCACGAAACGTCTTAAAATTGAAAGAAATGGGGCGAAAGTTCTTAAAATCGCCAAACTAATGGGGCGAACGTTTTAATATCGCAAAAGCAATGGGGCTAAATATGAAGGAGAAAGGGGTCCAGCAAAACAAAACCCTCAAGCGGAAATCTCCTCTTAAGAGACTCTCCCCTGAAAACATACACAATCCAGATCACCGAATGAGTTGCTTCGGCATATGGAAGCATATGAAGGCGATTCATTCGCGTCCACCACCTCTCGGAGATTACCGTGTCTGGAATTAGATAGTCCTGCTTCCTCACCTTTCTTCATTATACTTATTGTTTGTAAATTTTCCATCGTGTGTTCTGTTTTACCATTTTTCCAACACGTCAATACACCCACACCATATGAGGAGGAGCACTTTATTAACAACGTATCACATAATTATAGTTTCATCAGGCCAATGAACCTATATGCGAAACGTTGTCAATAAAATGCACCTCCTCAAATAGTGTCGGATTTTCTGAATAGGGCCGATATATTTAATCAACACGTATAAATATGTTGTTTATATTTTCCATCCCCATGTGCCTTCTCCTCGTACTCTG
Source organism: Paralithodes platypus (assembly GCA_032716605.1). Taxonomy (NCBI): domain Eukaryota; kingdom Metazoa; phylum Arthropoda; class Malacostraca; order Decapoda; family Lithodidae; genus Paralithodes; species Paralithodes platypus. Next base: position 42,204,772 of record CM064527.1, on the reverse strand, counting down.
CCACTCGCAATTAATGTTCCTGTTATTACTAAAACTTGATTACATTTTGCTCCGGTATATTTTTCGGGTAATTTTTCAAAGGTCTCAAGCGCCAGAATTAATATATCCCCGCCGGGCGGCGCAAACACTGTTAATCCCTTCAGCACCATAATTGTTTATAATTAGAAAAACAAACAATAATCTCATCCTAATTATACAGATCCAGAAACAAATCTTTATAAAAAGGTGACAGGGAATTTGTGAAAGGTGTGGGTTACATTTTGTGAATACTTAACCCTCTCGCCTCTGGTAACTTAAATATCTAACTAATGGTAAGACATTCTCTAATTTGCCATGAAATACCAGGCTGGGCGAGTTTTCGAAGCCTTGTGTTTTTCTGTATTTTCATCCACCAGAATGCTGTTTATTGTGATGTATCATATGTCAATGGAAAGAGGAATATCTGTACTACATTATAAAAAAAAAAAAAAAAAAAAAAAAAATGCAATATGTAAGTGTAAACGACTCCGGAATAAAAGTTTTTCTCGGGCAATTGTCTTCACACCGTCCTATCTCGAAATTGTGAGTGATGACCATATATTTTTATTTGCTCCTCTTTCCAAATCTGAAAATAGAAATTGTCTATCTTCAATGGTTTTCAAGCAGTGACCGAAAATTAAAAAAAAGTATGACTTTGCATGATATGGTTTATAACATTTTTGAATTATTTCGTTGTTACGATGTCTATGGTTCTAAATTTAGGCTGTATGAATACGGCAGATAATGCTGAAGAGAAAAAAAAACTAGAACTTCCTACGACAAATACTTTTTGCTCTATGAATATTTGAAATGAAGAGCCAAAATGCGAATATTTACGCTTCACTCGTCCCCTTTCCGCCGACGCTAGGCGGGTTCCGAGCTGTTCCCCACCTCGGCGTTGCTTTATTTGCTCGGATACGTATATAACTGTTTATATCACCGTTATCGGTAAATTATACGCTTTCTAATGGTGAAAACCAAAATAATATAGCGTAATTGGTTCGCGAGCTATGCGCAATTGTTTCCATGCATTGTTATTGTTATGTAAATATATGAGAATGTTTATACAGTTGTATATCTTTGCCACAATATACAACACTTTTATATAATTTTCCTTGCCAATAATAGTATAATGTTCATAGAACACATGTCAGTCATGAAGGTTGTCAATTTTACTTACCTGATAGGGCCACAATGGTAACACAAATATGTGTATGTGTGTGTGTGGGTATATATATATATATATATATACAAGGTGTCATATATATATATATATATATATACAAGGTGTCATATATATATATATATATATATACAAGGTGTCATATATATATATATATATATATATATATATATATATATATATATACAAGGTGTCAAACCACAGAAATATGCAGATTTCCAAGCCACCCTAGGAGGTACTGCATTTGACTCGTTATTTTTTTAAAGTGGTTTCCCCAGGAGGCCTACTGTATATCCACTTTGATGATGAAGGTGGGTGAATGAAGGTGGGTAAATGTAGGTGGGTGAATGTCGGTGGGTGAATGTCGGTGGGTGAACGAGGGTGGGTGAATGAAGGTGGGTGAATGAAGGTGGGGGAATGAAGCCGGGTGAATGAAGAAGAGAAATGGAAAAGAGAAATGAATGAATGAATCAATGCATATGGCTCCTGACTATAGGACATCTGCATTGTGGCTATGGAAAAGGTTGAAGCAGTTGTTGACGTCAATGCAGAGGGCAACCGTGCAAGTCGTGCAGCGGTAGCTTGTGTCCTTGCGAGCGCTGCCCATTACTTTGCAGTAATAGCAACGGAGTCGCTTCTTGCCCGGAATCCTCTCCCGAGAATGGTCCAAGTCCTTGTTCAGCCGGACATGGTTCAGAACAACAGGACAGGGCCTTGGGATCACTCCAGGTCGAGGTCTCCGGACTCGCACCGCTCGTGCTGCTTCCAGTACTGGTGGCGGTTGGTTGGCAGCTTCAAGAGCTGCTTCCCCATCGTCACCAGCAGCAGCTGCATCAGGTGCAAGTACCACGGGGGGTTGAACCAGGACATAGTTTCCCCCTGGGGCAGCAGCATCAGCAGCAGCATCATCTGGTTCTGGTGGTGGGGAGGGGACATCGAGACGTGGTGCCGTCTCAACGTCTCCACCAGGAGCAGCAACAGGCGGGTGGAGTGTTGTCAGGAGCAGCAGGGGCTGGGGAGTCTGGATGGTCGTCGTCGGACGGCCCAGATGATCCACCGGGTTGCCGTTGCCTGCGTGCATGCCTCTGTGGCTCACGCTGGTCAGGCGGCAGATCTTGTGCTCGGTGGACTGGCCTCCCCGACATAGGCCACTCTGCAGGGTTGAATTGCAGCAAGGACGTACAGATGTGCTCCTGGAAGTCGAGCAAGGTCATCTTCTTCCTTGGGTAGCACTTCCTGTACAGGACATGGGCGTTGAAGATGGCCATTTGGATGAAGTAGAAGGTGATCTTCTTCGTCCACTTGACCATCCTTCGCTGGATGGGGTAGTACTGGACCATCTGGTCGAAGTGATCCATCCCACCCATGTGGAAGTTGTAGTCTTCAATACACACAGGTTTGAAGATCTGCCTCTGTCCATGATGCCATCTGCCCTGTTGGTCCTTCTCTTTGAAACTGACATGCTTCGAGATGGTGTCCTGTTTGTGGAAGGTGGACACCATGTTGACGATGCACTTGTCTCGCCAAAGTAGGACGATGGTTAAGCCGTTGTTCATTGCTATTGTTGCATCGCGTTCAAGCTCTTTTGCTTTAGCAATGTCGCACAACCGCTTAGGAGTTCCTCGTACAAGGGGCAGGGTGCCACACACATAGATGTTGTGTGTGAGCATTTTCTGGCACAGGTCAACTGAGTTGTAATAGTTGTCCATGTACAGCTTGTACCCCTGGCCTCTGAAGGCCTCCGTGATACCCTCCACCGTCTCCTGGAGAGATAGACCCGGGCCGGTGTAGACCCGAAAGTCCCACACATAGCCAGTCAACGCCTCTGCCTGGATGTACAGCTTGATACCGTACTTCGTCGGCTTCATTGGGTTGTAAACCTTGAATGAAAGGCGACCCTTCCACCCAAGGCTGCCTTCGTCAAGGGACAGCTTTTCGGCGGGGATGTATGCCAGCTTGAAGCCTTCAAGTAGGTATTCCATGACCGTCCGAACCTTCACAAGCCTGTCCTTGTTCTGCCTGCAGACTGCCTTGTTGTTGAAAGCATGGAAATACTTCAACAAGGCTAGAAACTTACTCCTACTCATCGTTCTCCGAAATACTGGGTAGTCGTGAAGGACAGTTGAACGCCAGTAGTGACTCAGAGAAGGAATCTTGGTGATGCCCATGAGGAAGTACAGGCCAAGGAATTTGGCCATTTCCTGCTTACCAAACAGGTGCCAAAGAGCGGCTGCTCCGTCAACGAACTTGGCGTAAGCATTTGTCTCCAATACCAGGAATTGCAGCATCTCCCTTGTGAAGAAGAGCTGGAAGAACTGAAGAGGAGTCACCGGCTTTGGAACCTGCATGCCAGGGATCCCTGTGAACAGATCAGGCTGGGGGTCGAAGCGGGCATCGGTCCAACCGGCATCATGATCGTGGGCAGGATCACGAGCACGGCCATGACCACGACCACGGCCACGACCACCGCGAGGACCACTGCGAGGAACACCTCTGCGGCCCCTGGGCCTACCACCTGCCCCCCTACGGGGCCCTGGCCTCCGGCGTGGCATAGGTGGTAGGTCGAGGGGTTGAGTGGGGGGGGCTTCTGCATCAGATGATGCAGAAGCCGGGGAACCTGGTGCAGCACCAAGTGGTGAAATGAGTTTTATTTTATTGTCAGGGTTGGTGGGGAGGACGTTTTTGTGAATTATTTCTTTCATAATGGATTCGTCTGTTGTGTGGTCGGAAGACATGTAGTTTCTGTAGAAAAATGTAATGTTATTGGCCGGGTTGGTGCTAGGGGGGTCTTGTTTGTACCATTTTTCTAGGTGGTGGTTGATGGCATTGGTGACGTCAGTGTTGGAATACCCATTGTTGACTAGGACCTGGGTGAGCCTTTCCAGTTCATTGTGTGTGTCATTCCAGGTGGTGCAATGGGTGAGGGCTCTCCTGACATAGGCGGCAATGGTGGACTGATGGTATCGTTTAGGGCATTCACTTTCCCCATTAAGACATTGGCCATTGTTAGTAGGTTTGGTGTACACTGTAGTTTTGAAGCCGTGGTCGTGGAGGGAGACAAGGAGGTCGAGGAAGGGTAGATGTCCATCGGTGGTTTCTTCGTATGTGAAGTTGAGTCCGGAGGCGGCCATGAAGCGCTGCTGGAGGTCCCTGAGTTCGCCCAGGTCCTTCACCCGCACGAAGATATCATCGATGTACCTGCAGTAGACAGTGGGCCGGTGGGCAGCCAGGAGTTCCTCTTCGATAGTTCCCATGAAGAAATTGGCGAACAGGACCCCCAGGGGGCTTCCCATCGCTACACCGTCGATTTGCTGGTACATATTCCCGCGGGGGCAGAGGAAAGGGGACTCCTTGGTACATAGTTCCAAGAGCGTCTTCAGGGCCTTCTCCGGGATGTCCAGGGGGGGCGTGTTAGGGCAGTGGTAAACTCGACGTAGGATAAAATCTATGGTCTTGTCAACGGGCACGTTGGTAAACAAACTCTCTACGTCGAGGGAGGCGATGATGTCGTCGTTAGCTGGGGGGGCATCTCGTAGAATTTCTAGGAAGTCATAAGCAGAGTTGAGGTTGTATTGCCGAGGAACAAAAGGGGTGAGGAGTTTGTTCAGAGCCTTGGCGGTCTGGTAGGTAGCAGTAGGGATCTGTGATATGATGGGGCGGAGGGGGTTACCGGGTTTGTGGGTTTTTATAGTACCGTAAGCATAACCTGGCTGCCCACCGGCCCACTGTCTACTGCAGGTACATCGATGATATCTTCGTGCGGATGAAGGACCTGGGCGAACTCAGGGACCTCCAGCAGCGCTTCATGGCCGCCTCCGGACTCAACTTCACATACGAAGAAACCACCGATGGACATCTACCCTTCCTCGACCTCCTTGTCTCCCTCCACGACCACGGCTTCAAAACTACAGTGTACACCAAACCTACTAACAATGGCCAATGTCTTAATGGGGAAAGTGAATGCCCTAAACGATACCATCAGTCCGCCATCGCCGCCTATGTCAGGAGAGCCCTCACCCATTGCACCACCTGGAATGACACACACAATGAACTGGAAAGGCTCACCCAGGTCCTAGTCAACAATGGGTATTCCAACACTGACATCACCAATGCCATCAACCACCACCTAGAAAAATGGTACAAACAAGACCCCCCTAGCACCAACCCGGCCAATAACATTACATTTTTCTACAGAAACTACATGTCTTCCGACCACACAACAGATGAATCCATTATGAAAGAAATAATTCACAAAAACGTCCTCCCCACCAACCCTGACAATAAAATAAAACTCATTATTTACTACAAATCTCCTAAGACCTCCAACCTTGTCCTCCGTAACCGCCCCATTTCCACCAACCAACCGAAAGACGATCATGTGATATACCAGCATATTTGCACCTCCGGGGACTGTGGACCCCTATCCTATGTTGGAATGACACAGACTCGCCTTTCCCGTCGACTAACCCTCCACCTTCAATCTGGCGCTATAAAAGATCACTATCAAGCCCCCCACCATCTTGCCCTAACTCGCGCCGACCTAGACAAACAAACCACCATACTCGACAAAGAATCAGACCCCAGAAGACTAGCTATTTTAGAAGCTCTATACATCCAAACACTCAACCCCAGCATCAACAACCAAACACAAGACCTTCATATTCTTCCTTCAGGCAAGCGCTACAGGCATACTGCCCCCCTTCCTCTCGCCCTGTGGCCCCCTCCTGTACGCTTCCGCGCTCAGCACACAACTGACAACACCAACCAATCACAGCCACCCACAGCCAACAACCAACCACCGATAAGATTTAGTGCCCGTCTCACGAATAGACTGCCTTCCACCAATGAACAGCCACCACACACCCAGTAGCTCCGCCCACTTCCCTATTCTTGATCCTCGAATTTTGTATAAATATGATGCTTTGTCCCTATTCTAATCATGGCTGAGCAGTGATTGGCTGCCACATCATCAGGCGGACACCAATCCAAACACTGACCAGACCCTCATCCTGCATCATCTTTTCAAACTAACATAGACAAAAAATTAACTTTCACTCATTCCACAATCACAAAATAATTTTGTAAGCACACAACCGCCACTAGAGTCCCTCTCACAGTACCCAAACCGAATCCTGCGGCTATAAGCACAAGGGGGCCCCTTAGCAGGGGTGGAGAGGGGAACTGAAAAGGGTAGGCACCCAGCTGATTGGGTTAGGAATAGGCTACCCATAACGGGAAGATCCCCAATTTCAGGTTGACTCTTGCTCTCCTTCAGAAGGTGACGGGACACTCTTCCTGACCAGGTTTGGGGATTAGGCAGGATTTGTGCTTACAAAATTATTAAATAATCTAAACTGTAAAAACTAATAACAATCAATATCAGTCACTTTAACATCAAGATAAATTTGCCAACTCCAATCAAACAACAACAACATGCAGGATCCAAACGAATAACATGGGGAGAATAAAAATCAAGCACCGTACCCCTCAGGAGAGGGGTACAAAACTCAAGCTAACAGAACTACTAGGTACAAAGGACATACACATCACATCAGTCAGAGAAGCCGCAGGAGGACTAGTCATAACAACCAGTAATGATGACGACATCAACAAGATCCTAACATCCGAAACCATCAGGACCCTTGAGGAGAACGAGTTTACCCCTGTTATCCCCATTGAACTCCGATGCAAACGAAGTGTAATATGCACCAACCTGGACTCCCTGGCATTCGACAACGACCCAGATCACATCAAACAAGAAATAGAGGCTAGAAACTCACCATGGGCCAAGGTTCTAAGCATCTACAAATTCCCAAACCAGCAACCCAGAAAATCCAACTCTCTCAAGATCGAATTTCAAGACTCACTCATGGCTCAGCAAGCCATCACCAACGGACTCAAGATATTTTACCTATCAATTACGGACAAACAAATCAAACAAGAACGTTTCACCCCTATAGAAACATGCATGAGATGCTACATGATGGAAGACCACCCCACCTGGGAATGTCTCAAACCAAGAGAATTCAAAATATGCTCCGAATGCAGCTCCAACGCCCACACCTGGCGGGACTGCCAGAACACAATCAAGAAATGCGTGAACTGCGAAGGAGAACACTCCACCCTCGCCATGAAATGCCCAAAAAGGAAAGACGTCGTCAAGCAAAAAGAAAAAGTACATATCCAACCAGAAAAACAAAAGACAAAGACAACATACGCCAATGCAGCCAACCAACAACTCAATCATGCAACCAACACACCAACGATACTCAACATAAACAACCTGGACAAGGAAACAGCCTACAGTATTATCATAAAGGCATGTCAACAAAAATGCTACGCCTCAGGGATAGATTTCACAGAGTTATACCATAAAACCCTCAAAGAAAACGGACTCCCACTCATCAGAATCCCAGACTTCAATCAAGAGGAATCAGGAAGAGTGATCGAGCAAACCTCCACAGCCTCCGAAGAATCAATAACAAAAAGAAGAAACCAAATACTCAACAACAAAACAGACACAACCGCCAAGAGCCAAATGAGAAAGGGAACCAAACCACCGCCAGCCTACAGGAACAACAACAACAACAAGATGAAGAAGAAGAAGAAGAAGAAGAAGAAGAAGGAACGGTTTACACCACAGAAACGGATAGCCAGGCCAGTACTAGCCTCCACTCAGAAGCATCCGTGGAACAAAACAACGAATCTCAAGAAGGAACAACCCCATCAAAAACAAGCACCCCATATAACAACAAACTCAGAAGCAAAACAAACAACCAAGAAATAGAACAGAAAATAGGTGATTTCGTAGAAGATCAAAGAACCAAGTCAGACCAATCTCATAGGACAGGTTCCCATGCACAACAAAAAAATAACACAAAACAAACAACAAATCAACCAAACTAACAAAATGGCTCAAAGACTCATAATAGCTCAACATAACGTACTCTCTTGGAACACCAGAAAACATGAACTATCTAATACCTACCTAAATCTACATGCAGACATAATATTAATTCAAAGCCATGGCCTTAAAACTGGAGACAACATGCACATCCCCGGATTTAAGGTTATTCAATCAAACTTATATGAACGCCACTCAGACGGTACAGCAATTGCTATTAGACATGGACTAAAGCACAAAATCACAGATAATTTCCTTGCCAACACCCTAGCTATAGAAGTACAGACAGACACAGGCTCAATCACCATTGCCACAGATTACATACCTCCTAGTAGACCTTTCATCCCAACCCCCGACTATATTACTCTATTCAGAAAAAACACTCCAGTATATCTATTCGGCGACTTAAACGCCAATCACCCAAACTTCGGATACAGAAACACCAATACTGTAGGACAACTTCACAACCTAATCACAACACGAATCATACAACACATTGGACCACACTTTACCACATTTCACAACCAAAACACATCTACAACACCGGACATTATGCTGAGCAATTATCATACTTACCATCATCTCCATGCTAGCCGAGGACCACTAACCACGAGCGATCACCAAATTGTAATCACAGAAATAAACTGCTATCCCATTATTATACCAATCCCTGACAGACCGAATTATAAAGCAGCCAACTGGGAAGAATTCCAAAACCACATAACAACACATACAACCAATAACACACCAGAACATATTACTCTAGAAGAAATAGATCATGAAATTGAAGAATGGTATAACAACATCCAATCAGCTACCAAAGAACACATTCCTATGAAAAATCACAAAACACCCACAGGAAAAAAACCCTCTTACAACACACAAATAACAATCCAACAATACAACACATTAAGACAACATGCAAGCATACACGGATGGACAGCAAACCACTATAACAGATACAAAAATCTCCAACATAGATTAAAACAAACACTCCAAGAAGAAAGCAACACCAACTGGGCTAATAAACTTGTACAAATTTCCGACGCATACCCTGATTCTCAAACATTCTGGAGAAAGATAAAATCTCTCACTGGCGAACCTCCCCCCACAGCACATTACCTTTTAGACCAACAACAAAACAAAATCACTGACATACCACAACAAGAAAGACTACTCAGAGACATCTGGGAAAAAGTACTAAACGAAGAAGAGGAAGATAGCGATGATGAAGATGATAATGTTAACATAGTAAACAACTTCATACAAAATAATTGGCAAAGAACAACCCCCCACCATACCTCAGACCCTTCCAGACTTCAAATTCACTGCCCCCTAACTAGACCCATCACCAATTATGAAGTCATCAAAACCATCATAAAATCAAAAAACACATGTCCAGGTAAAAGCGGTATTAATAAAGTCATAATGTCAAACCTTCCCGAACCCGCCATCACAAAATTCACCTGGATCCTTAACGCATCGCTATCGGCAGGCTATTTCCCAGATGCCTTCAAAAAATCAATTCTAAAACTCATTCCAAAACCCGGAAAAAACCCACATCTTCCCACAAATTACCGACCCTTTTCTCTTCTGGAAGTCCCTGGAAAGACCTTTGAGAGAATCATTAACACACGCCTCAGAACACACCTCGAATCAAACAATCTTCACTATAAGCATCAATTTGGCTTCAGAAGCCAAAGAGGAACAACACAGGCACTAACACTAATAACAGAAGAAATAGCAAACAGCAAAGCAGACGGAGGACAATGCCATCTTGTCCTGAGGGACATAACCAAAGCATTCGACAAAGTTTGGCACCAAGGACTAAAACAAAAAATACTTCAGCTCAACCTTCCCTCTATCACTGAGAAACTCCTATGCGATTTTCTCAATGATAGAGACGCACAAATCAAAATAGATTCATGCATCGGAGACAGCTTTGTCACCCCTTGCGGCGTCCCTCAGGGAAGTGTCTTGTCCCCAACACTATTCACAATATACACACGCGACACCCCAGAATCTCTCACAGGTCTAAACATCAGCTATGCCGACGACATCACCCATATAATCAGTTATGAGGGGAAGTCCAAGCATCTGATGAACTCCAGAACCAGAAGAGAAATCGAAAGAATCAACAACTTCGAAAAACAGTGGAAGATCAAAACAAACACTAATAAATTCACAGTCATTCCTCTCGGATCTAAGAGAAACGAGGACCTTGTCGTTGATGGAGAACTAATACAGTTCCAACCCAACGGCAGGGCCCTCGGCCTAAAAATTTCAAACACTAGCTACATATCAAACGTCAGTGAGAGAAAAGGAAAAGCAATCCACGCCCTCAGCAAACTCTTTAGACTAAGAAACTTAGAAACGAGAATAAAACTCCATCTAATCAAAGCACTAGTACTTCCAATCTTAGAATACCCCCCAATCCCCACCATTGCCTTAAGCAAAACTCGGACAAAAATTCTACAACGAGTGCAAAACAAAGCCCTGAGATTCGCAACCAACACACGCTACCCTTACGCTCACACCACCCAAGAACTTCACCAGGCAAACGGCCTTCTCCCAATTAATATAAAATTATATTACCAAGCCAAAAAGATATGGCAGACCATAGAAGCCATAGACGAAAACACATATAACACAATAATAGACAAAAGACAACACATAAGATACTTTAACAGAAACTTTCCAAGTAGCCTCAGTATCATAAATGAAGAAGAACCAGACCCTATTTATACCTAAATTCTTATCAGCTAGCTAGCTATCCTGACAGCAGGACCCACCTTAGCTTAGCTACAAATGCAACTAAATAAATAAATGCAGGAATTTAAAGCACTGTCACTAGCTAGGACCATAAGTCCTCAAACTTGCAATTACCACAGCTTAAGCCCATCTTGCAACATGGGCACAGAATAGGTTTAGCAAACAGCCCTCAACACCATTGTAATTTGCCATAGAAATTATATATCACAGATTAGATTTAGAAAACAGCCCTCAGCACCATTGTATTTTGCCACAGAAAAATTATATTGTAAAATGATGTGAACAATAAACAAACAAAAACAGCAAGGTGGCCGGCCCACCAACTTTACTCTTCCACTGTATTTCATCTTTCCTACTTTATCTTCCACCCACCCACTCTGTGGTGCCTCTCTTCACCCCCCTACCTTAAAAAAAAAAAAAAAAAAAAAAAAAAAACAAAAAAAAATCTAATCATTACCTCTCCTTCCCTGAAGATGCAAGATGTTTACTTGTGAAACGTTGGATCCACCATGAATTTTGCTAACCTGTTGTACCTCATCTCTGAACCCCAGAGGAAAATTGTTAGAACTATTGAAAGCTATAACAATAAAATCCTGAATGCTGAAACTGCTATTGCCTTTAACCTCGTCTGTTTAAAAGAGAATATATATATATATATATATATATATATATATATATATATATATATATACGATAGGCTATATATATATAAAATAAATATATGCCTAAACATATAAAATATACCAGCTCTGAGGAAAAGGTAAGGTCAAGGAGTGGGGACCCGCCACCGGCAAGTAGTTATGGGATTAGCTTAGGTACTTTACTCAGACATCTGTGGCTGTCCAAAGGTTCACTGCTGTAGTGTAGTGTAGAGTGGTGCATAAAAGTCTTGTCTCTTCTTTGTCAGGCTACTTACCGTGACATATTTGTACTTACCGTGACATTTTTGTATAAAAGATTAGTTTATAATTCTCCACACTTCACTGTCAGTTACTTCACTAAAATAAAACTGTGTATTAACTCAAAAATTGCCCAAATTGGGCATACAAAATTGCCAAAAATGGGCAAAACACAACTATATTTCGTAATTACAGCTTTATTATACTTCGTATGTAGTATTTATTGATAAATATATTGGTCTTTCAAGCGAAAATTAAGGTTTTAGGGCAATATATAATTATACGACACACGACACACGTATATCCTAGCTTACATTCGTAATCACAAACCTAACATAAGTTAGGAATGTGACTACGAATGCTTACTACACTAACCCTACGAATATGATATAAATAATATTATTCACAGTTCACAACACTTCCACTGGGTCCATTCTAGCTGCCTAAAAACCACATGGCTGGCTATGGAGAGGTGAACAACGAGGCACAAAGTCACAAATCACGAGTAATCACAAACCTAACATAAGAACATAAGAACATAAGAACATAAGAAAATGGGAGTCTGCAGAAAGCCGATTGGCCTAAGCAAGGCAGATCCCTGTCCCACACAACCCCAATTACAAAGCCCAATTATAGGCTCAACACTCTAATACCCTGAGGATCATCTTACCAAACCGGTTAGAGATTAACGCAGGATTACGGGGGTCTGCAGAGCGCTGATTGGCCCAACCCGGCTGATCCCCCTTCACACCCAACCCTTCTCGTCCATATGCTTATCCAATTTTTTCTTAAAGCTCCCTATCGTTCTTGATCCCACTATATCACTTGGTAGCCTATTCCACCCATCTACAACTCTGTTACCAAACCAATATTTGCCTATATCTTTTCTGAAACGAAATTTATCTAATTTGAAACCATTGGTACGAGTTCTTTCGCTATCACTGAGCTTTAGTACATTTGTCATGTCCCCTTTGTTAATCCCACTAACCCACTTGAACACCTCTATCATATCCCCTCTAACTCTGCGTCTCTCTAACGAATGTAAACCTAATTTCTTCAACCTTTCTTCATACGGAAAATTTCTAATATTATGGATCATTTTTGTCATTCTACGCTGAATTCTCTCCAATGAATCAATGTCCATTCTGTAATAAGGACACCAAAATTGGACAGCATAATCCATATGGGGTCTCACTAATGACAAGTAAAGTTTTAAGATAACTTCAGCAGTTCTGTTACTCACACTCCTAGAGATGAACCCGAGAATCCTGTTTGCCTTATTACGAACGCTTATACACTGTTTTCTAGGCTTCAAATCATTGCTAACAAACACACCTAGATCTTTCTCGCAGTCTGAATTTTCTAATTCTAAATTAGCTAGTTTTATTTAACATTTGTTTGCATCTTCCCTATCTTTAATACCTTGCATTTGTCAATGTTAAACTTCATCTGCCAATTTACTGACCATTCATGTAAGGTATCTAGATCCCTTTGGAGGCACTCTATATCGCTATCTGAATCAATTGATCTCCCCATTTTAGTATCGTCTGCGAATTTACTTATCCTACTAGTTATACCTAAATCTAGGTCATTTATGTATATAAGAAACAACAGGGGACCTAATACCGATCCCTGGGGGACACCACTTTTGACTGCTCCCCACTCTGACTTGGTACCATTTATGCTGACTCTCTGTTTCCTACCAATTAGCCATGACCTAATCCATCCCAACAACGACCCTCCTATTCCATGTGCCTCAACCTTTCTCATCAATCTCTCATGAGGGACTCTGTCGAAAGCTTTACTGAAATCTAAATATATAATATCATATGACTTGTCACTATCTACTGCTTCATATACCTCTGAGAAAAAGCTAAGCAAATTAGTAAGGCACGAACGTCCCTGAGTGAATCCATGCTGAGAAGAATTTATTAAGTTAAATTTTACTAAGTGGCTTCTAATTTTCCTAGCAATAATAGACTCTAGCAACTTTCCTATGATTGATGTGAGACTAATGGGACGGTAATTGGATGCTATCGATTTATCACCTTTTTTGAAGATCGGAACTACATTTGCAAGCTTCCAAGCTTCTGGAACTAAACCTGTTTCTAATGACTTGTTAAATATAAATGCTAATGGACTACTTAACTCATCTCTGCATTCTTTTAATACTCTAGCATATACCTCGTCAGGACCAGGCGATTTTTGAGGTTTCAGTCTGTCAATTTCCTTAAGCACATCATTTCTACTTATACTAACTGTACTTAACATATTTTCTATACTATCACTATATACCATATTGACTTCCAAATCTGTGCCAAATTTTCATTAGTGAAAACGGAAAGAAACTGACTATTTAATGTACTGCACATTTCTAAATCATTTTCTGTTATTTCTCCTATTGAAGTTTTTAGGGGGCCTATTACTCTAATACTCTAGCATATACCTCGTCAGGACCAGGCGATTTTTGAGGTTTCAGTCTGTCAATTTCCTTAAGCACATCATTTCTACTTATACTAACTGTACTTAACATATTTTCTATACTATCACTATATACCATATTGACTTCCAAATCTGTGCCAAATTTTCATTAGTGAAAACGGAAAGAAACTGACTATTTAATGTACTGCACATTTCTAAATCATTTTCTGTTATTTCTCCTATTGAAGTTTTTAGGGGGCCTATTACATCTCTAACTTTAGATTTATATAGTTGGTAAAAAGCTTTAGGGTTATTTTTTGAGTCGCTGGCTATCCTTATTTCATAATTTCTTTTTGCTTTCCTGATTTCCTTTTTGACCTGTCTTGATAGAGTCTGATAGTATATATGTAAATGATTTTCACCTTTCTTTATTTTTCGATATATTCCTTTCTTTTTTCCTATAAGATCTATTAGCTTATTAGTCATCCATTTTGGTTGGTTCTGCGTCGATCTAAATCTTCTTTTAGGGATATATTTATTTTGAGCATTGTGGAGTGAAGCAATAAACTGGTTATATGTAGGTGGCAAGTTTAACTCTGGCATATCCTGACTTAATCGCTTAACAATAGGGTCCACCCTTAAGTCTCTTCTTAGCCCACCATAATCGGCTTTTCTGAAATCTGGGATAAGTGTCGTATTCTCTTTAGCATTCCCTGTCCATTGTATATTAAAATAAATAGATTTATGATCGCTATTTCCTAGGTGGTCACCAATCTCTACATTATTTATCATATGTTCATTGTTACTGAAAACTAAATCAAGAATATTAATACCTCTAGTCGGCGTATCTATGAATTGAAATAAAAAACTATCTTGTACTACCTCTATAAACTCTACTGAATCGGAGTCGCCTATTTGGTGCTGCCAATCAATGTTCGGAAAATTAAAATCCCCCATAATGCACACATTGCTAAACCTTGATGCTATTTTAATTTCCTCCCATAACGATTTTCCGCCATTTCTACTCATATTAGGCGGTCTATATATAACTCCAATAACTATGGTCTCACTACCTTCGTTAACCTCTACCCAAACACTTTCATTATCATTATTTAGTCTAATACCTGATTTAATACAGCTTTTTAATGTACTCCTGACAAACACTGCTATACCCCCGCCCCTCCTACTTGTTCGGTCATATTTAAACAAACTATATCCTGGAATATCAAATTCTGCTAAAAAATGCCTAGATTCTGTATTAATCCACGTTTCAGTTAGCGCTATTATGTCTATATTTTCTGTGCTAACGAGTGCTCTAAGTTCGTTCATTTTGTTACATAAACTCCTACAATTTGTATAATATACCCTCAACCTATTACTTTTATTTGCAACTAATTTTCTATTGTGTTTAGCTAACTTATTATTTCCTGTTGAACTACTAGCTCTAGACGGAAATTCTACTCTATCAGTATTCTCATCTTTACTATCAGTTACATGTGTAGTGTTATCGATACTACTATTACACATCACTATATCCGCACTATCTTGACTGATTATTTCTATTTTACTCACTGGTTTGTCACATGAAGTACCTGCTCCATATGGAGACAGTATTTTACTTACACACCCAGGTTTTTTTAACGTAACCCCCCAACAATCTTGTCGAGTGAGCTGGCCAAGGTCGAAACTCCTAGTCGAGAGAGATGTACTCCATCCTGGGCATACAGTTCATCCTTACCATAAAAGAGGGACCAGTTATCCAGGAATGGAATAGTATTTGCCTTACAATACTTCTCCAGCCGGCTATTTACACCAATAGCCCTGGAGGACCATTCCTTCCTTACCCCTCTTCTAGGCAGGATACTGTTTACCACTGGAACTCCACCTTTTTCCTTGATCCTCTCCAACATTTCCTGATACTTGGAGAGCAACTCCTCAGTCCTGCATCTCCATATGTCGTTGCTCCCTGCGTTGAGGAAGATGATGGGGTCCTCCCCACTCACTTCCATGACAGCATCTATCTTCCCAGGCACGCAGACAACTTTACCAACCTGAGTGTTTGTTGCCCTGCCAAGGTATCTAACCAATGAATCACCGACAATGAAAACAGACTTAGCTTTTTCCTTTTGTCGGCGTGTAGCAGCAGTTGTTGCAGCAACAGCAGCAGACTTCCCCCCCTCCCCTCTCACTGCCTCGATGATCGCCACTTCATCGCCATCACTCTCATCAGCCAAGGTGCTGAAGTTGTTGTGGGTCTTGACTGGCTGCCTTTTCAGCTTGCAGGCCGTTGCACTAGTTGACACCACTTTCCAAGGGGCTTCACGATCCCTGGGAACACTTCCGGTAGCCTCACACTTCTTCTCCGCCATAGCTAGTCTCAAGGCCAAATTTTCATCTTTGAGACACTGAATCTCCTGCTCCACACTCTCCAGTCTCTCTTGCAACGCAAGACAAAGTTGGAGAGTATGGGAGGAGACAGCAGACTCATCAACAACAGCCATCACTATGAAAGTTCACTAGGACCTCACTAAGGGTAAACAGGTTCACTAGCGGTCACTGGGGACGTCCGCACAGGTCAGGGGTCAGAGAGCAACTGTTAGGAATGTGACTACGAATGCTTACTACACTAACCCTACGGATATGATATAAATAATATTATTCACAGTTCACAACACTGGGTCCATTCTAGCCGCCTAAAAACCACCTGGCTGGCTATGGAGAGGCGAACAACGAGGCACAAAGTCACAAATCACGAGTTATATACATAAATTATAAATACATAGCCACAAATTGATGATACACTGCCACTTGCTACATAAATAATCCAGATTTGCCCGCCTGAAAGCCGCTCCATGGCGAGCAATGGAGGCGAGACGAGATTTAAAGGTCCGGGAGTACTACCTCACAGACTGGCGGCCGGCTCACAACTGGTGAAACAAAGGCCCGCACTCCTCGCACAGGGACGCTAGGGGGTTGCCAGATATTTCATTTTGTAACTTACTGAGGGATAACTTACCAGCCAAAAATGCGTCAAAATCGCGTTATAAACTTATTTACCACAAATATTTCTAACTTACGGGTGGCATTATGACGCGATTGCATCATACGACCACTCTTCGAGGGGTGGCGTTATGACGCGATCGCGTCGTAAAAATGCGGGAGGGTTAATACAAACATGCATCATATATAACTACAAAAATATTTAATTAGGATAAACGATTGCATTCTAATTAAACAAGGCCTGAAAATATAGAACTAGTGTTGATCATTGATGTGACCTAAGTGTTACATTTTACGATTTATCTGAATAAAAGTAACAGCATCGATAGCCAAATATCGTACACCGTGCTATCACCTTTTGTTATAACTTAATGTTTTATAGAACGTACAAATACAAATGAATTAATACCCAGAGTCAAGTATAACAATGTAAATTTCATCATAATTAAACTGGCCCTGGAAACAAACTATAAGAATTGTAACCAAACATTTTTGAGTTTTGATTCACGTTTGTTTTCGAGAATATATAATTAACTTAATTACATATAAAAGTTAGGCAAAGCTTGAGTTTATGAACTAAAAATATATCACTTCATAACGGAACTGGCCTCGAGAAAATATGCATACAAAATGTAATGGAAATTATGTGAGATTTGATACTTTATATGTACTAGAATATAACATAACAACATAAATAAGTTAGTTAGGCATATCCAGAGCCAAGGATAATTGACACAACTATATCACATCATAACTGAAATGGCCCCTTACTCACTCTCACTCACACATATTCTCTTTCACTCTCCCACTCTCATTCTCTCTCTCTCTCTCTTCCCTCAAACAACTCTCCCCCTCTTTCTACTCACATAAACTCCCCCCTCCCTCTCCCCACACAAACTACTTATCTTTCCCTACACAAACCCACTCTACCCACACAAACCCACTCTACCCACTGAAACCTTTACTTGGGGTTGGAAAAAAAAAACTTCGCCATACAAACTTTTCCTCTTTCAAGATCATTAATGCCCCTTTCCCACTGGTGAGACAAGTCAAGATTTTCGTCGCCGATGCCTTCGTTTTGTCAAATTCGCAAGAATATGTGCGACCTTCACGATTTCGACCGTTACAAACAGATGACAAATTATACTGGGCGAAGATGTCGCCGATGTCGGCAACGCAATCGCCGACATCGGCGATGTTATCGGGGAAGTGAGCGATGTTTCGCCGAGGAACCTCTGCAAGGCATTTTTTTAAAGGCACAAATTCTTGCATTCATCGTCGATCATCGGCGTTGGCCATCGCACATACGTCGGCGAGATCGGCGAGGTGTGCGCAGCTGAGCGAATGTAACATGAATGTGATAATTGCAGAGTGGAATTAGCATATTACGCCAAACTAATGGGCATATGAACGTCATAAAATATGAAAACTAATGGGGTTAACCATGAGGAAGAAAGGGGACCAGAAAAACGACCCATCTCCCCTTAATTCGGAGGTTGGCAATGCTTCGCCGGAGACATTTTTCTATCAAATAATGTACAAATTTAGCTTGCTCTCAAAACAAAAAAATATATATGTTGGCTCGCTACCGCTCACCAGGAAAATATTGAAACCTGCATGGGGGTAAAAGTCTTAAAACAGTAGGCTGAACGGGGCCGAACGGATACAAGGCAAAGAGAGAGGGAGAGAAATAGAAATTAAAAAAAAACGAGGAGAGAGAGAGAGAAAGAGTAAACTAAAAAAAGCGAGGTGGGCTCAATTGTTAAGCCGTAACGCAAACATTGAGCCCACCTGCTGTTTGTTGTTTTCTCTTTCTCTCCCTCTACTCGTTTTTGTTGTTTTTTCTATTTCTCTCCCTCTCTCTTTGCCTTGTATCCGTTCGGCCCCGTTCAGCCTACTGTTTTAAGACGTTTATCCCCATCCAGGTGTCGATTTCTTCCTGGCGATAGGGAGCCAGCATTGTATGGGGAAAACCGGCTTCGCCGGAGACATTTTTCTATCGAAATATATACAAATTTAGCTTACTCTCAAAAAAAAAATATATATATATATGTCCGCTGAACATGATGGCGGTGTTTAGATTATTCTATCATCATTATTGGATTTTATAGAAATAAATCTATAACGATAGTTTTTCGCTCTTATACAGTAGAATCCATTCCGCAGCAAAATATTAACTCTGTCTGTTTTCACCAATAATAAGTGTTTTTTATATTTTTTTGTTTTCATGAACGGCAAGAGGAAAGGTTATTCTATAAGATTTCATGAACAACAACAACAAAAATAACAATATGTGGAATTTCACCGTATGTGAAAGATATCTCACTAGCCTAATAATTTGTTTTTACCCACCTGCCGAAGGTGCTCTTTGGCATCGTCGATGTTCCCCGGAACATCTGAGAGCATCGGCCAAAGGTGCTCTTTGGCATCGTCGATGTTCCCGGAACATCTGAGAGCATCGGTGACTGTGAGTATGGGTGAGTATCCATGCAGCGTTGCAAAAGTTTTTTTGTGCGAAACCATCCGCAACCATCCGCGATGTCTCGCCGATGTCGCAGATGATCGCAGAAACCCTTCGGCGATGCTCGACGATGCTTGCAAGGGTAACCGATCATCGTGAGTCCTCGTCCAAAATTTTGAACTGTGCGAACATTGTGCGACGGACCGCGAGGGCCCTTGCGAGGCCTGAGAGGCCTTGAGAGTCAAATGATTTTTTATGAGAGGTGTTGAGACATGTCACGAATGTGCCAATTTATTGGTTTCGGCGACGAAAATCGTGACTTGTCTCACCAGTAGGAAAGTGGCATAATGGATCCAGTCTTGCTCAAATATCGTTCCCTACCTTCACAACTTTCTGCCATACGTCTTCCCTCCATTCAGGAAAACATTCCTTAATTAACAACACTGAACCAAATAAATATAAAAGCTATGATTATATGTATTAAGGGGGGGGGGGGGGGCGGGATCAGTTTTTATGGCCCTCCTTCTCCCTCATGCTTTGCCCCATTAGTTTTCAGATTTTCAAATATTCGGACAATTAGTTTGGCTATTTTAAACCTTTCACGCCATTTCTTTGTCAATAGTAAGACCTTTCGAACAATTTAGGTGTCGATGTTTTTCCTAGTGAGCGATAGCGAGCCTGTAATATAGTGGTAACCGGCCTCTGGCCGGGAATTTTTTACAAGTGCTCCAACCCCAAGTAAAGGTTTCAGTGGGTAGAGTGGGTTTGTGTGGGTAGAGTGGGTTTGTGTGGGTTTGTGTAGGGAAAGATAAGTAGTTTGTGTGGGGAGAGGGAGGGGGGAGTTTATGTGAGTAGAAAGAGGGGGAGAGTTGTTTGAGGGAAGAGAGAGAGAGAGAGAGAATGAGAGTGGGAGAGTGAAAGAGAATATGTGTGAGTGAGAGTGAGTAAAGGGCCATTTCAGTTATGATGTGATATAGGGACGGGGTGCATTTAAGTAGGAAAGGGATAGGGATGCTAGGAAAGTTAGTTGATAGAGCAGTTGAGGTGGGGTTTTAAATTGGAAATGCCTCATCAAAAGAAAACAAAATAAATTAGGTGATAGACAAAATAGTCAGGAAAGGAAATTAGATGTTATTAATAACAGTGAAACAATAGGTGACAATGCAGTAATAAAAGTTAGTCATATAAATAGTGGTACAATATCTACCTTAGTACAAGATAATAACAACAGTCAAATAGATACTAATAGAAGAAAAGAAGGTCCACCAGACACCAGTAAAAGAAATACATTGAGATTATATTACACAAACTGTAGGAGGTTATGTAATAAAATGGACGAACTTAGAGCACTTGTTAGCAATGAAAATATAGACATAATAGCGCTTACTGAAACATGGATTAATACAGAATCCAAGCATTATTTAGCAGAATTTGATATACCAGGATATAGTTTGTTTAAATATGACCAAACAAGTAGGAGGGGCGGCGGTATAGCAGTGTTTGTCAGGAGTTCATTAAAATGCTGTACTAAATCAGGTATTAGGCTAAATAATGATAACGAAAGTGTTTGGGTAGAGGTTAGCGACGGTAGCGAGACCATAGTTATTGGAGTAATTTATAGACCACCAAATATGAGTAGAAATGAAGGTAAATCTTTATGGCAGGAAGTGAAAATAGCATCAAGGTTTAGCAATGTGTGCATTATGGGGGATTTTAATTTTCCGAAGATAGATTGGCAGCATCAGATCGGCGACTCAGATTCTGAGGAGTTTATTGAGGCGGTACAAGATAGTTTTTTATTTCAACTCGCCGACTAGAGGTAATAATATCCTTGATTTAGTTCTCAGTAATAATGAACATATGATAAATAATGTTGAGATAGGGGACCAACTAGGAAATAGTGATCACAAATCTATTTATTTTAATATACAATGGACAGGAAATGCTAAAGAGAATCCGTCACTTATCCCAGATTTAAGAAAAGCCGATTATGGTGGGATAAGAAGAGACTTAAGGGTGGACCCTATTGTTAAACAATTAAGTCAGGATAAGCCAGAGTTAAGCTTGACAGCTACATATGAACAGTTTATTTCTTCATTTCACAATGCGGAAAATAAATATATCTCCAAAAGAAGATTTAGATCGATACAGAACCAACCAAAATGGATGAATAATAAACTAATAGATCTTATAGGAAAAAGGAAAGGAATATATAGAAAAATTAAGAAAGGCGAAACTCACCTACTTATTTACTATCAGACTCTATCAAGACAGGTCAAAAAGGAAATTAGGACAGCAAAACAAAATTATGAAATAAGGATAGCCAACGACTCAAAAAATAACCCTAAAGCTTTTTACCAACTATATAAATCTAAAGTTAGAAATGTAATAGGCCCCCTTAAAACTTCGATAGGAGAAATGACGGAAAATGATTTAGAAATGTGCAGTACATTAAATAGTCAGTTTCTATCCGTTTTCACAAATGAAAATTTGGCACAGATTCCAGAAGTCCGTAAGGTATATAGCGATAGTATAGAAAATAGGTTAAGTACGGTTACTATAAGTAGAAATGATGTGCTTAAGGAAATTGACAGACTGAAGCCTCAGAAATCACCTGGTCCTGATGAGGTATATGCTAGAGTATTAAAAGAATGCAGAGATGAGTTAAGTTACCCATTAACATTTCTTTTTAATAAGTCATTAGAAACAGGTACAGTTTCAGAAGCTTGGAAGCTTGCAAATGTAGTTCCGATCTTCAAAAAAGGTGATAAATCCATAGCATCAAATTATCGTTTCATTAGTCTCACTTCAATCATAGGAAAGCTACTAGAGTCAATTATTGCTAGGAAAATGAGAAACCACTTAGACACATTTAACTTAATCAATTCTTCTCAGCGTGGATTCACTCAGGGACGTTCTTGCCTTACTAATTTGCTTAGCTTTTTCTCAGAGGTAGGTCTATATGAAGCAGTAGATAATGACAAATTATATGATATTATATATTTAGATTTCAGTAAAGCTTTCGACAGAGTCCCTCATGAGAGATTGATGAGAAAGGTTGAGGCGCATGGAATAGGTGGGGCGTTGATAGGATGGATTAGGTCATGGCTAATTGGTAGGAAGCTGAGAGTCAGCATAAATGGTACTAAGTCAGAGTGGGGATCAGTCAAGAGTGGTGTCCCCCAGGGATCTGTATTGGGTCCTCTGTTATTTATCATATACATAAATTACCTTGATTTAGGTATAACTAGTAGGATAAGTAAATTCGCAGACGATACCAAAATAGGGAGACCAATAGATTCAGATAGCGACATAGAGTACCTCCAAAGGGATCTAGATACCTTACACGAATGGTCAGTAAAGTGGCAGATGAATTTTAACATTGACAAATGCAAGGTATTAAAGATAGGGAAGACGAATACTAATGCAAAATATAAACTAGCTAATGCTGAATTAGAAAACTCAGACTGCGAGAAAGATTTGGGTGTGTTTGTTAGCAACGATTTGAAACCTAGAAAACAGTGTATAAGCGTACATAACAAGGCAAACAGGATTCTGGGGTTCATCTCAAGGAGTGTGAGTAACAGAACTGCCGATGTTATCTTGAAACTTTACTTGTCATTAGTGAGACCTCATATGGTAAATGCTGTCCAATTTTGGTGTCCTTACTACAGAATGGATATAGATTCCTTGGAGAGAGTACAGCGAAGAATGACAAAAATGATTCATAATATTAGAAATCTACCATATGAATAAAGGTTGAACAAATTAGGCTTACATTCGTTAGAAAGACGCAGAGTTAGAGGGGATATGATAGAAGTGTTCAAGTGGTTCAGTGGGGTAAATAAAGGAGATATGAAAATTGTACTGAAGCTCAGTGATCGCGAAAGAACTCGAACAAATGGTTATAAATTAGATAAATTTCGTTTCAGAAAAGATATAGGCAAATATTGGTTTGGTAACAGAGTTGTAGATGGGTGGAATAGGCTACCAAGTCATTATAGTGGGATCAAGAACGGTAGAGAGCTTTAAGATAAAATTAGATAGGCATATGGACGAGATGGGTTGGGTGTGAGGGGGATTTACCAGGTGTGGGCCAATCGGCGCTCAGCAGACCCCTGTTATCTTGTGTTAATCTCTGACCGTTTTGGTGGGGTCAGTACTCAAGGTATTAGTAAGTTGGGCCTATAATTGGGCCTTGTAATTGGGGTTGGGTGTGACAGGGTGTGCCTTGTATGGGCCGATCGGCTTTTTGCAGACTCCCATTTTCTTATGTTCTTATGTTCTTATATACAAAAAATTTACATAATTATCTTGAAAGGGGGTCTTGGGTGTGTGTGTGTGTTTTTTTTTTTTTTTTTTTTAGCTCGATGGAGGTCTAGGAAGGAAACTAAAAAAATAATAAAAAGATAATAGTTAAACAGATAAAGAAGCCCATCCCCCCTTAAGCACTGCAATCATATATTCAGCCTTTTAGAGAGATTATCAAATTTAAATTTTTAGGCAGAACATGACTTGTGATGGCATAGATCAGGGTTAAGGGACTATATAAAGGTCTGGACCCTGGCATAGATATAATATGGGTAGTATTCTTAAACATGTCTTTCCCTTCGTAGCGCCAAACAACGAACAAATATTATGGGAATGAGTGATGTCTACAGAGAGTACATGTATTAGCACTCCCATATCTCAAGGTAACATCATCTTTTCAAGTTATTTCGTCCATTAACGGCTCTGCAAAGGGAGATAAATTTTAAAGAATACCACTCTATAAGTTTTGGATCGAATGCGCTGTATGTCCGTCTTCGTGACCGTTCCTCCTAACTCTGGTGTCTGTCTCTTAAACTGACTAACGTATACAAGCGACCATCGAACTCTTCCGGCCGGTCCTACTGATCAACAGGTCCAAAAGTCGGGGTTCAACTATTGTGTATCCCATCAATTTAAGGCTTTCGTAAAATCACGCTGAAAATGTGTATGTTATCTCCATATTTCATATTTCCTTAGTGTATTAGCACAACAGTCAAGCTTTGTTTAAGTTATATTGTTCGTAAAAGAATAGGAGACAATATACTTCAAGCTGTGAATGTTTGACACGAGCTCGGTTTTCTTTGGGTAATGCTGTACAGATGGCACCAACAAGAATTCTGGGTAAGTGATCCTCAGCTATTCAAGCCAAAGTTAACTTTGCCTGGATAACGCAACTTATTCCATTACTCTGTAAGTGTAAAGCAAATGAAATATTTGAGAACGATGGAGAGAAACTGCATAATGCATATGCAAGGAGTCTATCACACGAGAGACACTGGAGCCATACCAACAAACTCCCCCCATCCTCGTGGAATAAATACGACCTCCTCCGCCTTGCCCGTGACCGAGATGTTTACAAGGGGAGCTGTGTATTGCCTCTCTCTCGGGGGACCTGATGATTGTATTGTTCAGGTTATAATTACTCCATCACTTTACCCGGGAGACAACAGGAAGGGGGAAACTAAACCAATAATATTATATCCTCCTGGAGTCTTAGTTTTACAGACCAGGAACGAAGATTATTGTGCATTTTTTATGTCTTCTTATCTTCCATGCCACAAGAGATAGGGACTAGAACACTGAACCACTAATGCTATATGCTCTTGGGGTTATATTTTAGAGACTTTGAAAAAAGTTATTGTATTTCTTTCACTTCTAGCCATATAATGAAGTCAGCCTTATGCTCCAAGAGACAGGGAGTGGGGAACTAAATGAATAATATTACATCATGCTAGAGTGTTATTTTACAAGCAGGACATGAAAATTGTTTAAGGGGACAGTGGATATTTTTGGGGAGTGTATATATTTATATATTCATTTTTTGTTTTTTTGTTTTTAGGTTCATCACTAGGCCTTAATCAAGCTTAAAAAACACTCCCTAGACCAAGATATATTTGTACATCGATATACAAATTTCCCGGCCAAAGGCCGGTTTCACTTAAAATTAGAGGCTCGCTATCGCTCGCCAGAAAAATATCAAAACATAAATGGCACGAAAGGTCTTGATATTGCTTTAGAAATGGGACGAAAGGTTTTAAAATCGACAAACTAATGGGGCGAAGGTCTTAAAATCACCAAACTAATGGGGCTAAACATGAGGAAGAAGGGAGACCATAGAAACTACCCATCTCCCTTTAATAGTTTCATCATCTTCTCCCCCTACGCCCCAAGAGGCAGGGAGGCTACAAACTAAACCAATACATTCATATCCTCTTGTTTTATTTAAGACTCCAAAATAAATAAAATACATATATATTATTTTATATTTGTTCTCCGTATAAAATGTTACTAATCACGCCCCATAGACAATGAGAAGGACACTACAGCAATAATATTATATCGTTAAGGAGTTTTATGTTGAAGGCCAGAGATGAAAATTAATGCATATTCTTGGCATTTTGTTCACTAAAAACTTCATGAAACCTGGACTAGAGAATAATATTATATCCTGTTAATTTATAAATCAGGAAATTATGCAAAGTAAGATTGATATTTTTCCACCATTTGATGCGATTTTTACTTTACCGAAATGAGAGATAGCCTAGAAAATTATAAAGTAAGAAGCGAAGGGTAAATGTTTAGTCTGTTCTCCCATATTATGAGGCCATTCCTTTACCTTTAGGGGAGGTTTATAGTTTGTTCCCCAGACCTCCATCAAGCTTAAAATTACACCCCCTAGACCCCTTTCAAGATAAAGTTGTACCATCCCGGCCGGAGGCCGATTCCTCTTCAATTACAGGCTCGCTATCGCTCGCCAGGAAAAAATCGACACCTAAATGGCACGAAAGGTTTTAAAATGTACAGATGTGGAGCGAAAGTTCTTAAAATCGCCAAACTAATGGGGCGAACGCCTTAAAATCTCAAAAGTAATGGGGCTAAACATGAGGGAGAGTTGGGTCGAGACAAATATCCCTCAAGTGGAAATCTCCCCTTATCAGACCAGGGCTAGGGCACAGTGTTATAATATTGAGTGTTGTAGATTATATAATTATGTTGTGGTAGGCCTATAATATTATGTTGTGGTAGGCCTATAATATTATGTTGTGGTAGGCCTATAATATTATGTTGTGGTAGGCCTATAATATTATGTTGTGGTAGGCCTATAATATTATGTTGTGGTAGGCCTATAATATTATGTTGTGGTAGGCCTATAATATTATGTTGTGGTAGGCCTATAATAATATGTTGTGGTAGGCCTATAATATTATGTTGTGGTAGGCCTATATAATTATGTTGTGGTAGGCCTATAATATTATGTTGTGGTAGGCCTATAATATTATGTTGTGGTAGGCCTATAATATTATGTTGTGGTAGGCCTATAATATTATGTTGTGGTAGGCCTATAATATTATGTTGTGGTAGGCCTATAATAATATGTTGTGGTAGGCCTATAATATTATGTTGTGGTAGGCCTATATAATTATGTGGTAGGCCTATAATATTATGTTGTGGTAGGCCTAATATTATGTTGTGGTAGGCCTATAATATTATGTTGTGGTAGGCCTATAATATTATGTTGTGGTAGGCCTATAATATTATGTTGTGGTAGGCCTATAATATTATGTTGTGGTAGGCCTATAATATTATGTTGTGGTAGGCCTATAATATTATGTTGTGGTAGGCCTATAATATTATGTTGTGGTAGGCCTATATAATTATGTTGTGGTAGGCCTATAATATTATGTTGTGGTAGGCCTATAATATTATGTTGTGGTAGGCCTATAATATTATGTTGTGGTAGGCCTATAATATTATGTTGTGGTAGGCCTATAATATTATGTTGTGGTAGGCCTATAATATTATGTTGTGGTAGGCCTATAATATTATGTTGTGGTAGGCCTATATAATTATGTTGTGGTAGGCCTATAATATAAAACACCCTGGAAATACCAGATATAATACTGGTTGTTTGGTGTTCATCTATGCTGTCCTTTGGGTCTCTACGGAAGAATATTTAAGGGGAGATGGGCCGTTGTTATGGTCCTCCTTCTTCCTCATGTTTAGCCCCATTAGTTTTCAGGTTTTAGGATGTTTGCCCCATTAGTTTGTCGATTTTAAGACCTTTTGCACCATTTATTTGTCATTATTTAGACCTTTCGTGCTATTTTGGTGTCGATTTTTTTTCCTGGCGAACGATAGTGAGCCTGTAATTTTGGAAGAACCGTCCTTTGGCCGGGACATTTTTCTACCGAAAAATTTACAAATTTATCTACAAGAGAGATCTATTTGGATGTTTGTTTTTAAGTTTGATGGAGGTCTAGGGAGTAAACTAAAAAAATATTAAATACACGAACAAATCGACCAAAAAGTAAACCATCCCCCCTTAATGGAATTACATGTTCAAAAAGTATGGTTTAACTTTCTTCAGAGAGAGAGAGAGAGAGAGAGAGAGAGAATTTCAATTTCAATTAGAATAATAGAGTAGAAAATTAGAGTTGTCAGTGGACAGTGAAGAATAAGTTCGAAAAGAAGAAACTAGTAGGAGTGTAACAGATAGTGGGCTGTCCACTTTGATCATTTTTGGTATATTAGCTTTATTCGATTTGTCTCGTAAACTCCTTCGAGCAACAACATGCCACTATCTTTAATTAAACTTTAAATTATGATTCAGGCAAGGACTACACATTTGCTATATTACCGGTGATGCTGATTCACCTGTCTGGGGTCCACCGTAGCGTGCCCCAGGCAAGAGTATCAGCAATCCCGATCAGTGGCGCTATATTACCGGAGATGCTGATTCACCTGTCTGGGGTCCACCGTAGCGTGCCCCAGGCAAGAGTATCAGCAATCCCGATCAGTGGCGCTATATTACCGGTGATGCTGATTCACCTGTCTGGGGTCCACCGTAGCGTGCCCCAGGCAAGAGTATCAGCAATCCCGATCAGTGGCGCTATATTACCGGAGATGCTGATTCACCTGTCTGGGGTCCACCGTAGCGTGCCCCAGGCAAGAGTATCAGCAATCCCGATCAGTGGCGCTATATTACCGGTGATGCTGATTCACCTGTCTGGGGTCCACCGTAGCGTGCCCCAGGCAAGAGTATCAGCAATCCCGATCAGTGGCGCTATATTACCGGTGATGCTGATTCACCTGTCTGGGGTCCACCGTAGCGTGCCCCAGGCAAGAGTATCAGCAATCCCGATCAGTGGCGCTATATTACCGGTGATGCTGATTCACCTGTCTGGGGTCCACCGTAGCCTGCCCCAGGCAAGAGTATCAGCAATCCCGATCAGTGGCGCTATATTACCGGTGATGCTGATTCACCTGTCTGGGGTCCACCGTAGCGTGCCCCAGGCAAGAGTATCAGCAATCCCGATCAGTGGCGCTATATTACCGGTGATGCTGATTCACCTGTCTGGGGTCCACCGTAGCGTGCCCCAGGCAAGAGTATCAGCAATCCCAATCAGTGGCGCTATATTACCGGTGATGCTGATTCACCTGTCTGGGGTCCACCGTAGCGTGCCCCAGGCAAGAGTATCAGCAATCCCGATCAGTGGCGCTATATTACCGGTGATGCTGATTCACCTGTCTGGGGTCCACCGTAGCGTGCCCCAGGCAAGAGTATCAGCAATCCCGATCAGTGGCGCTATATTACCGGTGATGCTGATTCACCTGTCTGTGGTCCACCGTAGCGTGCCCCAGGCAAGAGTATCAGCAATCCCGATCAGTGGCGCTATATTACCGGTGATGCTGATTCACCTGTCTGGGGTCCACCGTAGCGTGCCCCAGGCAAGAGTATCAGCAATCCCGATCAGTGGCGCTATATTACCGGTGATGCTGATTCACCTGTCTTGGGTCCACCGTAGCGTGCCCCAGGCAAGAGTATCAGCAATCCCGATCAGTGGCGCTATATTACCGGTGATGCTGATTCACCTGTCTGGGGTCCACCGTAGCGTGCCCCAGGCAAGAGTATCAGCAATCCCGATCAGTGGCGCTATATTACCGGTGATGCTGATTCACCGGTCTGGGGTCCACCGTAGCGTGCCCCAGGCAAGAGTATCAGCAATCCCGATCAGCGGCGCTATATTTCACACATGTGCAATATTTATGATAGTTGTTTTGCCGTTCCACTCAATACAAAACGTACATGCTGGCCCGCCCGCCTCGTCGCCTCCATCATTCTTCACCTCGAGATGGGAATGATAATGAATGGAAGAAATGACAAGATAATGAATAAAAGAGGAAGAGGGATGAATAAAATAAGTTAGAAGGTGAAGAATAGGAGAGAGAGAGAGAGAGAGAGAGAGAGAGAGAGAGACAGAGAGAGAGATATATATATAGAGAGAGAGAGAGAGACAGAGTGAGAGAGAGAGGGGGAGGGAGAGGGAGAGAGAATAAATAGATAGATAGATAATCAGAGAGAGAGAGAACAACAAATAAAGTGTGTGTGTGTGTATATATGTGTGTGAGAGTGAGAGAAATAGATAGAAAGATAGATAGATACAGAGAGAGAGTGAGTAGTATCCTTTAAATCTCTCGCCTACCAACACTCATCTCTTTGGCTTCAGTTTGGCCAGGCAAGGTAAATATTCTTGCTGAATGGGTATGAACAGGAGTTCTTTAAAAAACTGTATTAAATCAGGTATTAGACTAAATACTGATAACGAAAGTGTTTGGGTTGAGGTTAGCGAAGGTAGTGAGACCATAATTATTGGAGTTATTTATAGACCACCAAATATGAGTAGAAACGAAGGTACAGCTTTATGGCAGGAAGTGAAAATAGCATCAAGGTTTAGCAATGTGTGTATTATGGGGGATTTTAATTTCCCGAATATTGATTGGCAGCATCAAATCGGCGACTCAGATTCAAAAGAGTTTATTGAGGCGGTACAGGATAGTTTTTTATTTCAATTCATAGACTCGCCTACTAGAGGTAATAATATCCTCGATTTAGTTCTCAGTAATAATGAACAAATGATAAATAATGTAGAGATAGGAGACCAACTAGGAAATAGTGATCATAAATCAATTTATTTAAACATACAATGGACAGGAAAGGCTAAAGAGAATACGACACTTATCCCAGATTTCAGAAAAGCCAATTATGGTGGATTAAGAAGAGCCTTAAGAGTCGATCCTATGGTTAAACTATTAAGTGGACCCAGGTGCGCTAATGAACATACTCTCTCTCAGATACCTGTCTTAACTCAGGATAATTTGACAGCTACATATAATCATTTTATTTCTTCACTTCACAATGCGCAAAATAAATATATCCCCAAAAGAAAATTTAGATCAACACAGAACCAACCCAAATGGATGAATAATAGACTATTAGACCTTCTAGGAAAAAGAGAGGAATATATCGAAAAATTAAGAAAGGCGAAATTCACCTACTTGCTTACTATCAGAATCTATCAAGAGAGGTTAAAAAGGTATAAGGACAGACAAAAGAAATTATGAAATCAGGATAGCCAATGACTCAAAAAATAACCCTAAGGCTTTTTAGCAGCTATATAAATCTAAAGTTAGAGATAGAATAGGCCCCCTTAAAACTTCGATAGGAGAAATGACAGAAAATGATTTAGAAATGTGCAGTACATTAAATAGTCAGTTTCTATCCGTTTTCACTAATGAAAATTTGGCACAGATTCCAGAAGTCCGTAAGGTATATAGCGATAGTATAGAAAATAGGTTAAGTACGGTTACTATAAGTAGAAATGATATGCTTAAGAAAATTGACAGACTGAAACCTCAGAAATCGCCTGGTCCCGATGAGGTATATGCCAGAGTATTAAAAGAATGTAGAGATGAGTTAAGTTACCCATTAACATTTCTTTTTAACAATTCATTAGAAACAGGTATAGTTCCAGAAGCTTGGAAGCTTGCAAATGTAGTTCCGATTTTCAAAAAAGGTGATAAACCAATAGCATCCAATTACCGTCCCATTAGTCTCACTTCAATCATAGGAAAGCTACTAGAGTCAATTATTGCTAGGAAAATGAGAAACCACTTCGAAACATTTAACTTAATCAATTCTTCTCAGCATGGATTCACTCAGGGACGTTCTTGCCTTACTAATTTGCTTAGTTTTTTCTCAGAGGTATATGAAGCAGTAGATAATGACAAGGCATACGATATTATATATTTAGATTTCAGTAAAGCGTTCGACAGAGTCCCTCATGAGAGATTGATGAGAAAGGTTGAGGCACATGGAATAGGTGGGGCGTTGTTGGGATGGATTAGGTCATGGCTAATTTGTAGGAAACAGAGAGTCAGCATAAATGGTACCAAGTCAGAGTGGGGAGCAATCAAAAGTGGTGTCCCCCAGGGATCGGTATTAGGTCCCCTGTTGTTTCTTATATACATTAATGACCTAGATTTAGGTATAACTAGTAGGATAAGTAAATTCGCAGACGATACTAAAATGGGGAGATCAATTGATTCAGATAGCGATATAGAGTGCCTCCAAAGGGATCTAGATACCTTACATGAATGGTCAGTAAATTGGCAGATGAAGTTTAACATTGACAAATGCAAGGTATTAAAGATAGGGAAGATGCAAACAAATGTTAAATATAAACTAGCTAATTTAGAATTAGAAAATTCAGACTGCGAGAAAGATCTAGGTGTGTTTGTTAGCAATGATTTGAAGCCTAGAAAACAGTGTATAGGCGTTCGTAATAAGGCAAACAGGATTCTCGGGTTCATCTCTAGGAGTGTGAGTAACAGAACTGCTGATGTTATCTTAAAACTTTACTTGTCATTATTGAGACCCCATATGGATTATGCTGTCCAATTTTGGTGTCCTTATTACAGAATGGACATAGATTCATTGGAGAGAGTACAGCGTAGAATGACAAAAATGATCCATAATATTAGAAATCTTCCGTATGAAGAAAGGTTGAAAAAATTAGGTTTACATTCGTTAGAGAGACGCAGAGTTAGAGGGGATATGATAGAGGTGTTCAAGTGGGTTAGTGGGATTAACAAAGGGGACATGACAAATGTACTAAAGCTCAGTGATAGCGAAAGAACTCGTACCAATGGTTTCAAATTAGATAAATTTCGTTTCAGAAAAGATATAGGCAAATATTGGTTTGGTAACAGAGTTGTAGATGGGTGGAATGGACTACCAAGTGCTATAGTGGGATCTAAAACTGTAGGGAGCTTTAAGGTAAAATTGGATAAGCATATGGACGAGAAGGGTTGGGTGTGAAGGGGGATCAGCCGGGTTGGGCCAATCAGCGCTCTGCAGACCCCCATAATCCTGCGTTAATCTCTAACCGTTTTGGTAAGATGATCCTCAGGGTATTAGAGTGTTGAACCTATAATTGGGCTTTGTAATTGATTTGGGGTTGTGTGGAACAGGGATCTGCCTTGCTTAGGCCAATCGGCTTTCTGCAGACTCCCATTTTCTTATGTTCTTATGTTCTTATGTTCTTATGTTAACATAAAAATGAACCGCAAGAAAAGTTGCATTAATACCTAAGCAAGAGTGAGTTATTATGTAGATAGAGGTCGCAGAGTTTATTATTATTATTATTATATACTTATAGGGGAAAGTAAAAATATATAATAACCATTGATGTTATTATTATGAAAAAGTTTTGCAAAGGCGGTTAGCTATTTAAAAAATAATAATGATAAAAATAATATGAATTGGTTTATTTCTGTGAGTGGTTTGACAGCATTTGTAGTCGTTGTACAGCTGCCCGCGTAGGTTCGCTTTCTTATTCATGAAGCAACGTGAAATTGTACAACCATA
Source organism: Paralithodes platypus (assembly GCA_032716605.1). Classification (NCBI taxonomy): domain Eukaryota; kingdom Metazoa; phylum Arthropoda; class Malacostraca; order Decapoda; family Lithodidae; genus Paralithodes; species Paralithodes platypus. The sequence continues at coordinate 42,171,376 of CM064527.1, read as the reverse complement.
ACATAGATTGTTATAATATTATGATAATAGTAGTACAGTCGGCGGCAAATGTCCTGTCGCCTCTCCTGCCTCACCGTGACCCACGATATTCATAGACTAGAATGTTAGGTGTACAAAACGTGCATATTTCTACCACCAGATGGCTCACTGTGAGACGTGTGGTTGTGATGGTAGGGGGTGGTGGGGGAGAGGAGGGGTTAGAGCTGTTGGGGAATATAGGGGACTGAGGAAGGAGTGGAATGCAAGGGACTGGAGTTCTCGCAGAGAGGCTCCAGTCCTGACGTTATTCTTGACTTACAGTGTGCTGGCATAATAATCCAATAGGGTTGATAGCCTCTGAAGTCCTACTTTAACTAAAACAAAATAACTAAAAAGAGTGGAATGTTGTGTAGTTTGATCTTTAATTATCAGATATATATTAAACATGTATTGAATAGTTGCCAATCATGTAAATCAGGTGGAAGCAAACCGGGATGTGATGACTGCATTCACTCAATTACTTATCAATGATGTTATGATTTTAGTTTAATTTTAGTTTTAGAATAATGATGTGGGTTGCTTGTCCATTTATAACGATAATTGTTTTAGACTAATTCATTATTATTAGGAGTACTGGTATTATTACTAGTATTATATGTTAGAATAACAATAATTAATATCTTTAGTTGTGGTAGTTCCCCATCTCATCACTTCTTTCTATCCGGTGGCTATATCCAAATCCCTGAGTAGGGCACTTACCATGCTCTAACCACCAATTTAATGCTTCTTCCACATGTGTAAGGCCAAAGACATTGTATATATTGACTATCCTTGGTAAGGCCAACATATCTGCAAATTGCTTCTTGGTTGAGGTATTTCTACAGAATTACAAATTCTCAATTCCTAGGTTTCTTTTTCCTTTCATGTAAAAGGTATTGATTTAAACCAACATCAATATCGTGAACGAGTAACGATCACAGCGGTAATCTGTGCCTCAAGATTAACGATATTAGACCAGGATAGAGATATTTATCATATTTAGCCCTCAACAAATGATTGTTATCAATTTAGGAAATATATCTTGGGCCGGGTTAAACAGTTGTCTTAACCCCTTGAAGATTAAGACGCTTTTAGACAGTTATTTTGGGTATCATCAGAAGATTTTATTCAAAGTTGCAATGGGATACAGACGCCAGAGGGTTGATTAGGCCAGTCTTTGTCCATATAACTCCCACAGATCCTTCCTGACCTATATATTATTGTCTAATGAAAACTAGAATTATATACAGTAAGTATCATAATGCATCAAGATCGTCACAGAGTTGTTTTGCCGTGGCATATAAGTGTAACTGGTACTGGATAACGCGTTGTAAGTGTGGACACAACAGGAAATTCACTTATTGATTCCCTACTATACACTCATATGTAAGCCCTATACTATATGCTTCCTGTTAATTAATTCATTATTTTGAGTACAGGTCTACACTATTTGTCAATAACCTTTTCCAGACCCATTCTCATATTAAAAGCTTGAGAATTATGAGACATTTTGACAACATATTTTGGCTATCATTAAACGGTCTTATACAACTTAGGAAGGCGGTTGGCCCATCAAAATGGAAAAATCTAACTATTAAATATGTTACATTGTATAGCAGATGGATACAAAACATTTTATATCAACACTGATCACATCTACACGTGCGGTGAGCTGGTAAAGAGGAGGAGCGGGTGGGTGTGGGGGCTAGGTAGTAGGGAGGGAATCGGTAGGGTTGTTTGGTGATTTGCAATGCCATATTGAGACTCAGTTATTGACACTAATTTAGTATCTCTATTTCATTATGACAACATACTATCTCATTTCAGTATGGCGACATACTATCTCAATTAATCCTGTTAACTACCACAGATCCTTCCAAAGTTTAATACAATCGCATAATATTTGCCAGAATATGATAAAAAGTACGTCACCGGTACTGAATGAGATAATAACATATTCGATAACATTGAATCCCTTTGCGACTCTTTGAATTTCTGATACGAACCCTTGAAAAGCATATTATACTTGGTAAGGAATAATATGCTTCGATTCAGTTCGGGACTGCTTCGAAATCGTAAGGCCATAATTAATCCTTAGGTATACAGTCACTCATGAATATTCGTGACCTCTTGTGATTATAGTAAGCAAGTAAAACCATCTGGAGTACTTAATAGATGAAATGCATAAGTCTACAAATGACAATCGTTATGTTTTTATTTATTTATTCAAAATTTGTATATTTCAGTCTGTAAATAAATACATAATGGAGTAGAGGGGTACTCGGGAGAGTGCATACCTCTGCCTACTATGGCGGAGGTATGTGCTCTACCATTCACCTCCTTCATAGGCGCACATCTTATCTGCCCACCGAATTTCGTGGAAATCGGTTAATAATGTTTTGAGATATCTTGCTTACAAACACATTAACGAATGCAAAAACATGACCTTTTCCAACTTCGTTGGTGGCGGTAATAATGTGACAACCACGAACTTATGCAAATTGTTGTGCACTCTAGCACATACATATATACTTAAGGCTTTAAAGCTATCCAGAACAAACTCGAATCTTGTCATTAATTCTAAATCTCCTTTGTATATTTCAGGGGTTTATCTTACCCGATTAAACAGGGCCATAAGTCTTGTCCTAAAGTGTACCTAACATTTCTTGCTAAAGCAGAAATGAAGGAGAATTGTCGCTGGTGGGATGCCTCTCACCTGTTTCTATTTACATTCTCGGATTGGCTACATGCACACAATAAGCTCCACCCCTTTTGTAGTCCAATGAGAACTCTTGATTAGGCTCACTTTTCTGCTTGAGGGGGCCAATGAAAATCTCTGGTTACGACATCATTGCTCAGGCCGGAAGATGTAGGGATCATTGTTGTCAATTTAGCGGCATTACTACTAATTTTATAGAGATATTGACTACTATCTAGTGACAATTGTTGACATATATTAGCAAATATTGTTAAGATATTTCAATAGTATGATCATTATAAGAAGTATTCAGAAATCTCAATTCTTTTACAACCGAATTTAATTTTTACTAGTTCTCAGCAAGATAATAGCGACTTCAAAACTAAAATTTAGCAACATTTGTGCAGCCCATAATTGGTAATGCTGCTAATGACTAAATGTGGAGCCAGTGTTTGTCTGGTGGTCAGTGAGGAAGGTATGCCACTCATTATCGCATCTGTAAGCGAACAAAGTGACTCAAACTGGCAGGACATCGGATATGTGAACGGTGATAAGTTTTTGATGATAATAGAAAACAGTGAGCGTGTTGAATTTCTAGACTGAAGAGCCAGAACGTGAGTCATATAGTGATAAAAAGAAGGCGTGTTAAGGGGATAGTGGTGATTTGGTGGTCTATTTAATTATTTATTTATTTATTTATTTTTGTCTTCGCTAGACCTCGATCAAACTGAAAAAAACACCCCCTTAGACCCCCTTTCAAGATAAATTTGTACATTTTTCGGTAGAAAATTGTCACGGCCGAAGGTCGATTCCTCCTAAAATCACAAGCTCGCTTTCGCTCTCCAGGAACAAAATTGACATCTAATGAGTACAAAAGTTATTGAAATCGCCAAACTGATGGAGGGAATATCTTAAAATCGCAAACCAATGGGGCTAAACGTGAGGGAGAAGGGAGTCAGAAAAAACAACAACCACCTCCCCCTAAGGAGGATAAAAGCTGACATACCAGTGTCGTTGGAAAATATCACTGGGATACTTTGTGCCGTGAGACTACAGTAGGTGATGTTCTGTGCATATTACGTGACTGAACTATATAAACAAAGAAGAGCATTTACTCGACTTGAAGGCAGAGAAGTATTTCCTGCACAGCCTGCAGCATTTGTAATGCAGGTGAGTTCAATCATTTAAATAGGTACAGTACCAGGAGAGCCAAAGGAGGTGAATGGAGGGGCTTGACAGTAGTTAGAGGTTCAGTGAATGAAGAGGGGGTGACCATTGAGTCAATATTTACGAGTCGCACCATAGCTGGGATCTCATTTCTAATGGTAGTTTTGGGTTCCTATCATTCTATGCTTCTTTGCTATATACTTTTTATCCACCGGAATTTTTTTTTTTGGATGGATGTAGAGTTCGGGCGTACGGTCGTTATTGTTTACATAGGGCGATCGCCACGGTCGCACTTACGTTCCCGTCTATTTCGACGCTATATTTTCTGCTATTTGCCCCCTGTCATTACTACATGAATACTAGGTTAGGTTAGGTTAGGTTAGGTTAGGTTAGGTTAGGTTAGGTTAAAATAGACGGGAACATGATGGGAAAGGTCCGACGCCACTACGCGTAATGTAAACAAAGATGGCGGTTTGCCCGCTCACTACATCCTACCCTATTTATTTGTTCTTGTTGTTGTTGTTGTTTTTTTTGCATTAACCTAACCAAAAAACCTAGGTTCAATGTTATTTTAATACCACAAATTTTATTGATATATTTGAAGATAAATATTGAATCTATATGCTCTAAAGATCATAAGAAAATTTGTTTGGTCAATATACAGGAGGCGCTACAATATAGGTAGCAAAATTCTAATGGTAGTTTTGGGTTCCTATCATCATATGCTTCATTTCTATATACTTTTTATCCCCGGGAAAAAAACAAAAAAATCTTGGGTTTTTTATTTTTTTCTTGGATTTTGTTTTTATTTTTGTTATTAACCTAACCAAAAAACCGGTAAATTTCTATAATTGCACCTATACGAGCTAAACAAATAATTATTGTATTTAACAGGAAGGTACAACGAGGTAAGTGATGTGGTATAGGTGGCAATATGCGGAAATGGATTATAAGGGCATTCCGCTCCCCTCTGACAAAAGTCTATCAATCTAGATGTGACACGGATTTACAATGTTTCAGAGAGACATTAGCCTAACCTAACAACCTTACCTAACCTAACCTAGTATTATGGGTGGGGGCTGCCGCCCCCACACCCCCGCTGGTTGGATAAAACGGTAGAAATCCAGTTGGGGGTGGAGTGAATAACCGTAGATTTTCGTAAGGGGGTAAGAGGGGGGCAGAATGCCCTTACAATCCATTTCCGCATATTGCCACCTATACCACATCACTTACCTCGTCGTACCTTCCTGTTAAATAGAATAATAATTTGTTTAGCTCGTATAGGTGCAATTATAGAATAATACCAAAAAACCTAACCTAACCTAACCTAAATGTATTTGGGGGCTATTATGTTAGGTTAGGTTAGGTTTTTTGGTTGGATTAATGACCAAAACAAAAAATTCCAAGAAAATAAATGAAAAATCCCAAGATTTTTGTTTTTTTTCCCCGGGGATAAAAAGTATATAGAAATGAAGCATATGATGATAGGAACCCAAAACTACCATTAGAATTTTGCTACCTATATTGTAGCGCCTCCTGTATATTGACCATTTGGGTCAACCCTCGGCAAAACCGGTAAACCTGACTTTTTGGACCGACAGCGATTTCAGTAAGTTTTATTTTGTTTTTTGTAATTTTTCCTTCAGATATAGTGTTGTTTTAAACTGAAGAGGAGCGGAAATTAGTATTTACCCATTATCCAACAATCTAAAAACACGCCCCCCACTAGTGGGGAGGGCTATGAAGTTCAGGGAAAATGAGGGGTTAAAAGCGTAAAAATACAATAATATAGCATTTTGTATCAAAACTTGGCTCGGGTTTTCCCAAATTGCAAACCCATACAACCCAATTTTGTTAATACCCGAGCCAACTTTTGACGAAAGCTGGCTCGGATTTCACGGGGTGGAGTGGCTACTGGGTAGCCTAATATTTCATGTTATAAAAATAGTCAACTTTGGGAAGACATTAGCCTAACCTATCAACCTTACCTAACCTATCCTAGTATTATGGGTGGGGGCTGCCACCCCCGCTAGTTGGGTTAGATTTTTTTTTTTTTTTTTTTTTTTAATGTTCTAGGCTATTAGCCTAACCTAACAACCTTACCTAACCTAACCTAGTATATGGGTGGGGGCTGCTGCCCCCACACCCCCGCTGGTTGGGTTACTTTTTTTTTTTTTTTTTTTTTTTTATGGGCTAGGCTATTAGCCTAACTTAACCTAACCTAACCTAACCTAACCTAACCTAACCTAACCTAGTATATGGGTGGGGGCTGCTGCCCCCACACCCCCGCTGGTTGGGTACTGGCTGAAAAACGTATTGTTTTACAGTAGCCTAGGCCTATACATGTATTTTAGCGTTTTTGTTTTTTCTCCCTTATAATACATTTCAGCTCTTAATGCCATATATAGCAATGATGTATATGCTCTACCGGACCTATTAGGCCTAAACAGATCGATGGGCTAACTGTCGGTCCAAAACATCAGTATAACCGCAAAACCTAATAAAAAAGTATGGTACTAAAATGTCTTTTTTTGTAACAAGGTTGTCAACACGGTACTTTCAGTCATCGATAGCTCTAAAGATCATATGAAAATGTGTTAAACCCTCGGAAAAACCTAATATAAAAGTATGGTACTAAAATTTAATTTTCGTAACAAGGTTGTCAATACGGTACTTTCCCGTTATCAATGCACAATCAAAGCTGAAGATTGCAGAGTAAACACCATAGACTTCATCGACTTTTCTTTCACCTTCGTATAATCGACAGCCATTTTTTTATTTTTTTATTAAGGGATTAGTACTCAACCAGCGGGGGTGGCAGCCCCCACCCATAATACTAGGTTAGGTTAGGTAAGGTTGTTAGGTTAGGCTAATGTCTTTTCAAATCACTATCGTGGAGCGTGTCTTAACATCGATCGATAGGCCTAATGGGGAAAATAGGTTTTCCCGAGATTTCTAATTAATTACAAACACTATATATTGATGCAAATGACCAATTTTGTTTATAAAAAACACTCTGAAAATTTGTGGTATTAAAATAACATTTTTCCAAAACCTAACCTAAATGTATTTGGGGGCTATTAGGTTAGGTTAGGTTAGGTTAGGTTTTTTGGTTAGATTAGGCCTAGCCTAATGCTAAAAAAAAAGGTAAATTTCTATAATTGCACCTATACGAGCTAAAAAATATATTATTGTATTTAACAGGAAGGTACGACGAGGTAAGTGATGTGGTATAGGTGGCAATATGCGGAAATGGATTATAAGGGCATTCCGCCCCCTCTGACAAAAGTCTATCAATCTAGATGTGACACGGATTTTACATTGTTTCAGAGAGACATTAGCCTAACCTAACAACCTTACTAACCTAACCTAGTATTATGGTAGGGGGCTGCCGCCCCCACACCCACACTGGTTGGGTAAAACAGTAGAAATCCAGTGGGGGTGGAGTGAGTAACCGTAAATTTTCTTAAGGGGGTCAAAGGGGGCGGAATGCCCTTATTATCCATTTCCGCATATTGCCACCTATACCACATCACTTACCTCATCATACCTTCCTGTTAAATACAATACTAATTTGTTTAGCTCGTATAGGTGCAATTATAGACCTATACCAAAATAAAATTAAGCCAAAAATATTGTTTTTTTCCGGTGGATAAAAAGTATATAGCAATGAAGCATAGAATGATAGGAACCCAAAACTACCATTATAAATGAGATCCCAGCTGTGGTGCGACTGACTCGTAAATATTGACCGAACAGGTCGTGTGTGTGTGTGTGTGTGTGTAAGAGTAAAATTGAGAGAAACGGCCAGAGAGAGAGAGAGAGTGTGTGGAGGGAAGGGATACAGACCCCCTACTCCACCACCACCCACACGTCACACACTCGTTCACGCACCACCTCTCACATTGAGGCACGAGTGCGCTATTTATTTATTGTTCGCAACCCACCGCCTCCCACCTATTACTGCCTCTCTCTCTCTCTCTCTTCATTCTTCTTCCCCCACCTTTTCGTCCCCCCCCCCCCCCACCCCGATAATCACCTCCCCACCTCGTCCACTACTCTCCCTTCCTTCACCCCTCTTTCCCCCCTCCACCAACCCCTCTCTCCCGTTTACCCTCTTCCCCCTCCCCCCTCTATCTCTCTCCCCTTCCCTCTATTCCTTTCGATTGTGAACATTTTACAAGCTAAATTTACGAACTTCATAACGCTGGCAATTAGCTAATGGCGACCAGATCGACACAATTAGCATTTCATTATATGCTTCCCCCTGCCTCCCCCCCCCTTGACTCCCCCAGCCTCTGCCCTATCTCTCCCCCTCCCTTCTTCCACTGCTCTATCTTTCCTTCCCCCTCTTATCTCCCCTCGCCCCTCATCCTCTCTCGCCCCGTTCCATTTCCATATATCTCCCTCTCCTCTCGCCTCCCCCTCTCGTACAACCCCCTCCCTTCTCCCCCTGCTCTGTTTCCTTCTCCCCTCTTCCCTTTACCTATTCCCTCCCCTAGTCGTATTTTTCTGGACCCCCTTCCCCCTCATGTTTAGCATATTAGTTTTGAGATATTTAGACGTTCGTTCCATTAGTTTGTCGATTTTAACACCTTTAGCCCCACTTCGTTGTCAATGTTTAGACCTTTCGTGCCATTTAGGTGTCGATGTTTTCCTGGCGAGTGATAGCGAGCCTGAAATTGGAAATTTTTCTACCGAAAATTGTAAAAAAGTATCTTGAAGGGGGGGGGGGGGGTCTCGAGGGTGTTTTTCTAAGCTTGATGGAGGTCTAGCGAGGAAATTAACAAATAAAGGAATACCGGTACATTAATGAATAGACCAAACAAATAAAACGGCCCATCTCCCCTTAACCCTTCTTGCCTCTGCCCCATCTCCCCCTGCTTTATAAACCTCTCCCCCTGACCTATCTCCCCCTCCCCATTTCCTATATCCCCCTCTCTCTCTCTCCCCCCCCCCGCCCCTTGTCCTATCTCCCCCTCCCCATTTCCTATATCCCCCCCCTCTCTCTCTCTCCCCCCCCCGCCCCCTGTCCTATCTCCCCCCCCTCCCCATTTTCTACATCCCCCTCTCTCCCCCGCCCCTTGTCCTATCTCCCCCTCCCCATTTCCTATATCCCCCTCTCCTTGCCCCCCACCCCCACCCCCTGTCCTATCTCCCCCTCCCCATTTCCTATATCCCCCTCTCCTTGCCCCCCACCCCAACCCTTTGTCCTATCTCCCCCTCTCTATTTCTTATATCCCCCTCTCCTTCCCCTTTTCCTATCTCCCCATATCCCTCCTCTGTCTCATAACCCCCCTCGCCCCCCCTTCTATCTCTCTCCGCCCCCTTTCCTTTATACCCCTCTCCTCTCCCCTTCCCCTTCCTCCTCCCTCCTGCTCTACCTCCTCCCCCCATCCCCCTCCAAACTGCTCTACCTCCTCCCCCCATCCCCCTCCTCCTCCCTCCTGCTCTACCTCCTCCCCCCATCCCCTTCCTCCTCCCTCCTGCTCTACCTCCTCCCCCCATCCCCTTCCTCCTCCAAACTGCTCCTCCCTGCTCTATCTTTCCTCTCCCCTTCCTCCTCCAGCTTGCTTTACCTTCTCTTTCCCCTCTTCTCCCCTTCCCCATCCTCC
>CM064527.1:41991878-42159378 GCA_032716605.1 Paralithodes platypus | reverse complement strand
TAGTAACGGAACATTGGAGCACTTCAGGAACACCAACGGAACATTGGAGCACTTCAAGAACACTAACGGAACATTGGAACACTTCAGGAACACCAACGGAACATTGGAGCACTTCAGGAACACTAACGGAACATTGGAACACTAACGGAACATTAGAGCACTTCAGGAACACTAATGGGACATTGGAGCACTTCAGGAACACTAACGGAACATTGGAGCTCTTCAGGAACACTAACGGAACATTGGAGCACTTCAAGAACACTAACGGAACATTGGAGCACTTCAGAAACACTAACGGAACATTGGAGCACTTCAGGAACACTAACGGGACATTGGAGCACTTCAGGAACACTAACGGGACATTGGAGCACTTCAGGAACACTAACGGGACATTGGAGCACTTCAGGAACACTAACGGAACATTGGAGCACTTCAGGAACACTAACGGAACATTGGAGCACTTCAAGAACACTAACGGAACATTGGATCACTTCAGGAACACTAACAGAACATTGGAGCACTTCGGGAACACTAACGGAGCGTTGGATCACTTCAGGAACACTAACGGAACATTGGAACACTTCCGGAACACTAACGGAACATTGGAGCACTTCAGGAACACTAACGGAACATTGGAACACTTCAGGAACACTAACGGAACATATTGGAGCACTTCCGGAACACTTCAGGAACACCAAAGAGGAGACACCACTAGCATGCATTAATCCTTCTCCTCGGGAATTGGCACCTACCTGACCCCAACAAAGAAGATAAATGATGCCAGGAGAGAGAGAGAGAGAGAGAGAGAGAGAGAGAGAGAGAGAGAGAGACAACACATATATATATATATATATATATATATATATATATATATATATATATACAGGAAAGGAACGGGGAAGAAAAAAATAAATAGGAGAAAACGGGAAGAGGAAGGAGAATGAGAGAGGTGAATGAGGGTCGGGCTTAGTGAAGGCCGGACGAGAGAACCACGATAGCCCAAATAATCAAGAGGGTACACTAGAGTAGAAAGATAAATGTTCGAGGAGAGTATGAAGTTAATGCAATTATATATATATAAATATATATATATATATATATATATATATATATATATATATATATACAGTATATACTGTACCGTAGGCCTATATATATATATATATATATATATATATATATTGGGATGAGAACGATGAAACGAAGTAGATATACAGGAATCGAATATGCTAATGCTGGGGTCACACATTCACGTCTATGCTCCCGTATGCTCCCGTACGAAGGTTTATTGGTAGTTGGCAACCGAATACGTAAAACGTAAGGGCTTAGTACGCAAAACGTAAATGAAATTGTGTCTAGTCGTGGGGGTTGGTATGCATGGCGGGAGTAGCCACGCTGGTCTGGGAGGTGGTGGGTGCGGCCAAGGCCGCCCGGTATGTTTTGGATTTCGAATCAGATACGTGGCTCGCGCTCACGTATGTCAAAAGTCGGGAAAGCATACGTTTTACCTGGCTAGCTGCTACGTCTTACGGGAGCAGCCCCGTAAAACGTAGCAGGTAGCCCGGTAAAACGTAAGTTTCTCCCGCCAATCGTACAATGTTCACGTAAAACGGGAAAGTGAAAGTAAGTCCGGGCGCATCTGGCAGAACCGCCGCACTGCGGGTTGGCGGGAAGACGCGGCACCGTTGTACGGTGGGGTCACAGGGGACAACGGGACCAGCGGGACCAGCGGGGGACACTCCAGTCACACCTCTCACCACACCGGAGCAGCAACCAACAAGCCAACCCTGCCACCCTCTGCACCCTGCCGAAAACAAATCGTAGCAGCGAAACGACTGCACCTATGGCTTTCATATTTTTACCACATGTACCTTACCCTTTAGGCTACCCACCACAAAAATCCCAAATCCCTCTTCCCACCCACTCGCTGACTGTCGGTCCCGTCAGAAGGAAAAAAAAGGAAAATCTGTGGCGGCGAAACGACTGCACCAATCGGGTCCATATTTGTGTGACAAGTCCCTTACCCTTCTGCCTTCCCCCCACCACACCCCCAACCACCCACTTCCAGCGTATCCGTACGAAGATAAGGAAAAAAAGGAAAATCTGTGGCGGCGAAACTACCTCACCAATCGGTTCCATATTTGTGTGACAAGTCCCTTACCCTTCTGCCTTCCCCCCACCACACCCCCAACCGCCTCCCACCACCCACTTCCAGCGTATCCGTACGAAGATAAGGAAAACAAGGAAAATCTGTGGTGGCGAAACTACCTCACCAATCGGCTTCATATGTATAACACAAGTCAATTTACCCTTCTACCTTCCCCCAACCAACCCGAAAACCACCCTCCCACCCATACATTCCGATACCATAAAAGTCTCTGTAGTCTATAGTGTCTTTTCAGTTACTTTCGGGGGGACCATCGGGGACCTGATTTCTGGCGAAAATGGACAAGGGGAGTGTTTTTTTTTACCATTATCCTTCCTTTCTCTCCCAACTTGATAGATTTAGCCAAAAAAAAAAAAAAAACTCTGGCACTGGCAGAAGCACACCGTCAAAATTAGCTGGCACTCAGCGGGTTAAAGGTTACAAGGATGAATGGTCTTTCCTCTATAAAGGGAGTTCACAAAATTGAACTCCTCCAGGATGAATTCCGCGATGTTGTTCATGGTGCCGATGAGGGCTGGGAATGGGAATGGTGTGGCCATTCCTGCCCTTTTGTAGTTCCCAGATTCCAACCCAGACCTACGTGGTTGACAAAGACTGTCTTTGTCTGTGTTTGGACAGACGGGGTGTGCCTACGATTGTCCGGACACGGTCCACGTAATGTCTACAAACTCACAAGACGTACGGCCTCAGCTACGTAGGTCTTGTGGGGGCGTGGCCATGGGCGTGGCCTGTGTTCCCGCAAATCGGGCAGCCCAGGCGGACTAACGGGGACATGCTTACGCAAGTTGCAAGCACGTACGTAGCTCCATACGACTACATTACGTCTGACGTAACACTGGCCCCATTACGGTACGTATGTCGGGAAGTGCAATAGTCGTAGTCTATACGGGCGTACACGGCCGGACTACGCCCGTCATAACACAAAATTGGCGATCACGCCTAGCGGGAGCATACGGGAGCGATACACGTGAATGTGTGACCCCAGCATAAGAAATCTATAAAATTATTTTTTAAAGCCATGATTGACGAGATGAGCAAAGAACATGTATAAATAAATTATATATGAAGCGAAAACCCGAAATAGTAAAGGTACCCGTTGTTGGTTCTCTTTGGATTGGGTGTGAAAGGGATCTGCCGAGTTTTCTTATGGTCTTATATTTTTATATTCTTTTCAACTGTAGATGGGAAGGAATGGTAGGGCGCCGCAGCCTGAGAGTTAGTTGGTAGGGAACTTTGACTATTCCTCGGGCGTGAATCTTTAAGGAGGGATGGGCGTATTAGTTTGCTCATTTATTTAGCTATTTATTATTTTATTTTTAATTTCTTTCTTAGACCTCCATCAAGCTTAAGAAAACACCATCCCAAGATCCTCCTTGAAGATAAATTTGTAAATTTATCGATAGAAAAGTGTCCCGGGTGAAGGTTGGTTCCTTTTAAATTACAGACTCGCTATTGTTCACCAGGAAAAAATCGACACATGAATGACACGAAAAGTCTTAATATTGACAAAGAAATTAGTCAAATGGTCTTAACATCGCCAAACTAATGGACCACACGTCTTAAAATATGAAAACTAATGGTTCTAAACATTAGGGAGAAGGGGGTCCAGAAATAACGAACCATCACTCCTTAACCCCTTCACCACCATTACGTAATGTTCATCCTCTTCTGGTTACCATTAGGTGATTTAATTTAGTTTATAATCTACCTATACTATTCACATTTTGGCTCGAACGTCCTTGATTTTGGACCTGTCACTCTTTCAACTCTGGGAGAGGCACTCGCTACAGGCAGTTCTGCCTTTTGTCTCCCTCACTCACATAGACACAAACAAATGGTAAATACGATCTCTATAAACCCTCTTAGTAACATAGGGCCTTTTAAACTTAATAAGACCATCTAATTCTAAACAGTATCAAAGGTAAAAAGGCGTCATGGTGCTGAAGGGGTTAAACAAACAAACACATACTCTGAGAAACACTGAGGTGATTACAGTAGCTTCATCGGCTTTTAGGTGCTCAGCTTAACTACGAATATATATTGAATGAAAACCACAAACATGAATATATAATTATACCGTACTGTATATATAGAATAGATGGTTCTTGGAAGAGCTAGCCTACTGTTGGAGAGTGATTATAGAAACTATATAAGAACATAAGAACGTAATCAAAATGGAAATCTGCAGAAGGCCTTTTGACCCATACGAGGCTGATCCCTTCTTCCCAACATCCCTATTAGTTTCAATTCAAACTACCATTCAGCTGTAATAACACCGACTATAGTTGGAATGATAGAATGGAGGAGAGTTAGCACGAGAATGAACACAGAGTGGAGTAAAAATGAAGGAGAGAGAGTACGATGCATAATGAATGAAAGAAAACTGAAACAGAACATGAAGTGAGGATGACAAATATAATAAACTGTAGCCAAGGGAGAATGGGAGACTGGAAAAAAGTGATCACGAGAATGAGAGAGGGGGATGGCAGAAGAGATAAAGAGTGGAAAAGAGAGGATGGAAGAGAGTTAGTACAATAATGAAAACGGATATTGAGCAAGAGAAAGAAGGGAGAAGTAGTAGTAGAATGAAGTTGGAAAGTGAGAATGAGGTAGGGCAGACAGGATGAAGGATGGAAGCTAGTAAGAGAGAGAGAGAGTGTGGGGGGGGGGGGGGGAAGAGAGAGAGAGTTAGCAGTAGAATGAACGTTGAAAGTGAGAATGAGGGAATAAGGGCAGACAGGATGAAGGATGGAAGGTAGTAACATCAACGACGTATAATCACTCGGTCAACCCACACTGATAGCGGGGGTTCAAAGAGAGAGAGAGGGGGGGGGGAGAGAGGCAGGACATAGAGCACGTAGAAGAGTTACACTGAGTTACACATACTCAGGCCACACAGACCTTGCGGCCCCAACTAGGTGGTCCGGCCTTAATATTACTAGACAGGGACAGTTTATAGTGGAAGAATAGGACAGTAAATTAGAAGGTTCTCTCCCACCCTCCGCCTCCTCCGGCTAATAGGCCGTACCGGAAGATAGGATGAAGTGTAACCTTATGGGTCAGGAAATGCCCACAAGGAAAGTTTTATATAGTATAGGAAGAAATTACTTTGAAAGGGATTACAAATGCCTATTGATTAATTCATTACAATCCAATCTTCATCAGATGATCGTCCAGTCTTTTCTTAAACGTATCAATTGAATTACTGTCGACCACCTCCCTTGGTAAACTATTCCACTCATTAACCACATTGTAAAATAAATAATAATAATAAATGACAGTAACAAATAAAACTAAAAATAAAATAATAATTAAAATAAATAATAAAATTAATAAAAATAAATAAAAAATTAAAAATAATAAGAGGCCTCTCGAAGTCAAGGGGCCTACGAACCAAATCACAGAATTTGAGTTTTCGCTGGTTCCCAATAGGTGGCAGCACGCTCTATCGTGCTGTGAAGACCAAATTGGAAATTTCGCCCTTATGTGAACGTGGCATAGGGTTGAGCGTCTCGTGTTTTAACTCGATAAATGTACGGATGAAGTAGGGCAAAGCGGAGGTATATGGGCCTAGCCGCCGCGCGCGGCTGACCAATGGGAGGGCGGCTACGATCCCGCGTGTTTACGTCGCGGCTCCCGGCCAATCACAGCCGCCGTCTCGCACCTCCCCACATCAACTTTCGTCTCGCACCTCCCCACATTCAACTCCAGCATCCACCACTGCCCCAACGTCATCTGCCAACAATCCAACACCTGCAGTAGACACTGCAGCAGATGCTTCTGACGAACCTGAGCCGACATCAAACCAGGACAGCCGCCCTGTTCACCTTAGTCTCTCCCCCACTCCTCGTGCAAGAAGCCTGCTAGCACGAACAGTACCAACCCCTCGCCCCCGTTCTAACCACTCCTCTCCCCGACCTGTACGTAGAGTCCCGCCACCACAGGTTTCCGGATTTACACCAGTGAGGAACGGTGCACGGCCAACGCAGAAAAGGTCTCATCTACCAGTCACAATGTCAAACAGATTTGAGATATTGGTAGAGATGGAAGACGAACCAGAAGAGACCAGGCTCGTTGGGGATTCCATCCTACGAGGACAGGTTGAAGAGGTCTGCGACAGAGTCCCAAATCAACGAAAAAGATTTTGCATCCCAGGAGCTGGACTGGACGACATTGTGGAAGCCTTCGAAGATACCACAAAGGATGCAAATGAAAATACCCTTTTTGTCATCCATGCTGGTTCAAATGACGTCATGCGCACCAGATCCGAAGAGTTGATGGAGAAATATCGCAAGATGATCCAGCACTACAAAAACAAGTCAAGGAATATCATCATCTCAGGCATTCTCCCCAAGATCGACACACCTGATAAATTCTACGACAAGGCCTTCAGCACAAATAGCCGACTAAAATATTTGTGTCTGAGGGAAGAATTTGAATTCATCAACCTCTGGGACAACTTCTACAACCAGCCTACTCTGTTCCGCAAGGATGGCACTCCTCTAAACCCTGTGGGTTCAGCACGCATGGGTCGTCTCCTACACGAAGCAGTCCGCAGCCATGGATAAAAAAACGCCATCAGAGAAGAAGCAGCAGTGACATAAATCATCCAACGCCAAGAAAAAAACAGAGGCAACCGAGGACCACCAGCGATAAGGACCGAAGACAGCGAGGACCGAGGACAGCCATGAACATAAATGTAGATCCGGCAAGAACCAAAAATATTATTAAAGAGCGTTCCGTGAGTTCTAAAATAACAAATTTAAAGGTGTTCTATGCAAACGCTCGTAGCATACGCAATACATTTTCAGATTTAGAGGAGCTAGTGTTTACAGAAAATTATGATGTGATTGGCATAACAGAATCTTGGCTCAATACAGAAGATAGAGACTTTTTAGCAGAGTATTCACTTCCCGGTTATGTAATGTTTGAGAAAAGCCGAATAAATCTAAATGGAGGTGGCGTTTTACTTTATATCAAAGAAAGTCTTAACCCTACCCTCTTGTCAAAACCTCAAATTGTGAACGTCGACGCATCTTTTGTGCTAATAAAGAATAATAAAGGTACAAAAATAATACTTGCATTAATATACAGACCTCCAGCTCAATCAGTGCAAACTGACCGAGAAATTTACGAACAAATTGCAGATGTAAGTAACTCACAAGATACCGTAATTTTTGGCGACTTTAATTTACCTGTGACCAAGTGGGGCGATACTCTTACTTCACACTCCGGACATGACTTGTATACGAACTTGCAAGAGAGTTCGCTTTATCAATTTGTTCGAACGCCGACCCTTGGTAATAACGTTCTTGACATTGTACTTGCAACAAAAGAAGAATTAATAGAGAATTTGAATGTTGGTGATGAATTCAGTAACAGCGACCATCGTACGATAACTTTCACTTTAAAGTTTACTAGTAACGAACCAAATAGTAGCATCGAAAAAGTCCCTAATTTCAAGAAAGCAAACTTCCATAAACTTAGAGCTATGTTTAAAGAAACTGACTGGAGCTTTTTAATTAACAATAACGACATAAATACATCTTGGAAGTTATTCGAAACCACTTACCTAAAAGCAGTGCAAGACTGCATACCATCGAAAATACGGCGTCCAGGCCATAATAATAACCCAAATGGTGGAATAAAGATATTTCAAACTGCCTGCTTGCTAATGATAGATTAAAATCCTCACAAAATGACGAAGAACGGGTGAAATTTGTAGAGCTACGACGCGAAGCCAAAAAGTTAATTAAGCAAAGTAAAAAGACCTTAGAGTTACATATTGCGAATCAAAGTAAAACAAACCCGAAAGAATTCTATAGTTATATCAGAAAGAAAAAGTAATTACTTCAACTGTTGGACCGTTAGTCGATGAAAATGGAGAATACACCAAAGACGAAGTACAAATGAGTAATGCCCTCAATACCTTCTTTGCATCAGTTTTTACAACAGAAGACCTCAGTGATATCCCTACACCATCGCCGATTCAGATTGATAATTCAGATGTTCTAAGCAATATCACTGTTACAGAGAGAGAAGTATTGAATTGTTTAGATAAACTCAAGGTAAATAAAACGCCTGGACCTGATACAATCTCGCCTAGAGTTCTGAAGGAAGCTAAGGATGAGCTCTCCAAACCACTGACATTACTATTCAATAAATCCTTGCAGTCTGGAACTATGCCTGATCAGTGGAAGCTAGCCAACGTAAAACCGAGATTCAAAAAAGGCAGCAAATCCCTACCCAGTAACTATCGTCCAATTAGCTTAACCTCAGTTGTATGTAAAATGCTAGAAACGGTCATAAGAGACAGACTCGTAAATCACTTAGAGGAAAATAACATACTTAAAGATACTCAACACGGCTTTCGTAAAAAACGTTCCTGTTTAACAAACCTCTTATGTTTCTTCCACGATATCCTCAACCTCTACGATGAGAGTAAAGCTGTAGATATTATATACCTTGATTTTCAAAAGGCCTTTGACAAAGTTCCCCACAAACTTTTACTGCTAAAACTAAAAGCGCATGGAATACAAGACGGTGTGTTGAAATGGATAGAAAATTGGCTCAGCGACAGAAAGCAAAGAGTAGTCATAAACGGTAAGGCATCTAAATGGACCAATATAAGTAGCGGGGTACCCCAGGGATCGGTACTAGGACCAATTCTCTTTCTAATTTACATCAACGACATAGATGAGGGCCTCACCTGTACAATCTCAAAATTTGCTGACGATACAAAAATTGCAAATAGCGTACTCTCAAAAGAACAAGTTGACGATATGCAACACAATCTAGATAAATTGTCATGGTGGGCCCAAATTTGGCAAATGAGTTTCAATGCGGATAAATGTAAAGTACTACATATCGGATACCTAAATGAGAAAGCAAACTATTCGATGAATGGCACTCAGCTTAAGAATGTAAACGGAGAAACCGATCTGGGAGTAACAATATCGAGTAACCTAAAACCGAGTCAACAATGTTCAGAAGTTGTTAAGGCAAACAAAATAATTGGCTTTATAGGCAGGTCATTTGAGCATAAATCCAAAGAAGTTATCCTAACCCTTTACAATTCCTTAGTCCGCCCTCTTCTGGAATACTGCGTTCAATCCTGGTGCCCTTATTACCAAAAAGATATAAACAAGCTAGAACGAGTTCAACGTAGAGTTACCAAAATGATACCTAGCCTAAAGAACAAACCATACGAAGAGCGTCTTAGAGAATTAAATCTATTTCCTTTAACCCAGCGCAGATTAAGAGGTGACTTAATTCAAGTGTTCAAAATCATCAAAGGCATCGACAATATGAACTGTAGTAAGTACTTCACTATCGACCAATCTAATTACACGCGGGAAACGGTTGCAAAATTATTGGTAAATCTTTTAACTCGCACGAATCTAAGAATTTCTTCTTCAATCGAGTTGTCAACTTGTGGAATGGGCTTCCCCGAAACGTTATAGACTGCATCACCGTTGATTCATTTAAACTCCGCCTAGACAAATATCTCGCTTCAAACCCGCGACTGACTGCGTTTGTAAATGAATAACTTTATTTTATCCCCCCCTCCGTTACTAACCCATCTGTCCCCTACTAACTTCCTAATCCTGCCACAGACATTAGTTCCAGGGCAGTAATTCCCTTTCCAATGTTCCCTTACCCACTCTAAACCACTGTTTGGACACTTGATCCTCAGTGTTTTGGAGGACAAGCAACCTAGAAGGGTCACTAGATATGTTGTTGCTTGATTTCCTTTGTACTCCTTTGTACTCCTTTGTACTTTGTACATCAGTCACATGGCGGGAGTCTAACTGGTCACGCTCGCTCGCTCTCCCTGTTTTTACCCATATTTCACGGTGTTTAAGGCTGAATAATGAGTGATACTAGTGATTCAGATGTGGGGGAAGGTTCACCGTTGATGCCTAGTAGAAAATGGCACCCTGAAACCTGGAAAAGTGTTGTTAAGAAGAGTAAAAGAGATCGTGGTGGCGAGTATGTCTCTTGTAAGGGCACTGTTGTAGGGCCCCCTCCCACCTCTCACATTGGCAAGCGGATTGGGCAGCAGTTTAGAGGTAAATCATATTCAACTTTATAATGATTTTATTACCATTGTTCACACATCAAACACGAAGGAACTAAGTCTTTTCTTATAATTTATGAAATTAAATTATTATAAAATTTAATTATGGGAATTATGCTTTCTAATTTGGACTAATTCTTAGTTACATCATAGTTATTCAAAAATATGAGTATGAAATAAATCGGCCCATAATTACGGATACACAAAAAAACACCCATTACGTGTTTGTTTGTGGTTTTTAGGAATTACAGATTTTCACACAAACTGATACGATTTCATCCATTTATTTACACTCTATCTTTTGATTATGCTATAATATAATTTGTGTGCATTTTTTATGTTTTAATAAAACACCACCAAACAGGTAGATGGAAAAACACGCATAAAACACGCAATTTTAGGAATTTTGCTTAAATGTTTCGGCTGTCAACTAGTTATTGCAAAATGTTGTAATGTTCCAAGTATGAATGTAATCGAATAACATTTACGGGTACATAAAAAAACACCACTATGTGTTTGTTGGTGTTTTACCTAATAATTACGGATTTCCACAAAAACATTGCTATGATTTGTCTTTACAATGTGTACACTCATTCTTTTGATCATACTACCATAATAATTTGTATGCATTTTGTATGTTTTGATAAAACACCATAAAACATGTCGAACGAAAAACACGCATAAAACACGCAATTTTTGGAATATTGCTTTCAAATTTGAACTGCTTCTTAGTGTTATCAAGTACTCTGAAATTATCATGTTTGAATTTAAATTGAACAATAAACACACATACAAAAGCAGGTCGAGAGCTTTCCATTGATGTATAATATTGTCATAGGAGTATAATTTTGGAGTGCAGTACCTTTCTTAGACTTTAACCCCTTATTACTCGAAACTGTGATTTGGTTCGTAGGCCCCTTGACTTCGAGAGGCCTCTGATAATAATGTGAAGAAATGTTGTGTCACATCTAAGGATGCCTTTTTTCTAATACATTTCATTCCATTACCTCGGGTTGCAGCACTGTTATTAATCGTGAACAGTGCACTGATATCTACTCTGTCAAATCCTTTAAGTATATATCCTAAACACTCGATAAGTTGGCCTCGCAACCTTGTTTTCTTATGCGAGAACAAATTCAATTGATTTAATCTTTCATAATATGGCTTGTTTTTCAGAGAGGGAATTAGTTTAGTTGCTCTACGCTGCACAGATTCGAGTTTTTTAATGTCTTTCTTGAGATACGGGAACCAGAACTGAACGCCATATTCAAGATTGGGTCTGACAGTGTTTTTGAATAACGGCATAATGTTTTCGTTTGTATAGGTAAAATTTCTTTTGATAAATCCCAAGGCTTTGTTAGCTTTATTTGCCGACCGCACATTGCTCTGAGGATTTTAGGTTTTCTGATATTGTAACCCCGAGATCTTTTACTTCAAAGTCTACTATTATTGGTTGGCCTTTCATTTGATAATCTTACTTATTGTTTTTTTAACCAACGTGCAAAATTTTACATTTGTCAACATTAAAGGGCATTTGCCACTTTTCTGACCATTCAACTATTTTGCTTAAATCGGACTGTAGGCTATTTCTGTCCTCCTCACTCAAGACTATGTTCCCTATTGTTGTATCATCAGCAAATTTGGAGATAAAGTTATTCAGACTTACATCAATATAATTTATATATATGATAAATAAAATCGGACCAAGGACCGATCCTTAGGCACACCGCTAGCAACAGGTACCTAATCTGATGCTATAACATCAATAACCACTTTTTGCGTTCTATTTGCAAGCCAGCTTTTAATCCATTAATATATATTACCCTTTATTCCGAGCATTTCTCGTTTGTCTAATAATTTATTATGAGGTACTTTGTCAAACGCCGTTTGAAAACCTCGTCAAACGCCTTTTGAAAATCTAGATAGACTATGTCAAGCGCCTTAGTTGAGTCATTAAGAGTAAACGATTTATTATAAAATTCGAGAAGGTTTGTTAGGCACGATTTTCTGGTCCTAAACCCGTGCTGGCTGTTTCTTATTAATTCATTAGATTCAAGATACTCAACTATTTTATCTCCTAAAATGGTTTCAAGAATTTGTCCTATCACTGACGTTAAGCTTATAGGTCTGTAATTACTAGCTTTGGCTCGATCATCCTTTTTGTGAATGGGTGTAATGTTGGCTGTTTTCCATTCATTAGGTATGCAACCCTGCTGTAGTGATGAGTTAAAGATAATGGTCAGGGATTCGCATATTTCTTTTTTTTAATGTACTTGTTTTACTACCCTATTATGGAAATTATCAGGCCCCGGAGTCTTGTTGATATTTAATTTACATAATACTTCAGCGCTGATAGTAAGGTTTCCTATTTCTTGCGTTGTTACTGCGCTATGTTTTGTATTATTCTTTATTTCGTCTGTAAAAACAGAACAAAAATATTCGTTAAGTGTATTTGCAATATTTATGTCGGCGGTTACACCTTTAATCATCTCTGCAGTGCATTCATTCGACATATATCGACAGGCCCCGCCCACTTCCCCAACCGTTATCATACGGCTGGCATGACTGTGCGATGTAGGGGTGTCCAACAGGGTTACCAAATCAGCACAAAAATATTATTTCATATGTTTGCAGAAGTAACTAGAAGAATACAAACTAGTAAATGCCTACCTAATATTGCTAGAATATTACTCCAATATTGATAACATGTGCTAAAAGATTCGGAGTATAGCCAGCATTCTTATTGCTAGGTATAAAATATTGCCGCTAGATCAAGTCAATATTTATTTATCAATTTAAATTATTAAAAATGGCCTACAAAGCCATCTACCTTTCTACATCAAAGAGTGAGAAAGAAATGTTAAGACTGGAGCCTGTCTTTAACAGCTCCATTCCCTTGTTCAAGTAAATACTTTTAGATCTAGCGGTAAGGTAGCTACATTGGCAACGCCGGTGTCGTCTCTCTCAACTGTCAATGCGCTGTCATTCAAACGTCAGTTCAGTTCCCTCCCGTCTTCTGAAGGGGGAAGATGGCGTCTCCTGCCCATACCCCTGGCAGACCTGCTGGTTCTCCCCGACTTGTCAGTCAAGCCAGGAATATTGTATTAAATGTATTCAAGTATTTTGATAAGGAGAAAACTGAGCCAGTTGATGTGGTGGTGAAGAAAACCTCTGAGGCAACACAAGTTTCACAGCCATTGATTAACAAGATCAGGAGTCAAGGCAGGAAGATTGAAGGAGTTTTTCATTCACCAGTTTACCAGCAACGGCTTTCACCCATTTGGAGTAAGGGGTCGGGCGCAAGTTCAACTAGATAATAGTCCATCAGGCGCCTGGCCCGGGGGGACGATTAATATGAAGGGTGTGCCTGGAAGTGTGGTGGGAGGGCTTGTGGCTTTGGCTCCGCTGCATGTCTGCCTGCCGAGATCGGAACCTCTCCGGGTGGTCAGGGGCCGGGGGAGTGCTGGAGCGACCTAGGTAACCCTGGTCTCTGGGTCTTCTCCTGGGTGACCTGGATGTGTGTGAGTTTGTGTTTTTTATCTGTGTTTATTTTTTGTTTTATGTTGTTTTTGTGTTTTCCCTGTTCTTGCTCTGTCTTGAGTCGGCTACCCCCAAAATGGGGATTGGGCCTGAGCATATAGATAGATAGGCTTTCACCCATAATTGGATCAATAGACAATTTTGACAAGGAAGCATTACGAAGAGAAATCCTTGCCTATTATGAAAGAGAAGAGTTGCCAACACTGGATTCACTGCTAGAAAGAGCCAAGGAACCACCAATCAAGTTTAAAGGAGGAAGAACAAGCCTGTGGAAACTGCTGAAGAGTATGGGATTCAGGTACAAAAAACATTGTAGCAACCGAGCTATACTAATGGAGAGAACGGACATCGTAGCTGCCAGAAGTAAATTCCTAAGGGACATCAAGATGAACAGGTGCAGTGAAAACCCAAGGCCAGAAGTTTACCTCGATGAGACCTGGATAAATAAAAATGCCAGCGTTGAACAGTGTTGGACAAACAAAGAAGGAACAATTGGGCCTCACACAAAAACCGGGAGAGGAGGAAGGTTAATAATTCTTCATGCAGGAAGTTCTGAAGGCTTTGTTCCTGGTGCACTGTTAATGTTCAAATCTAAGGTTGGCAACAAAGGGGATTACCATGACTCCATGAATAGCCACACATTCAAAAAATGGTTCCTGGAGCAACTCTTGCCTAACATCCCTGCAAGATCCATGATTATAATGGACACTGCTCCGTATCACTACATGAAGCTTAACAAGGCACCTACAGGAAATTCAAGAAAAGGGGAAATCATCCAGTGGTTAGCAGACAATTCTATTCACCATGACTCCTCTCACACCAAACCTGAACTTCTGCAACTTGTCAAGCTTCACAAGAAAACCAACATGCGCTATGAAATGGATGAACTTGCTGCTGCAGCTGGACACAGAGTACTCAGACTTTCACCATACTATATGCCAGTTCAACCCTATTGAGCTTATCTGGGCACAAGTCAAAGAAGAAATAAGGAAGAAGAATTCAAATAAACAGCAATATATGAAAAGAGTTGAAGAACTTACTCAACAGGCTATAACTTATGTGACTCCTGACAATTGGAAAAAATACTTAGAACATACAAAGAAAATTCAAGAAGATTATATACAAAAAGATATTGCATTTGAACACATGTTTGAGTTATTTACAATTGAACTGTCCCAGTCAGAGTTCAGCAGTGATGAAAGTGATGATTCAGAGTCCTAAATAAGACCCAAGTGATGATTAATTAAAGCAAATAACTTACAAACAAAAAACAAACAAAACATGGGGTGTAAATGTGATTCACCTCCTCGTGGTACACCATGGAAACGTCATTATTGGCGGCTAAATGAATCACAAAATTATGATCTACACAAGTTGACTGATCAGTCAAAATGTAACCACTTCACAATATGAGAGAGAGAGAGAGAGAGAGAGAGAGGGAGGGAGACTGAGGCACACAGACAAGGGAGGGGGAGGCATTACGGTACCCTATACAACTAAAAGCAGTCGCTGGCTAGGCCTAGCTTAATAATAATTGTCTACCTCTGCTCTGCCCAAGTAGACAAGGTAAAACAATGGTAATGGAGTTTACTTTTCTGTACAATGGTATATGGTAATATTGTATAGTAAAGAGTAACTGCAAATATGCATGTATTAAAGCGCTCTTACATCGTATAATTAATTTTACTTGGAGCTCTTATCAGCTCCGTGGTAAGGTGACAAGTGACTTGTCCGAGATTGCGGTATGATAAGCTCTACTTCGTCTACGGCGCTGGTGGAAGCGGGCGGGGCCTGTCGATATATGTCGAATGAATGCACTGTAGTTAATGGGGCTATTCCACTGTTTATTTCTCTGTTGTTATTTACGTAGCTATACAAATGATTTGAGTTGTCAGTGCTGTTTCTGGCTATAGATACTTCATAATCACGTTTAGCGGATCTAATCAGTTTCTTAACATTTTTCTAGCATGGTTGTATAATTCCTATACTTGGTCAGTAGAATAGTATTTCTTTTAAGCTTGAGCATTTTCTGACTATTTATTATTGCATTACGGATTTCACTGTTAAACCATGATGAGTTTTTTTATTTCACTCGTTTGTTTAATTTTTGTTGGTACATATTTGTTCTGTGCCATCATAAACATGTTCTTTAACCCGTACAGCCCCAGCGACGCGTCTGACGCGTCGGCGATGTATGTAACGCACAGCCCCAGCGACGCGTCTGACGCGTCACCCTAATTGCTCCGACCGTAACCTCAGGTGTAGCCACTCGAGAGGGCTCAGATTTGTATGGGAACTGTGTACGTATCCCACGCAACCGTGCCGATGGTTGAAAACACTCAAAGTCCACGTGCGTGCGCGTGAGCGCGCAATAACCTGTTTTTTTGGGGTAATTGCCTTCAATTTTTTACTCTTGTAAAATACGTTTTCGGGGGCTCTGTAGGACCATTCTTTAAGCTTTTTGAGCGGTTTTTCGTGGTTTTTCCTTCATTCCTAACCCATTCGCTATTGTTTCTGGAATAAAACAATTTTTTTGAAAACCGGCCGGGTTCTGGTGAACAAACATTACAAAACTAGCCGGGGCTCCACGGGTTAACTGTTCCGTAATATCATTTATTTCGTTATTCATATCTAGCCGTGAGTGTGAGTTATGCAGTGCTTGCCTAAGTTTTGTCAAAATCAGCATATTTTAAATCTGGTACCAGGATTTTTGTTATTCTCAATAGTATAGCTGCAATTTACATCAAACCTAATGGTTCAATGGTCAGAATTTGAACTCTAAATTAGTAACTAAATGTTCATGGCTAGTTATGACAAGGTCAAAAATATAATTTTCACGCGTTGCTTCCTTTACACACTGATAAGCAATTATTTTTTTATGAAATCTATAATTTTGATTGAGTTAGCGTTGTTTCCTGTGACAAGATTCCATTCTATATTAGAAGGAGAGAAGAGAGTATTAATGGAGAGAGAGAGAGAGAGAGAGAGAGAGAGAGAGAGAGAGAGAGAGAGAGAGAGAGAGAGAGAGAGAGAGAGAGAGAGAGAGAGAGAGGAGGTGGAGAGAAAGTGAGTAGAGAGGAAGACGAAAAATATGTAAGAAGTCTCGAAGTTATATATACTGTATGTGGTTCGATGCTGGATATGGGTAGAAACATGTGTACTTGTAACTGCTGTGTATTTGTGAAATATGCTTCATATCTATATATATCTATATACAATATATATATATATATATATATATATATATATATATATATATATTTAAAAAGGAAAACTAGTTGACAGTCAGACATCAGTAATAAGATTAACCAACGTGAGAGAGAGAGAGAGAGAGAGAGAGAGAGAGAGAGAGAGAGAGAGAGAGAGAGAGAGCACAGACAGACTTGCAGTATTGCAGAAGGAGCGAGTGTGGTGGTGGTGGTGGTGTTAAAGACAAGGAGGAGTAAGTTAAGCAGATGAATGGACGAGAGAATTATCAAGCGGAAGGAATTACTGGGAACGGAGGGAGCGGGGATGAGAGAGAATATTGTCGGTGTGAGGACAGGAGGTGGACGGAAGGAGAGGGAAATGAGAGGAGAAGATGCACTGAGCTGGACATGGGAGGTGGAAGAAAGGAGAGGGGATTGAGAATAGGAGATGTAGATAGTTGGAAATGGAAAGGAGAGACACGGAGGTAATGGAGATGTGAGAATGAAGCTGGTATGAGGAGGAGGAGGAATGAGAAAGAGACAGTGATGAGAAGATAAGATGCACTGAGCTATAAATGGATGGTGGAAAGAGGGAGGGGAGAGGAGAAGAGGAGATGCACTGAGCTAGAAATGGGAGATGGAAGGAGAGGGAGATGGTTTTAGAAATAGGGAGATATACTGTACAGAGCTAGATATGGAAGAAGAGAGACATGAAGGAGCTGTGGAAGTGAAAAATATTACCGGTATGAGGAGGAGGAATAAGTGAGAGACGAAGAAGGAGGAGTGTAAAGATAGTTAGAGATGGAAATGAACAAGGAGGGATGAGAGAGATAGATAGATAGAGAGAGAGAGAGAGAGAGGGGGGATGATAGAACGAGAGATATTTATTGGAAATTACATAGATACACGGACCACACAGACTTTACGATTCAAGCGAGGTGGTCAGGACTTACTTGTAGTCGAGTAAGCAGAACTTAAATAAAGAAAAGTGGAAGAAAGAAAGGGATAGAGCAGCAGAAGGCTCTCTCCATGCCATCCTCTCCCTCCGACAAGTTGGCGTACACTGACTAAAGTTAAAATTATGACCCTTGCAGGTTTTTATATCACCTGACGGTACTATATGGAATTTGAATCATTTTATAAATGGAAATTAAATATATGCATATGTACTGTATATATTCACTTTCTTTTCTGAGAGAGAGAGAGAGAGAGAGAGAGAGAGAGAGAGAGAGCGAGCGAGAGAGAGAGAGAGAGAGAGAGAGAGAGAGAGAGAGAGAGAGCGAGAGAGAGCGAGCGAGAGAGAGAGAGAGAGAGAGAGAGAGAGAGAGAGAGAGAGAGAACAATTGAGGGAGAAGGAACAAGAGCAATGGAGGGATATATGGAGAAGAAAAGAGGAGAATGTAGACATAGACAAAATATATATAAGAACAAAATGATCATGACGTGGAAGAATGTAATGATGTGTTGAGGGCTTAGATAACACAGTAAGGAATGACTAGGAATAGAATGGGATAGAGAACAATAATTTAAGGATATACAAGAAAGTGAAATTATGACAAGGAGAAGAAGGGAGGTGGAAAGTGACGAAGAAGATGAAAGAAAAGAAAGAGTGAGGTTGAAGGGGATGTCGATAGATCAGAGGGGAGGCTTGGGGGAAATTGTATGGCATCTGTCTAATGCTGGGGAAAGTGCTGATGGTGGTGATGGTGGTGATGGTGGTGGTATGAGAAGAGTGGTGATGGTGATGAGGAAAGTGGTGATGGTGCTGGTGGTGGTGATGAGGAAAGTGGTGATGGTGGTGGTGGTGATGTTGGTGGTTGTGTTGATGATGGTGATAATGGTGGTGGTGGTGATGAAAGTGTTGATGGTGGAGTTGTTGTTGTTTTTCCCCAAGCTGCCTGGCCGAACAGCCCCAAGGCCTCGAGCAAGGCCAAGGCCATAACCGAGCACCCCCACAGAACCCTCCCTGCCGACCACAATAAAGCCTGGGTGACCGAAGCCACTCCATGGCGGGGAGCTGAGGAGGGCGACAGAAACGCCCGGGAAACCAAAGCCCCACCCAGGGCCATGTGCCCCTCAGCAATTATGAAGAGAAAGCTGAGGGGCAAAGGAAAAAATGTGACGCTTTGGCTTCCAATCTTGGTAGATTGGGAGGTCAATCCACGGAAGTGATGCCGTCACTTGAGATCTAGAAAATATATAAGTAAATGGAAAAATCAGAGTAAGCTATGGGTATGGCAGAGATCGCTCAGTCCTCTCTCTGATAGACCAGCCCATCATCACATGACTAGAACCCAATCCTCTCAGCATCAGCTAGGAAAGGCCCTAGAAAGCCGCCTTTGGCGGGGGGGGATAGCTCCCCTATTTCAACCCCTTGCGGAGTTGGGCACCCGCCCTGATGGTGGAGTTGATTGTGGTGGCTGTGATGATGGTGGTATTGGGGGTGGTGATGAGGAACGTGGAGGTGGTGGTGATTGTGTTGGTGGTGGTGGTGAGAACAGTGGTGATGGTGATGGTGGTGATGAGGAAAGTGATGATTGTGGTGTTGGTGATGGTGTTGGTCGTGGTGATGGCGATGGTGTTGGTATTGGTGGTGATGGCTGTGGTGGTGGAGTTCTACTGTTATGTTGGTGGTGATGTAGGTAAGGTAGTTGTTGTGATAGTGATGATGCTTAGTAGTGATGATGTTAGTGGTGGTGATGGTGATGATGGGTAATGATTGATGATTGAATTAATAAATATATAAGTAAAACAATAAACAAGCTAACCACAAGTAAATACAACTTATATTAAATAAAACAATCCAAAATATAACACACACGAGAACAAAGATATTTTCTGAATAACACTGAACACGAACAGTAACGGCATAGTTTGAAGGAGAGTCAGCACCAGTATTCACAACCAGTATAAACAAAAAATACAATCAACAGTAACATCCGCCAAAAAACTGTCAACAACATAACTATGCAAAAACTAAATGCATATATAAAACATCGACAGTGGTAAATACTTGCACATTTATTATTTATCTTTCCAGTCCCCCTCCCCCCTCTCTCTCTCTCTATCTATCTATCTATCTATCTATCTACCTCTATCTGTCTGAATCTGTCTGTCTGTATGTATGTATGTCTATCTATCTATCTATCTATCTCGTATTGAGGTGGATTTGTACTTAAGGCCGCATCATACAGAGGTCGACCGCGACCCGCCAGTAACCCGAAGGCAATGCACTTTTCACCCGAATTCACCCGAAGTCCCCGAATGAGACTCGTACCCCGACTATGACTAGAAAGCAATTCGAATGCAACCCGAGGGACTCGAATGCGTCTCAAATTAGAGTCGATGTTATCCCGTATATTACTCGAACTAACCAGAAGTAGAACGGAATTGAATCGACCATGAGTCGAAAGCTAATCGACGGTGACCCGAGTAGCAGATACCAACCCGAGTTAAAACCGAATCACACCTGAAGGAACCCGACTTAAAACCGAATGAAAACCGAACCCCACCCGAAGTCAGGAACCCAACCGGAATGAAACCAGAATATATATGTTAAATTTTTATATTGTTTTCTGATTAATATTCACGAACATGTTGCTCAAGGATGTTGATTTGGTTAAAGTAATAACATGTTCACTTTTAATTATGGTCAGATTTTTTCATTAATGTCAATATTATTTATATCATATTGGGATGTGTTAAATTTCTCAGGTTTGTTCTTATTTGTTGATGTTGATCTTGGCTGTTGATTTGTTTAAAGTAATAACATGTTAACATGGTCAAAAAAATTCAATGTCAATTTAATATATATCATATTGGGATGTGACACATTTCTCTCTTTTTGTTCGTTTTTTTTCAATTTAATTTTCTTTTATATCCTATTGCCATGTGATCTACTCGATCATATATTTTAACTTTATATTCCCTTAATTATTATTAAGCAAGCAAATTAACCTTAGGAACAAGTAAAACATAGAAAATAATTTTTAGGAGTAAGCACAACACAAGTCAAACATAGAAAATAAATGTGTATTATAATTAATGAGGTACAGAGGTAGAGGTATTGGCTTGTAATGAGGTAGATCCAGCATGGTCTCCAAGAAGGCAGGGTCCAGGGCTGATTGTTGTACGGGCGTGGCACAAGGACGTGAAGGCCCATAGGCCTTCCACTGAGAGGGTGTGTCTGGCTGCTGGATTGGAGACTGTTGAATTTGTTTCCCTATATGGTGGTAGGACGTGCTAGTGGTAGGGACATTGAGAGTTTCATAATACTGTTGACGTTGGGGATGATGTTGGGAAGGGTTTGGGGACAGGGGGTGGGAGAGGGGTCCGAAGTGTGGGAGGGGTTATACGGTTACGGTCTACATTATCGGGTCTAAGTCCACTTAGGTTCGATTAAAGGTTCGATCAATTCTGGTATGAATCGAGTCAAATATTTGTACTCAAAAGTGACTCGCATAGGTCGAATGCGATCAGAATATGGTAGAATATAAGTCGAATACGAATCGAATGTAAATCGAAGGTGACTCGAGGATTTTGTAACGGTTTTTTGACCCGAACGCACTCGAGGATTTCCCAAAAGTTAACGCATGCACTAACTTTTGGCCGACTCATCCGAACTTTCGGGTGATGACCAGAGCATGACTAGAACGACTCGACCATACCAGAATCATACTCGATGTCGCCCGATTTTTGGGCCGAATACACTCGAACCGCAAAAATTTGAATTTTGTTTGCAAGTCATTGCCTTCGGGTTTCTGTCGGGTCGCGGTCGACCTCTGTATGACGCAGCTGTTGGGGGAAGTGTGAACAAAAAACGGGGATTACAAAACAAAGAAAATTTATAAAAACTAGGTAGTTAGATTGAGCGAGCAACGAAGTGCGGGGAGGGGGGTTTAGAGAGAGTACAAAGGAGTACAAAGGCACTTTGTGTGTGTGAGAGAAAAACAGTTGTAATTATTGTAAGTTGGGTGTTTGGAATGGATGACTGTCTTCTTTATGCAGGTGGATGTGTGCGTCTGTGTGTGTGAAGGGGGAAGGGAGTGCTGATGTGTGCATTTGTGTGTGTGGAGGGGGGAGGGAGTGTGTGTCTGTGTGTGTGTGTGTGTGTGGAGGGGGGAGGGAGTGTGGATGTCTGTGTGTGTCGGTGCCCTGATGACCTACTCGTCTAATTTATCTAATTTTTCAATAATATGTTGCTATTCTTGTCTTAGTGTATATCTCATAAAAAGGTCGGTCCAGCATTAAGGGGAGATAGGTCGTTTTTCTGGTCCCCTTTCTTCCTCATGTCTAGCCCCATTAGTTTTCAGATTTGATTACGTTCGGCCCATTAGTTTGTCGGTTTTAAGACCTTTTTCCCCATTTCTTTGGCGATAATAAGACTGTTCGTGTCATTTAGGTGTCGATTTTTTCCTGGCAAAAAAAAACTAAACCTAAATGGCACGAAAGGTCTTGATATTGATATAGAAATGGGACGAAAGGTTATAAAATCGACAAACTAATGGGGCGAAAGTCTTAAAATATCAAAACTATTGTGACTAAACATGAAGGAGAAAGGGACCCAGAAAAAATAAATCTCAAGTGAAAATCTCCCCTAAGTATATTTCTTTGCCTCTCTTTATTTCAGTGTGGATTGTGACGAATACCCAAACAAGATTAATCGGAGCTTCGAAACAAAATAGGTAAGCCTCTACAACTCGGTGCTTACTATAATGTGAGATTTATTTTATTTAACCCCTTCAGCATGATGACGCTTTTTCACCTGTGTTTCTGGCTAATATTAGACGATTTTACGCATTTTATGAAGGACCTATTTTATTCAGAGGGTTTAATGATATAATGTTTACCCCTTTGGAGTCCTAAAGGATGATTATAAGCTAAAGAAAGTCGACTTATGGTAGGCAGAATATGATGACAATTACGTCATGGTACTGAAGCGGTTAAACCGGGGTTGAAAATTGTATTATATTGTGACCCGCTTTTTTTCTCTCCTGTGTTTCTCTTTTTCTGGCTTGTATTCATTCGGCCCCATTCAGCCTACTGTTTTAAGACGTTTATCCCCATTCAAGTGTCGATTATTTTCTGGCGAGCGATAGCGAGCCAGCAATGTATGGAGATATTCGGCTTCGTCGGAGAATTTAGCAAGCTGTCAAAAATATATTTTTA
This sequence comes from Paralithodes platypus, assembly GCA_032716605.1. Lineage (NCBI taxonomy): Eukaryota > Metazoa > Arthropoda > Malacostraca > Decapoda > Lithodidae > Paralithodes > Paralithodes platypus. The sequence goes on along the minus strand of CM064527.1, from coordinate 42,136,235 downwards.
AAATATGTTGGCTCGCTACCGCTCGCCAGGAATAAATCGACACTTGGATGGGGGTAAATGTCTTAAAACAGTAGGCTGAATGGGGCCGAATGGATACAACTTAGAGAAAGAGGGCGAGAGAGAGAATAAAACGAGGTGGCCCCCTTAACCTAGGAAGCGCGGAGCTATGGTATTTGACAGTGCCTGCCAGGCGAAGATATTTGTATTCATTCCCGCCGAGAATAGTAATTTTACCATAAATATCATTATTACTTATTAATATGCGTCTATTTTATTTTTAATATGAAGATATTAACATGTAACAGCAATAAAACAAGTGGGAATAGTATTTGGAGTGTAAAAAAGAGGTATTATTGCTGACCGATCGTATCAGAAGGGGAGAGCTGGTGTGCGGTATAGCCAGTCTCTCTCACTTCCCGATCGATACTGCCGACTTGCAAGTGAAGTCTCTCTGTTGCTAGGATCTCTAACTGCCTCCTGAGTGACCCTGAAACAATGGGCAGGATATTCTTACCAAAAATTACCCGATAAAAGGGGGAATAAGAGGGAAAATAGGTTATAATGGAGGGGGGGAAGGGGTGGGATTGGACACATGTGGTAGAGTGATAGGAGGTATGGAGGGGAATTATCTCACTTAATCACATATTGCTTTGTTTTAAGTGCCAGGGGGATGTTTTGAAAGGCTTTTCTTAGGCCTTGGTTCATATGAGGACGCTCGCCTTCGCTCACTGCAGACTCATTTGAGGACGCTCGCCGTTCTTGGGTTAAGCAATGTTTGGCGAAAGCACATTTAATTAAAGCCCAGAGATTTATTGGAAAATATACAGGTCATATTATATAACTTGGATAGGTCACAGTTATATCGTCTAGATTATACTCACCATGATTATTTGCTTTTATATTATTTTTAACATCGTTCTGGACACCAATAACCCACAAATGAAATTAATGAAAGAATGTGATTCTCCTAGGATTCGAACCTAGGATATCTCATACAGAACTTACACGCTCTAACCATTACACCATCAAGGCAGTTATAAGTACAGCACATAACTACGATTAAAATCCATTTATTACTACAGTTAATTACTTCTTATAGCTAGCTGTATATTGTATGATACACCTAGTACTGTACTGTTGTAAAGTAAAGTCCAACTGTGTATTATTTATGTTTTTAACCCCTACTGTACCGGCGACGTCTTTATTATTTTATTATTGCTATATTTAGACAATTTTGTGCAGTTTAAGAAGGATCTGAGTGTGTAAAATGGGTTAAGTGAGATATTTCGAAGCCTGATCATTAATGGAGGCCCTTTTTAAACTGAGTTAAATTGTCTAATAGTAGCCAGATTAAAGCTAAAAGAACGTCGCCAGTACAGAAGGGGTAAACCATTTTATATACCTTATATGCCTTTTTAAGGGGAGATTGGTCGTTTTTCTGGGCAATCTTCTCCCACATATTTAGCTCCATTAGTTTTCCCATTTTAAGATGTTTGCTCCATTTGTTTGTCGATTTTACGACTTTTCACCCCATTTCTTTGTTAACTTTAAGGGGACCCTAGACCTTCATTTTACTTTTTTCAAGGAATATTCACATCTTTTTTTTATTAAAAGCTTCCTATGACACTGTACAATCATAGGAAACATCAAATGTCCATATCTGACACCCATTACTCACCCTACGGGGGCTCCCCCCCTCGCCCCCAGTCTAAAATCACCCTCCCTATTTCTGAACTATTTTAGTTACTCAAATAACTATATTTTCTATAATGCAGAAGGCCTAGCTACCTAAGAAAATAGAATAATAGGGGTAACTATTCTATACCCAAACCTTTCACACCAGGAAAATGAGTTATGACATGTCAACTTATAAAGGCGCTTATGTAAAATTATGCTTTTTCAACGTCTGAGGCTATCTATTGATCTGATTACTGTCCGATTGTCTCCATTTTTTTTCACAGAATTAAACCAAGCATAAATAACAATTTGTATGCTCTTAAAATGGGTTTTTGGCAACATTTTTGAAGCTCAAATCTATTTTTTGATTGGAAATAGGGCCAAAATTGTATCATTAATATTTAGCCTACCTGCAGTTTTCAACATGATCATGTATCAAATTGAGGTAAATAAGAGCGTAGATTTATAGCCTATATATCTAAGTTACCTCGTACGAAAAAAATAAAAAATCTGCCGAAAAAACAATTGTCTGATATGTTTTGTCTATAGTAAATTGAAAAGTGCGCGCACTCACGCACGCACGCACATAGAGCGATGACATTTTCTGCGAGTCTTACTATTACCATGTACACATACATAGCAAAAGGCCAGAAATTAATCTTTTATAGAGGGTGGAATAAGGTTCTGAGGTCTAGTCTCCTCTTAAGACCTTTCGTGCTATTTAGGCGTCTATTATTTTCTTGACGAACGATATTGAGCCTGTAATTTTGGAAGAACAGGCCTTCGGCTGGGATATTTTTCTACCGAAAAATGTACCAGGTAATCAAGAAGGGAGATCTAATGGATTTTTGCTTAAAGTTTGATGGAGGTCTAGGGAGGAAGCTTAAAATATAATAAATATATGAAAACATCAGCCCAAAAAATTAACCATCTCCCCTTAACCCCTTCTTTACCGCGACGTGCTTTTAACTTTTTTCTGACTACTATTAGATGCTTTTATTCAGTTTAAAAAGGGCCTTCAGCAATAAACAGGCTTCGAACTATCTACCTTAACCCTTTTTACTATCACAAATTCTTCTTAAGCTGCTGAAAATAGTCTAAGTATAGTAAGAAAATCATAAAAAGATGTCGCCGGTACAGAAGGGGTTAAGGTCGTTGCACACAGACATGAAAGCCCCTCCAGGCAAGTTCCCCACTTGAAATTTCAGCCTGATACGGCAAATCGGCAACATAATCGTGGATATCGGATATTAGCCGTGGGTGACTCTCACGGTCCAAGCGACGTATCGGAGGTCGATGCGAGATTTTGAGATGTTCAAAAGGTCGTGGGAATCCCCCGGCAACTGTAAGAAATCGTCTGAGTCTGGTCTTCATCACGAACTCACCGTATCACAATCGTGTGGTCTGTATCAAAGACGTATGGTCCGTATCAAAGCCGTATGGCCCGTATCACCGTCGTCTGGTGAGTAAGCCTGCCGTGCGGACCGTATCTCTTCCGTGCGGAAAATTGGCAACGGTCGAGTTGGCAACTGCGCGTCTAGCCTCAATCCGGTTGCACATCTCACAGTGTCAATACGGCATCGATACGATTCTTCTGAGTTGTATCGCAGTCTTTTGGATCGTATCTTTTCCGTGGACTAGTCGTGTACCCTTCGCACGACTTTTCCTATCTCCTTCGTAGCTTCGCTTCTCCACCGTATCGGCATCGCTAGAGTCTTATCAAGTCTTGTGGAAGAGATACGGTAGAGATACAGTAGAGATACGACTGTAACGATGCCAGCCATTTTTTCCGCGATCTCCAGTAAATTCGGCAGGACACAGGATTTGTATATGTCGTGGGTGTTCGTGCCAGTCTTGAAGGGGCTGTCGTGTCAGTGTGCAACGACCTTTAAGAGAGCTTTCACGCTCCCAATAGACTCAGCCAGGACTGTTACCATATTGTTCTTTGTATATGATGACACATATCAGTATATGTACAATATCTTTTGGCTAAATTTACTTGATAAAACAAATCTAAACTAATCTTACCTTAAGTCAGCAGTTATGATATTATGTTATGATTCCTTTACTTCCTGTGTCTTCTATTATTCCACCTTGACCTGTTTGTCCTCTTCCTACTAGTGTTTTCGCCCTCTCTTGCATCATTATTTCGTTTATTACCTTCTCTCTCTCTCTCTCTCTCTCTCTCTCTCACTCTCACTCTCACTCTCTCACTCTCTCTCTCTCTCTCTCTCTCTCTCTTCTTTCTCGGTCTTTCTGTTAATCCTGTAATGACGTTATTTAGCCATAGGGGAAATAGGGGAATAATAACAAGACATTTGAGCGATAAATTATGGAAGGATATTATAAAACAATGTGAGTGTACGACAATGAAGTAGTATATACAGTGTATATATATATACAGTATACTGTATATGATAGATAGAAACATACTGTATATTATAATGAATATATTAGACACTTGAATCACCCTGGAATGTGGAGCCCCCACGGGAATCAAGTCATATGGCCATAGATAGATAGCACATACTCAAAGCAATATACAGATACAGTAGACTAGAGATATAGGTAGGTCTAATAATTGTATATTTAGACAAGAATGGGATAAGTTTATTATTATATGCAACTAAAAATATGTCTGGTATATGAAATAGATAACACTCAATATAAACACACACAAACCTAAAACTAACGAAAAATATAATCAACATAGGGGCTACACAACATACAGCTATTGAAAAATACAATCAACATATAAACACAAAATAATACTAATGAAAATACAATCGACATATCAACACAGCATTTAGCCAATGAAAAATACAATCAACATATTAAACACAAAATACAATCAACATATTAAACACAAAATACAATCCACATATTAAACACAAAATACAATCAACATATTAAACACAAAATACAATCAACATATTAAACACAAAATACAATCCACATATTAAACACAAAATACAATCAACATATTAAACACAAAATACAATCCCCATATTAAACACAAAATACAATCAACATATTAAACACAAAATACAATCAACATATTAAACACAAAATACAATCAACATATTAAACACAAAATACAATCCACATATTAAACACAAAATACAATCAACATATTAAACACAAAATACAATCAACATATTAAACACAAAATTCCTCCCTGCCAACCCCTGCCCTCTACCGGCGTGTCAGCAAACCAACCAAACTCCCTTGTAGCCTAAACCTTTGTAAACAAGCTCAGCCAACAACACGGAAATAACGGTCTTTACATACAATAGCCTTAAGGAAGTCCACCTCGCGTTTTCTCTTTTTCCCTCTCTCTCTCTCTGGGTTGTATTCATTCGGCCCCATTTTGCCTACTGGTTTAAGATGTTTATCCCCATCCAGGTGTCGATGTTTTTGCGAGCCAGTATTTGTATTAACATGTTTTTGACAACAAGCTAAATTTGTATATTCTTCGATAGAAAAATTTGTCCGGCAAAGCCGGATTTCTTCATACAATGTTGGCTTGCTTTCGCTCGCCATGACGAAATCGACATCTGGATGTGGATAAACGTCTTAAAACAGTAGGCTGAATGGGACCGAATGGATACAAGCCAGAGAAAGAGAGAAAATTAGCGAAGAAAAACAGGTCACCCCCCTTGAAGGCTTTCCTCTTAATTATTCCTCCAAGCTTCTTTACTACAGTACACTTGGTCAGAATGAAGGCTTCCCTCGTATTCCATAGTTGTATAGACCGAACAATAAGAAAATACATCACTGTCAATTACTAGAGTATATCGTCTTAAATCATATAACGCAAGTGTGTACATGTTCTCTCTCTCTCTCTCTCTCTCTCTCTCTCTCTCTCTCTCTCTCTCTCTCTCTCTCTCTCTCTCTCTCTCTCTCTCTCTCTCTCTCTCTCTCTCTCTCTCTCTCTTCTTTTCTATCCTTTCCTTCCTCTTCCACTTACGTGTTAGCTATCTCTACTATAATAAACTACTGACCACCTCGCTGGGATCGTAAGTGTATCTATGTAAATCTATGTACATATCTCTCTCTCTCCTTCCCCTTCACACCATCGGAAACAGTGTCGATAAAAGAGGGAGGCAAGGAAGATGGACGAAAGAGAGAAACAGACGAAAAAGGAGGAAAGTGGAAATGGCATCACAGGATAGGCTCAACAAAAAATGCCGAAGAATAAAACAAAATCGCCATGCAAAATATATATGCTTCCGTACCTGTCCCGTTGAAATATTTATGGTAAAGAATATGGTGTTGGGTGGTATGGGAGGCGGGTTGGACTGTAGGATAGGGTTTGTAGTATATATAGAGAGATAGGGATACTAGGGAGGAACGTGATAGTGAGGCGTTCAATATGACGACATTCGATTGAGAACTGAACAGATTAAAAGAGCAGTAACGATTGCTTTAATGAAATATTCTCTCTCTCTCTCTCTCTCTCTCTCTCTCTCTCTCTCTCACTTTATATATCTATCTATTTATCTCAATATGTCTATCTATCTATCTATCTATCTATCAGACTCTCCCTAATCAATGTAGAATATTCGGAATGATAAAACAAATGTCAGTCCAAGCCAAATTTTTCTAGTGAGCGAAATTTCACAGTAAAAATTCAGCATCCGATCGTGGTTGGAAAATGGATAGCGTAAAAAAATGAGCCTTTACGGGAAATATACAGTATATACTGTATATGGAGCGTTCGGGTTTTAGTTTGTATTTTATTTTCACTTTTTGGAAAGCTGATGTGAATGTATTAGAGCAGTTGTGGAATTTAAGAGGAAATGGTCCGTTTTTCTAGCCCCTCTTCTCCCTCATGCTTAGCCCCATTAGTTTTCATATTTCAAGACGTTCGACCCATTAGTTTGGCAATTTTAGGACCTTTTGCCCCTTTTCTGTGTCAATATTAAGACTTCTCGTGTCGTTTATGTGTCTATTTTTTTTCCTGGCGAGCGACAGCAAGCCTGTAGTTTTGGAAAAATCGGCCTTCGGCCGGGATATTTTTCTACCGAAAAATATACAAATATAACTTGAAGGGGGATCCAGTGGTTCTTATTTTAAGTTTGGTGGAGGTCTAGGGAGGAAACTTGAAAATTAATACGAAAATAACAAAAATCGACCCAAAAATGAACTAGCACTCCTTATGGATGGAGTATTCATGTGGATATCTAGGTAATCTGTTTATTTAGTGTAAAGATACGTGTTACCTATGCGAACGAAGTTGGAGGAGGTTATCCTTTTGCCTCCGTTTGATTAACTGTAAATATGATATCTTATAACGTTATAAACCGATTTTCATTAAATTTGGTGGACAGATAGGATGTGAGCCAAAGAAGAAGTGATTCCATTTAAAAGGAAGTGGGAGTAAGTAGAGAGGGAAGGTGAGGGAGTGGTAGGGGGGGGGGGGGGGAGTAGGTACAGAGGGATAATAATTCCCAGCCTGCTTGCCTGAGCGATGCGTCAGGTCTTTGCTAACCTGATTAACGGTAGGTTTTTAGTTTGTTCCCTAGTCCTCTATCAAGCATAAAATTAAACCCGCTTGACCCCCTTTCAAGATAAATTTGTACATTTTTCTGTAGAAAAATGTCCCGGTCGAAGGCTGGTTTTCTAAAAATTACAGGCTCGCTATCGCTCGCCAGTATAAATGTGACACCTAAATTGCACGATAGGTCCTAATATTGACATAGAAATGGATTGAAAGGTCTTAGAATCGCCAAACTAATAGGGCGAACGTCTTATAGTCTCAATACCAATGGGGTTAAGCATGAGGGAGTAGGGAGTCTAGAAAAGCGACAAATCTTCCCTTAACACACCAGATCAAACTCCCAACCTGGCTGCTTTGTGGGAGGAGGGGAAGGGTAAGGTAAGGGCAGGGGGAGGGGGAGTAAGGATTTGGGGTGGGTGAGGGAAGGGAGGTACGAGAGGGAGAGGAGGGGGAGTAAGGATACGGAGAGTGGGTGGGGAGAGGGAGAGGTAAGAGAGGAGGGGGTAGTAAGGAGAGTTAGTGGGGTGGGGTGGAGTAAGAAGAGGGGTAATAGGGGGGAGTGGGGAGTAGATGGTAGATGGTATTGTGGGGGAGGAGAGGGAGGGAGAGGTGGAGTAAAGAGAGGTGGGAGGGGAGGAGGTATGGAGAGGAGAAGTAGGTGGGATGGCGAGAGAGAGAGAGAGAGAGATATGTGGATGGGGTAACTGGAGAGGAATGAGCTGGAAGGTTAGTGAACTAATGTATACACCATGTGAGGAGGAGCACTTTATTGACAACGTTTCGCATATAGCTTCATCCGGCCAATGATGTTATATGCGAAACGTTGTCAATAAAGGAGAGATTTCCACTTGAGGGATTTTTTCTGGACCCCTTTCTCCCTCATGTTTAGCACCATTGCTATTGAGATTTTAAGACGTTCTCCCCATTAGTTTGGCGATTTTAAGAACTCTCGCCCCATTTCTGTAAATGTTAAGACCTTTCGTGCCATTTAGGTGTCGATTTTGTCCTGGTGAGCGATAGCGAGTCTATAATTTACGAGGAATAGGCCATCGGCTGGGACATTTTTATACCAAAAAACGTACACATTTATCTTGAAAGGGGGTCTAGGGGGTACAATGCTAAGCTTGAGGGAGGTCTAGGGAACAAACTAAAAATCTCCCCTTAACACACTCCGACATACGCAATTTTGAGCCTATTAGGGATACTTTAAAGCCTTTGTTACCATCAGGGGTATTTAGAAACCTTTAGTTTAGTTACTTTAACCTCTGCAGTTGTCTTTGAGGTAGCTGTGGGCAGAAAACTAATTTTGGAGAGGTAATTATAAGGGTGAGAGAACTCTATTTCTTATTGCAAATCTGGCAACCTCTGCATCATATGAGTCTGAAGGGGTTAAGTGCTCCTCACATGGTATTTATATTCTGTCTGTCAACTGTTCTGAGTTTGTCTTAATCAAGGTTAGTTAACCCTTTGAGTACCGGTACCAGCGACGTGTGTTGTATTGTATTCTAGCTATATTGTGACGATAATATGTAGCTTAGGAAGGATCAGTGGTAGTTAACCCCTTCTGTACCGGCGACCTGTGTTATATTGGATTCTAGCTATATGTAGGCAATATTATGCACCTTAGGAAGGATCAGTGGTAGTTAAAAAGGTTGGTTGAGATAGTGTGCAGCGTTTTTACTGCTAGAGGTCCATCCTAAGCTGAATAAATTCGTCTATTATTTGCCAGAATATGATAAATGGGTTAAGCGGGGAGGGTTGCATTTTGTCGCCCTCCTTCTCACTCATGCTTAGTCCCATTAGTTTCCAGATTTTAAGACGTTCGGCCCATTAGTTTGGCGATTTTAACACCATTCGCCGCTTTTCCTTGTCAATTTTAAGACCTTTCGTGCCGCCATTTAGGTGTCGATTTTTTTCCTGGTGAGCGATAGCGAGCCTGTAATTTTAAGAAGACATTTTTCTACCGAAAAATGTACAAATTTATCTTGAAAGAGGGTCTTGGATGGGGGGGGGGGGTATAGCTTGAAGGAAGTCTAGCGGGGAAACTATACAAAACAATTAATAGATACACAAATTAACAAATCAACAAACCCATCCCACCTTAAGATTAGGACGAGGAGGACAATCCGAGGAAGATGAATAGCTAGAAGCATTGGAGGGTGTGTGGTAAAGATGAATAGCTACAAGCATTGGAGGGTGTGTGGTAAAGATGAATAGCTAGAAGCATTGGAGGGTGTGTGGTAAAGATGAATAGCTACAAGCATTGGAGGGTGTGTGGTAAAGAATGAATAGCCACAATCATTGGAGGGTGTGTGGTAAAGATGAATAGCTAGAAGCATTGGAGGGTGTGTGGTAAAGATGAATAGCTAGAAGCATTGGAGGGTGTGTGGTAAAGATGAATAGCTAGAAGCATTGGAGGGTGTGTGGTAAAGATGAATAGCTAGAAGCATTGGAGGGTGTGTGGTACAGATGAATAGCTAGAAGCATTGGAGGGTGTGTGGTAAAGATGAATAGCTAGAAGCATTGGAGGGTGTGTGGTACAGATGAATAGCTAGAAGCATTGGAGGGTGTGTGGTAAAGAATGAATAGCCACAATCATTGGAGGGTGTGTGGTAAAGATGAATAGCTAGAAGCATTGGAGGGTGTGTGGTAAAGATGAATAGCTAGAAGCATTGGAGGGTGTGTGGTAAAGATGAATAGCTAGAAGCATTGGAGGGTGTGGTAAAGATGAATAGCTAGAAGTATTGGAGGGTGTGTGGTACAGATGAATAGCTAGAAGCATTGGAGGGTGTGTGGTAAAGATGAATAGCTAGAAGCATTGGAGGGTGTGTGGTAAAGAATGAATAGCTAGAAGCATTGGAGGGTGTGTGGTAAAGATGAATAGCTAGAAGCATTGGAGGGTGTGGTAAAGATGAATAGCTAGAAGTATTGGAGGGTGTGTGGTAAAGATGAATAGCTAGAAGCATTGGAGGGTGTGTGGTAAAGATGAATAGCTAGAAGCATTGGAGGGTGTGGTAAAGAATGAATAGCTAGAAGCATTGGAGGGTGTGTGGTAAAGAATGAATAGCCACAAGCATTGGAGGGTGTGTGGTAAAGAATGAATAGCTAGAAGCATTGGAGGGTGTGTGGTAAAGAATGAATAGCCACAAGCATTGGAGGATGTGTGGTAAAGATGAATAGCTAGAAGCATTGGAGGATGTGTGGTAAAGAATGAATAGCTAGAAGCATTGGAGGGTGTGTGGTAAAGAATGAATAGCCACAATCATTGGAGGGTGTGTGGTAAAGATGAATAGCTAGAAGCATTGGAGGGTGTGTGCTAAAGATGAATAGCTAGAAGCATTGGAGGGTGTGTGGTAAAGATGAATAGCTAGAAGCATTGGAGGGTGTGTGGTAAAGATGAATAGCTAGAAGCATTGGAGGGTGTGGTAAAGATGAATAGCTAGAAGCATTTGAGGGTGTGTGGTAAAGAATGAATAGCCACAATCATTGGAGGGTGTGTGGTAAAGATGAATAACCACAATCATTGGAGGGTGTGTGGTAAAGATGAATAGCCACAAGCATTGGAGGGTGTGTGGTAAAGATGAATAGCCACAAGCATTGGAGGGTGTGTGGTAAAGAATGAATAGCCACAAGCATTGGAGGGTGTGGTAAAGATGAATAGCCACAATCATTGGAGGGTGTATGGTACAGATGAATAGCTAGAAGCATTGGAGGGTGTGTGGTAAAGATGAATAGCTAGAAGCATTGGAGGGTGTGTGGTAAAGAATGAATAGCCACAATCATTGGAGGGTGTGTGGTAAAGATGAATAGCTAGAAACATTGGAGGGTGTGTAGTAAAGAATGAATAGCCACAAGCATTGGAGGTTGTGTGGTAAAGATGAATAGCTAGAAGCATTGGAGGGTGTGTGGTAAAGATGAATAGCTAGAAGCATTGGAGGGTGTGTGGTAAAGATGAATAGCTAGAAGCATTGGAGGGTGTGTGGTAAAGATGAATAGCTAGAAGCATTGGAGGGTGTGTGGTAAAGATGAATAGCTAGAAGCATTGGAGGGTGTGTGGTAAAGATGAATAGCTAGAAGCATTGGAGGGTGTGTGGTAAAGATGAATAGCTAGAAGCATTGGAGGGTGTGTGGTAAAGAATGAATAGCTAGAAGCATTGGAGGGTGTGTGGTAAAGAATGAATAGCCACAAGCATTGGAGGGTGTGTGGTAAAGATGAATAGCTAGAAGCATTGGAGGGTGTGTGGTAAAGAATGAATAGCTAGAAGCATTGGAGGGTGTGTGGTAAAGATGAATAGCTAGAAGCATTGGAGGGTGTGGAAAAGATGAAAAGCAAGAAGAATTGAAGGGTGTGTGGAAAAGATGAATAGCTAGAAGCATTGGAGGGTGTGTGGTAAAGATGAATAGCTAGAAGCATTGGAGGGTGTGTGGTAAAGATGAATAGCTAGAAGCATTGGAGGGTGTGTGGTAAAGATGAATAGCTAGAAGCATTGGAGGGTGTGTGGTAAAGATGAATAGCTAGAAGCATTTGAGGGTGTGTGGTAAAGAATGAATAGCCACAATCATTGGAGGGTGTGTGGTAAAGATGAATAACCACAATCATTGGAGGGTGTGTGGTAAAGATGAATAGCCACAAGCATTGGAGGGTGTGTGGTAAAGATGAATAGCCACAATCATTGGAGGGTGTATGGTACAGATGAATAGCTAGAAGCATTGGAGGGTGTGTGGTTGGAGGGTGTGTGGTAAAGATGAATAGCTAGAAGCATTGGAGGGTGTGTGGTAAAGATGAATAGCTAGAAGCATTGGAGGGTGTGTGGTAAAGATGAATAGCTAGAAGCATTGGAGGGTGTGTGGTAAAGAATGAATAGCCACAAGCATTGGAGGGTGTGTGGTAAAGATGAATAGCTAGAAGCATTGGAGGGTGTGTGGTAAAGATGAATAGCTAGAAGCATTGGAGGGTGTGTGGTAAGGATGAATAGCTAGAAGCATTGGAGGGTGTGTGGTAAAGATGAATAGCTAGAAGCATTGGAGGGTGTGTGGTACAGATGAATATCTAGAAGCATTGAAGGGTGTGTGGTAAAGATGAATAGCTAGAAGCATTGGAGGGTGTGTGGTAAAGATGAATAGCTAGAAGCGTTGGAGGGTGTGTGGAACAGATGAATAGCTAGAAGCATTGGAGGGTGTGTGGTAAAGATGAATAGCTAGAAGCATTGGAGGGTGTGTGGTAAAGAATGAATAGCCACAATCATTGGAGGGTGTGTGGTAAAGATGAATAGCTAGAAGCATTGGAGGGTGTGTGGTAAAGATGAATAGCTAGAAGCATTGGAGGGTGTGTGGTAAAGAATGAATAGCCACAATCATTGGAGGGTGTGTGGTAAAGATGAATAGCTAGAAGCATTGGAGGGTGTGTGGTAAAGAATGAATAGCCACAATCATTGGAGGGTGTGTGGTAAAGATGAATAGCTAGAAGCATTGGAGGGTGTGTGGTAAAGATGAATAGCTAGAAGCATTGGAGGGTGTGTGGTAAAGGAGGATTGAGCAAAGTAGAATGGAAGGGAGAAAGACTGAGTAAAGAGGGGGTTTTCTGGGCCCACTTATCACTCATATTTATCCCCATTAGCTTGTCGATGCTAAGACCTTTCGTACCATTTGGGTTTCGATTGTTTACTGGGGAGCGATAGCAAGCCCACAATTTAGGAGGAACCGGCCACATTTTTCTTCCGAAAAAAATGCCAAAATTTATCTCGAAGGGGGTCTTGGGGGTATGTTTATAAGCTTAATGGAGGTATAGATAGCAAACTTAAACTAACTATAAACTAAATACACTATACTAATAAACAAAAGAAAACCGACTAGATTAATGAAAACAAGTAAATACTAAAACATAAAAGCAAAACAGAAAACTAATGAGGATGATGATGTAACTAATAACCAATGGAAAAAAGACTAAATTAAAGAAGACACGTAAAGAACCAAAAATATATACAGGCAGGGGGCCCTAACATCCTATCCCCCAGTCCAACGCGTCTCCAAGTCATGACCAACTAAGCTGGGATGGGGGGGGGGGGGGCATTTTTGTCAGAGCAATGGTTGAGACAACAACAGGAAATATAAGTGATTCGGACCAGGTAGGCCTATGTGTGTGTGTGTGTGTGTGTGTGTGTTTTGATGTTGGTCTAATAGCCGATACGAGGGGTGTTTGATGATTTAAATGCTTGTGTGATGAATACTGAATACGTTGAATCCTAAGTGAAATCAAGACTTGAATAATAGACAGGTGTAACCATTATTTTTTGTTCATATAGATTAATGTGACAAAAGGAAAAACTGTCTGTGACGAGTGCCTCCCCCAGAGTTGAAGGAGTGACAGGGCCCAAATATGTTTGTAATGACAGAAAGAAGTGTGGTGTTCTTGTATAGTGTAGTGCAGTAAATAGGAGTAAAGGGCGTTTTTGCTGTCAATATTACTATCACCTCTCTCTCTCTCTCTCTCAATCCTCGACCTCCCATCTCCTTATACGCTTCCTTTGTCCTACTGTCCTCATCCATCTCCTCAACATCTTACCCCCCTCCTCCCCACACACTCCACCGCCTCCTTCTCCCCACCTCCTCCTCCTCCTGCCGATCTTGCATTCCCATCCCCATAACCTACCTCCTTATCTTCCATCCCCCCTCCCCGTACCTCGCCACGTCCTAACCCCCCCCCCCCCCTTATCACAAACAGAATCAGCCATACAAATATATAGTAATTAAGGGAGAGAGTCAGATCAGTGTTTGAATCCAGTTAGTCAACGTCACACCGCCCCCCGCGTTATGTCGGACAGGTGGCGCCCTCGGAAAGCCCTAATAATCGGATATGGATAAACAAAGGGGGGAGGGTCTATTTAGTGGTCGATTTATGTATTTATTGATTAGTTTTCTAGTTTCCTCCCTAGACCTCTATCAAACATAAACATCCTAAAGATCCCCCTTTTAGATATTTTTTCAGTAGAAAAATGTATTGGCCGAAGGCCGGTTCCTCCTAAATTACAGGCTAGCTATCGCTCGCCAGGAAGTAATCGACACCCAAATGGAACAGAAAGTCTTAATAATGACAAAGAAATGGGGCGAACACTCTTAAATTCAACAAACTAATTGGCCGAACGTCTTAAAATCTCAAAACTAATGGGGCTAAACATGCAGGAGAAGGGGCTAGACAAATCAACCATTTCCAATTAATGCCTTGTTTGTATACTCTTACGTTTATTGTAGTTATCATTAGACGATTATATTCAGCTGAAGAAGAGCCTACCGAAGTCAGACGATGAATTTAGATTACTTTTACCCCTTTGATTCCTAGACATCCTTAACCCTTTCGAGATCCGATTAAGCGTTTCGTTTCTATTTTCTAGCTATATTTATACGATTATATTCAGAATATATATATTTTTTTTAAGTCAGAGGGCTAGCCAGAATAAACGATCAAAACGCGTCATAATCTTCAAAAGGATAATGCCTCGTTTGTGTACTATGACATTTTACGTTTATTTGAGTTACCTTTAGACACATTTATTCAGCTGAGGAAGGACCCATGAGAGAGTCAGAATATAATTAGATGGTTTTACCCTTTGATTTGTAGATGTCCTGTCATTATTTATTATATTCTGGGTATCAGTCGATGAGTTCATGCAGATGAGGAAGGACCTGCAGAACACAGAAGCTCTTACCCCTTTGAAGATTACGACGCATTTTGACAATTTATTCTGGCTACCATCAGACGATTTTATAGTATAAGAAGGATCTGTGGGAATTGTAAGGGTAAAGACTATCTCAATAATTATTAACCCTCTGACTTCCATAAACCCTTCCTAATCTCAGTAAAATCGCTTAATGATAGCCAGAAGCCAGAAAAGAAATAGGTATTGATTCTTGAAAGGGTTAATAAGCAGAATTTAATCGTCTAGTGTTTGCCTGTATAAAATCAAACTTACGCCGCGGTATATTGAAATATTTGAATTGATCAAATAGCTAGGCCAAATTCATCTGTTCCGAAAAAAATCATCGTTTGTTTGTTTGTATACCGGTACTTGATTTTTTCGTTTCGTTTTGGTTACCTGTAGATGATTTTGTTCAGTTCGCTATTACTCGCTAGAATAAAATCGACACTTATATGGCACGAAGGGTCTTAAAATTGCCAAATTAATGGGGTGAATATCTTAAAATATCAAAACTAAATGGGCTATGCATGATGGAGAAGAGTGACCATTAAACCCCTCCTTTAATTGAATTGAAATGGATGTATTTTGATATCATACTAAATACATATTATAAACAATAAACATACACTATTATTTAACGTAATGCAAACATACTGTATATTACGTACCCGCTACCAATGTTAATGCTGAGGTACACTCGGATGACATAGTATCTATCCCAATCATAAATATTCGTAGCCTTTGCCGATTTATAATCATGGAAGTGTATATCTGGAAACTAATTTATGTTTATGAATATGGCTTTATGTACGTTGACTACAAAACTATAAATAATATGTATTGAAAATCAAGTTATATTAACAAAAAAAAAAAAAAAAAAAAAAACGGAAAGTTAAAATTGCATAACAAAAATATAAGAGGTCCACCAATTTTTATTAGTGGGCTAGAGACTATGGCATCCGAGTGTACTTGGTGAGAGGTACGGTGTTTCATTTAATATTAATGGTGGTCATTATTGCACAGCATGATTATCGAATGTATAATTACTTTTTAATGGGGAATTACAGCTAATCTATGCATGTATAAGAGGGAATAATTAATCTGAAATGCGTTGTTCCCTGTTTATGAAAAAATCTAATAAATATTATACTGTAATTACTATTTAGTGTCTGCAAGTGATTTAACACTGATAATAAATAACTTAAAACAATAGTTAAATATGTTGTTACTACGAATTAAACTCGTCAATCTTTGTAACTACATACAGACAGACATACAGACAATAATAACTATATACAGTAAATCGACTCTTACTGTGGAAAGATAGATTGATTGATAGAGATTATTATTCTGAAGAGAACCAACCTCCGCCATGCAGTATATATTGCAATAAGATCTAATTAAACTTCATCACTACTACCATCATCATCACTTTCACCACCACCCACAGCATTAAAACTCTTTCCTCCACCACCACCCCTAACACTATCACCAATTTTGTTTCCCAACTACTACCACTACAAACTACCATCACCATTGATAAAATAAATCTACTGCTACCACCACCAGTATTACCACCACTATAACCGCCACCACTATCACCACCACCACCACCACTACTATCACCACCACCACCACCAAAGAGCACACTACCAAGAGCAATGTATTCGAAATTAATCTTTTTGAGCTCTTTATCTGTCCCCCTATCACCTTCCCCTCACACGAACATTCTACCTGTTAATTGATATATCATACCTTTACCCTTTAAGCTAATTTTAATCTCTCTCTCCCTTAGAAATAGATCATACACTGAGAGATTAAGGGAACTCGATCTGTTTTCGCTTAAGAAACGGAGAATAAGGGGACAGCTTATAGAGTGTTTTAAGATACTAAAAGGATTTAGTAACGTAAATTCTAATAATCTATTAAAGATAGCCAAAGAAGGTTCCACAAGAGGAAACAAGTTAAAACTAACAGGCAGGAAAGCGAACCTAGACACAACTAAACATGTTTTCACCCACAATGAAGTTATTGACAGCGACTCAATATACACATTAAACAAAAAGTTAGACACATATCACAGAGAAGTTGGTCTGCAGTAGCAGCTGATCACTGACAAGAGAACCTGGCAGAAATGAACACGTTTTCAGTTGAAGAGAGCAGAAAACAAAAGTGAAGGTGTGCATGCCTTTTCCTTTCCATTTCCATGTCTCACTCCCTAGACTGGAACAAGACTTCACGGGCTGCACTGTTCATTGTAAAGCGGTGAATGTTAAGGCTCTCAGCCTATGCCCGAGAGGAAGTAAGTTGGAATATAGAAAAAAAAAAAAAAAAAATACTATAAATTCCTTCAGTCTATTTCCAAGCCCTGCAAGGTTATTCACTTCTAACTGTTTCATGTACGGCAAATTGCCGGAGGGTGGGGAGAGAGCCTTCATCTTTGCTATCCTTTCCTTCCACTTTCTTAGGGTTGCTATCTCTACTAGGATTAAGTCCTGGCCACTTCGCAGGGATCGTAAGATCTGTGTGGCCAGTGTATCTATGTAAATATATGTAAATATATATATCTCTCTCTCTCTCACTCTCTTTCTCTCTCTCTCTCAGTAATGCAGTATCCTCTAGCCAGAACTCCGTTGCCTTGCCTCACAAACGGTGGTAATTTATAGCTCACATGAGACTGCATTCCTCACGTCGATCACTAGCGTCTTGGGGGGAGAGAGAAGGGGCACTGATTCATTTAACCTACTTATGTGTTGTTGTTTATACATATGAAGCGGCGTGCATGTTTTTTTTTCATAATTATTTATTTCACATCTTATTATGTATTTATATGTGTGACGTATGTCGTATGTATTCATATTCATCCGCCTAACTGTTATTTCTCTTTATTTAAGTTCACTTTATTTGCTAAATGTATATTATAATTGTATTAAATAACATATATTTATTTATATACTGTATGTATGTTATGCTTAAATTAATTGAAAAATATAAAGTAGTTGCAAATTATCATTTAATTTGGTTGTAGTGCAGATCATTGTAAAACTGCTAAGAATAGAAGAGGAGGTGAATATGTCGGGTCCCTATAATAAGCACCCGTGATAAATATAGACAATAGGACAAGTTCAAGCTTAGACGAACTGCGTATTTCATCGATTGGGAGACAGAGTTATAAAGGTAGTGCAAGATATTTATTAGATAATATTAAGATTGCAAGAATTAGTCATGGAAATATTTGTAGTATCAGCTACGTTTTATCAATGTGGAATATACATACAGTACTCAGTCTCAATAGGAATCCCACATGCAACTATGGTAGAAGTATGCCGGTACGTGGAATTTGTTTGCATAATTTTATTTGCTGACCAAGAACAAAGATATGACGAATTTTGACAGCTTATTCTAGCTATCATTAGACGATTTTATACAGTTTAGGAAGGATTCGTTGGAATCGTAGGGGTAATGACTATTTAAATAATTTACCCTCTAACTTCCATACACCTTTTCTAATTCGTGTAAAATCGTCTAATAATAGCCAGAAACCCGAAAAGATGTTCGTTATCGAATCTTGAATGGGTTAAGGGGACAGTGGGTATTATTTAGTCTATATTTATATATATATATATATATATATATATATATATATATATATATATATCACTTATTTTAGTTTCCTTGCTAAACCTCCATCAAGCTTAACAAAACACCCCTAGACATCGACTAGGTGTCGATTTTTTTCCTGACAAGCGACAGTGAGCCTGTAATTTTAAGAGGAACCGGCCGTAGGCCGGGAAATGTTTCTACCGAAAAATGTACAAAATTATCCAGAAGGGGGGTCTAGGGGTGTTTTTTAAAGCTTGATGCAGATTTAGCAAGGAAACTAAACTAAAAGTTATTATATATACTGTATATATATATATACATATATATATATATATATATATATATATATATATATATATATATATATAATTATATATATAATTATATATATATATATATATATATATATATATATATATATATATATATATATATATATATATACTAATAATATCCACTGCCCCCTTAACCCATTCAAGATAACGCACATCTTTTCGGGTTTCTGGCTATTATTAGACGATTTTACACGAATTAGAAAGGGTGTATGGAAGTTAGAGGGTAAATTGAAATAGTCATTACCCTTACAATTCTAACGAATCCTTCCTAAACTGTATACAATCGTCTAATGATAGCTAGAATAAGCTGTCAAAATTCGTCATATCTTTGTTCTTGGTCAACAAATAAAATGTATTATGCAAACAATTTCCACGTACCGGCATACTTCTCTACTTCACGAAAGGTCTTGACATTGACAATGAAATGGGGCAAAAGGTGTTAAAATCGCCAAACTAATGGGCCGACCATCTTAAAATCTCAAAAGTAATGGGGCTAAACATGAGGGAGAAAGTGGTCCAGAAAAACGATCCTTGTGATGAGTTCGTCACACTTCTAGCGGCACCGAGGAGCGCGCCGCTCCTCGTTCTGGGTGGTGATTTGCTGCAGCAGACTGTTCGAAGGGGCAGCACGCTCCCCTGCGAAGATGGGCTTGTCTGGCACTTTTTGCAGTTCGACATCGAGGGCTCTCTTGAAGTTGTCTAACGAGACGCCCCTTATATCTCTTACTTGCCGTGGGAGTTTGTTGAAGAGACGTGGGCCTCTGTGTAATAACCAGCCTTCTCGCAGAGAGCCCATAGCACCCCTGTTATTCATCCGAGGGAGATCGCATTCCCAGCCTCTCCTATCACTGAATTTCATGACTGTCAGGGTAATTAGGTTTGGTACTAAACCCTCTGCGATTTTCCACGTGTATATTATTAGGTAATGTTCTCTTCTACGTTCCAGCGAGTACAGTTTCAGCGCTCTTAAACGCTCCCAATAGTGTAGCTGTTTTACCGAACTGATATGCGAAGTGAAATTTCTTTGTACACTCTCTAAGTCATTTATTTCACATGCTTTGTATTGGGATGTTAATATGCTACAGTATTCAAGCCACGGTAGCACTAGAGATTTGAAGAGCGTTATCATAGGTAATTCACCGCGTGTTTTAAATGTTCGCAGAATCCAACCCGTTAGACGTTTCGCAGCCGCAACTTTGACCTGGTTATGTACTTTGAAACCCATATTTTCAGACATTAACACCCCAAGGTCTTTCACACTGTCTTTGCATTCTATTATGTGATTGGATTCTGTTAAGTAATTTGTATTTTCTTTAACGACATTATTATCTCCGTACCATATTAATTGGAATTTTTCTTCATTGAATTGCATGTTGTTTTCCCTGGTCCACTGGAACACTACATTTATGTCTTTCTGCAGCCGGCCCGTGTCCTCTTGTGTGTTTACTATCTTGCTTAATTTTGTGTCATCAGCAAAAGACGACACCGTACTGTGTCTAGTGTTGGTATCTATGTCGCTAATTAGTATGAGGAACAGAAGGGGTGCTAGCACTGTTCCTTGGGGCACTGAGCTTTTGACATCCGAAGGCTCAGATGTGACTTGGTTTACTGCTACTGATTGTTTCCGGTTTACGAGGAAATTGTATATCCACCGTCCGATTTTCCCCATTATACCCTTTGCTTTTAGTTTGTGGGCTATTATACCATGCTCACATTTATCAAATGATTTAGCAAAATCGGTGTAAATGACATCCACGTTTTTCGCTTTAAGAATTTTGTCATAGTGTTCCAAAAGTTGTGAGAAGCATGCTCTTCCCGCTCTGAATCCATGTTGACCGGTGTTGTGTAGTTCATTTGCCTCCATGAATGTTGAGATTTTGCTTCGCAGGACTCGCTCGAAAACTTTAATGATGTGGGAGGTTGGAGCTACCGGGCGGTAGTTTTTTGGTAGTGCTTTACTCCCTCCTTTATGCAGTGGGGCAATTATTGCGTTTTTCAAGCTATCTGGTATTTCACAAGTGTCTAGACTCCTTCTCCACATTATAGCAATGGGTGTTGAGAGGTTTTCCTTACATTTCTTCATTAGGATCGAATTCCATGGGTCCGGGCCTGGTGCCGAGTGGGATGGCATGCTGGAAATGGCCTCTTCTATGTCTTTTGGACCAAAATCAATATCCAGCATCTGGGGGATTTCCGTGGGGGAAGTTTCAATGAAAAATATATTTTGGTCTCTGATGGCTTTTGTTTCATCAGGCTCACTGAATGCCATTTCATACTGCCTGTGTAAGAGTTCGCTCATTTCCTTTTTGTCCCCTGTGAATGAGCCGTCCCCTTTGCTTAGTGGACCGATGTTTGATGCTGTTTTAGCCTTTTGTTTGGCATATGAAAAGAAGTATTTGGAATTTTCCTTTATACCTGCAATAGCTTTCCTTTCCTCTTCCATATGTTGTAGTTCATATGATATTCTCAGCCTTTGCTCAATTTCCACAATTTATCTATCTACTTGGGCCATTTGCCTATCCTGTAGATTTTGATGTGCGTGTCTTTGTGTGAGTAATGTTCTTCTTCTGTACAGCCTCCTTCTTTCCCAGTCTTGTTTGCTTCTTCGTCTTGTTTGTCTTGCAGGTACAGTATATGGTGGCTACAGATTTGGGTCATGGTTTCTGTTATTAGGACTAGAAATTCTGCTGGTGTCAGGTTATTCATTAAATCTTCCCAGTCTATTTCCTCCATTTTTTTTATTTACCTCTTCCCACCTAATGTTTTTGTTATTGAAGTTAAATTTACTGAAAGGGCCGGTTTTTGTTCTCGATTCTGAGGTTGTCTGTACACTTGCTAAGGTTGTTTTGACCTTAATTAATTTATGATCTGAGTATGTTGTGTTCGATATGTTAATGCTGTGTACTAGAGAGTCGTTGTTAGTGAAGACCAGGTCTAAGATATTGTTTTCCCGTGTGGGTTCGGCAATATGCTGGGTAAGACTAAAAAAATCGCAAAGTTTAAAAAGCTCTCGTATTTGCTTCTCCGGTGTTATTTGCCACTACCTGGTTTTCTAGTTGTCTCCATTTAATGTTTGGTAGGTTAAAGTCTCCTAGCCACATAATATTTGGTGTTGGGTTCCCCAGGGTTTCCACTTCTGATTTTATTTTGTTGAGCTGGGTTTTGAATTCTTCTAGGGATGAGTCTGGAGGCCTGTATGTATCAATAACTGCTTAATTTAAGAATTTTATTTTAACTCCAAGTATTTCCACCACTGCATTACTGTTATTTAGGAATTCAGTACATATCAGTGAGCCGTGAATGTACAAGGCTACACCTCCATGTGATCTATGCGTTCTGTCTGCCATATGTAGGTTGTAACCAGGAATCCATACCTCACTATCTTCCTGATATTTAATGTGAGTTTCTGCGAGAGCCGCAAATATAGCGTTTCCTTCTTCTAGCAGGCCCCTAATAAATGGTATTTTGTTCGTGGTTCTATTTCTTAGGCCATGGATATTTGCAAACAAGATTGGGGAGGGATTGTTTGGAGTACTATGTGCACCTAATAGTCTTCGGGATGTATTTGCCACTCTTGGGAGGCCAGGAGGTGCTCGAGGTGTTGTATGTGCTCTTCCATCTTCCTCAGTCTCTTCATCGTCATCTGTCACGCGTCCTCGCATAGCTAGAGAGTTTTTTTGGCTACCATTCGTATTAGGTCTAGCATATCTTCAAGTCCCTTTAATATGAAAAGCTGGGCATTTCATATTGTAGCAGGTCTTTTTCTCAAGTGATGTCTTGCAAAAGGATGGGTGGTGGTATTTGCAGTTTTCACCAAATCTACATTTTCCATGACTGGTTAGATTGTTGCAAATTTTGGGATGAGCAAATCTACATGACTTCCCATTATATTCACCCTTTTGACCAAAGTAGCACCTTCTTTCCAGATAATATCTGCACACTGGTGTAGACAACCCCAATAGGTGTGGCTGGGGCTGGTAGGGGTTATGTGGTGAGCTAAGTGTGGTTGTGGGTGATGGAGGGCTTGGTGTATGGGTGGGGGAGGCCTGCAGGGGGGTGGTGTTACGGGTCGGTTGTAGGTGGGCAGGTGGCAGTGGTGAAGGTGGAGGCGATGTGGAAGGGTTATCTGTGAGGTTGGAATTAGGGGAGCCTGATATGGAGGCTTGTTGCATCATACTTTCATCCTGCAAATGTATTTGATCAACAGCAGTAGGGTGGTCAATGGCCATAGATGGGATTAATGTGGGGGATTTCTGGGTGTGGGGAGGTGTGCGGCAGGGTTTGCGGATTTGTAGGGTGAGAAAGGTTGGTGTTCGGCAGGCGATGTGTGTTGATGTGAAGGAGGCAATGTGGGCATTTGCATGGGAGGGTGTGTGTGTGTGGGTTGTGTTACAGGTATGGGCCCTTAGGCCCAAATGGTTCCCCATTGTTTATGAAAAGTAGCTACGTTTTGGCTATATTTCGGTCTATCTTGTACTTCGGTATTTTCTACAGTCTGAATGAATTGCCATGTGATATCGAAACAATTATCGAAGAAATGGAGGTTCTTCCCTCTTGTATTGTACGCCTCATTTATTGGTATCAATCCTACTCAAACCCAGTGGTATGGTTTCTTGCATATCTGACATGTTGTGCCTTTATCCACGTGTATATTAAACCTACACCTCGTACAGGTGTCTCTGGTACACATTCTTGAAGTTTTCTTTTTCTTTTATTTTTATTTATTTATTTATTTATTTCCCCTCGACCTTACATGGGGGAGAGTGGAGGGGGGGGGGGGGGGAGCCCGGAGGACAAGGAGGTGTTTGTTACGCGGTTTGTGGGGAAGGGGGTTGGGGGGGGGGGTAGTGCCACTCGTTACCCTTACGTACACTCGTTTTGGTTTAAACTTTAAGTAACACTTTCGATAATCTTATGAAACAGTATTCTCACTGCCCTAACCACTTTTCCCGTTTTTGGTCGGCTGCTTAGCCTAATATACGGCACTCTAGGAAAATAACGAATTATCCAGGCTACATATCTATATTATCTATTTTAATTGCCATGTTTTACCTATCAACTTGATTTAACACTGCACAGGTTCGAATTTTCACCACATTTGGTTGCGTGGGAGATCATTCTCCAATAACGTCACTACTATCCTGCGATATGGTCGAGAAATAATCTGCACTGATTTAATTTGTTTACATATTATTTGTCTCTGTTTGCTATTATTTACGATATTTGTTTTATCGGTACCCTTTCCTGTCGAGGTTAAGTTTCGCTTTTGGTAAAATCGTTTAGGCTAGCAACGTTCAAGACTGTGCCTATCCAACCGCCTTCCCCTTAATATTCCTTTAGTTTTACATTCGTGACCCGAAGAGAAAAGTTACGGCTACAATAGTTTGTCTTTTTGTTTACACCAAGATGTGTGTGATTTTGTGTTTTGTTTTGTTTTTTTCTGATGTGTTGTGATGTCCCTGTTTGGGCTTCTTCTCGAGCCGGCCACCCCCTAGAAAAAAAATAAAAATAAAATAAAATAATGGGATAAATGCCAGAGTATAATACATGATAACCTACATAAATACATACAGTACATAGCCTACATACATACATACATTTTTACTAGACCTTTTATTATTTTCGCTGGGAACGGTAAATGTCATGACTACCATCTGTATGCGACCAGTGACGTATGGTTTCAAGGGGGATGAGTCGTTTTTCTGGTCCCTATTTCTTCCTCGTGTTAAGCCCCATTTGTTTTGAGAATATAAGACATTCGGCCCATTAGTTTGGCGATTCTAACACCTTTCACCCCATTTGTGCTTGTTTGTTTGTTCTATGGATTCATTTTGTACTGTTTACATAGTTTTAATGCTAGACCTCTATCAAGCTTATAAAAGCACCCCCTGGACCCCCCTTCAAGATAAATTTGTACATTTTTCGGTAGATATATGTCCCACCCGAAGGCTTTCTCCTAGGATTACAGGCTCGTTATCGCTCGCCATGAATACATCGACACCTAAATGGCACGATAGGTCTAAATATTGACAAGGAAATGGAACGAAAGGTCTTAAAATTGCCACACTAATGGAACGAACGTCTTAAAATTTCAAAGCTAATGGGGCTAAACATGAGGGAGAAAAAACAGCTACTTCCTCCTTAAAGGTGCCAGACTACAATTGACCGTAAAGGTTGACGGAAAAAACGCCCGTGTGACACCGCCTTTACATATTTCCGTCAATATGTTTAGAACCTTGGCATAAGTATTGCTGGGGGAGTTATTTTCGTCAACTCTCGATGAACTAAAATATTTCGGCGTCAGCTTTGCAATAGAGAGACGAGTAAAGAGAGCGAGAGAAGGAATATAGAGGAGACCATTCGAGAGAGAGAAAGACGAATAAAGAGAAGGAATACAGAGAAGGAAAGAGAGGTAAAGAAGGAATATAGAGGAGGAATGAGAGAAGGGGAACACGGATAAAGAAAGGGAAAAACAAGATAAAACGTAACTGAAGGTACATTATATTGAGTGGTTAACCCTTTCCGTACCGTGCACGTCCTTTTAATTGTAGTCTAGCTATATTTAGAAGATTTTGTGCAGTTTAAAAAGGATCTATGTTAATAAAATGGGTTAAGTGAGATGGTTCAAGGCCTCTTAATTGCTGGATACCCTTTTAAACCCGAATAAAATCGTCTAATAGTAGCCAGAACAGAGTTAAAAGGACGTTGCCGCTACAGAAGGGGTTTAATTCATACGCAATTTTCATTTAGATATTGCTGGAACTGTCTGACCGAAGAACGTTGCAATAAAAATGTTCGTGCGATACGGGCATAGCTTTCAGGAAATATAGGTATTCGCCTTAAGAGGAGATGGGTTATTTTTCTGGTCCCCCTTCTTCCTTTTGCTTAGCCACATTAGTTTTCAGATTATAGGACGTTCGCCCCATTAGTTTGGTGATTTTAAGACTTTTTGCCCCATTTATTTGTCAATATTAAGACTTTTCGTGCCATATAGTTGCCGATTGTATCCTGGTGAGCAATAGCGAGCATGTAATTTTAAGAGAAACCGGCGTTCGGCCGGGTCATTTTTCTAGTGAAAAATTTACAAATTTATCTTAAAGTGGGAGTCTAGGGAGTGTTTGTTTAGCTTGAAGGTTTAGCGAGGAAACTAAATAATAAATTAATATATAGATAAATAGACCCCCAAAAATAACCACTGTCCCCTTAACAGTAGGTGGTTTCCTATGACTGACGATAATATAGTTGATGTTTAGCTTTGTAACACTTGTATTTTATAAGGCGATTACAAATTCTGTATATTACCTTCCACCTCTTCCCTCAGTCGGCTTGCGTCATGATGGTGGTTTCAGATGACTTACGATAGTACATTTACTGTTAGCTTTGTAACTTGTATTTTATGTGGCGATTACAAGCTCTTTATATCCATTTCCACCTTCTTTCAAGTTCCTACACTGTGATCTCCTGGTTATGAATGGGAAAGAAAGATCAATTTAATTTTAAGAAGGCAAAGTCAAATTAGTACTTCTGGAAATGTTTATCGGTAACATTTCTGACACACACACACACACACACACACACACACACACACACACACACACACACACACACACTTTTAGTTTAGTTCTTGCATTTTCTTAGTCAGGTGTCCCTTAAAATATAATCCCTTCCCTTTGCCATTGTTTCTTTTCGATATCTATAAAATGGGCTTGAGTTTAAAATTAAAATAATTATGCTGATGGTTCCTTGTGTATACTATGTCATTCCATCTTTAGAGTTAAACCTTTCAATAATCTTTAGAGATGTTACTCTAAACGTATCAAACTAAATCCCATGAAAACTCAATATTTCTGTAATATAAGGTTTATGTGATACTCGTTAAGATAAAGATAATATATATGAAGCAGGCAAAACAGAATAATACCACCTGAGAGAGTGAGAGAGAGTGTGTGAGAGTGGGTGTGTGTGTGTGCGTATGAGAAAGAGAGAGAGATACAGTGAGAGTGAGTGGTGTGTGTGTTTGTGTGTGTGAGAGAGAGAGAAAGGGAGAGTGTACAAAGGAGTACAAAGGAAATCAAGCAACAACAGGTCTAGTGACCCTTCTAGGTTGCTTGTCCTCCAAAACACTGAGGATCAAGTGACCAAACAGTGGTTTAGAGTGGGTAAGGGAACATTGGAAAGGGAACTACTGCCCTGCCACTAACGTGGCAGGACTAGGAAGTTAGTAGGGGACATATGGGTTAGTAACTGAGGGGAGGATAAAGTTATTCATTTACAAACGCAGTCAGTCGCGGGTTTGATGCGAGATATTTGTCTAGGCGGAATTTAAATGAATCAACGGTGCTGCAGTCTATAACGTCTCGGGGAAGCCCATTCCACAAGTTGACAACTCGATTGAAGAAGAAATTCTTAGATTCGTGCGAGTTAAAAGATTTACCAATAATTTTGCAACCGTTTCCCCGCGTGTAATTAGATTGGTCGATAGTGAAGTACTTACTACAGTTCATATTGTCGATGCCTTTGATGATTTTGAACACTTGAATTAAGTCGCCTCTTAATCTGCGCTGGGTTAAAGGAAATAGATTTAATTTTCTAAGACGCTCTTCGTATGGTTTGTTCTTTAGGCTAGGTATCATTTTGGTAACTCTACGTTGAACTCGTTCTAGCTTGTTTATATCTTTTTGGTAATAAGGGCACCAGGATTGAACGCAGTATTCCAGAAGAGGGCGGACTAAGGAATTGTAAAGGGTTAGGATAACTTCTTTGGATTTATGCTCAAATGACCTGCCTATAAAGCCAATTATTTTGTTTGCCTTCTTAACAACTTCTGAACATTGTTGACTCGGTTTTAGGTTACTCGATATTGTTACTCCCAGATCAGTTTCTCTGTTTACATTCTTAAGCTGAGTGCCATTCATCGAATAGTTTGCTTTCTCATTTAGGTATCCGACATGTAGTACTTTACATTTATCCGCATTGAAACTCATTTGCCAAATTTGGGCCCAACATGACAATTTATCTAGATTGTGTTGCATATCGTCAACTTGTTCTTTTGAGAGTACGCTATTTGCAATTTTTGTATCGTCAGCAAATTTTGAGATTGTGCAGGTGAGACCCTCATCTATGTCGTTGATGTAAATTAGAAAGAGAATTGGTCCTAGTACCGATCCCTGGGGTACCCCGCTACTTACATTGGTCCATTTAGATGCCTTACCGTTTATGACTACCCTTTGCTTTCTGTTGCTGAGCCAATTTTCTATCCATTTCAACACACCGTCTTGTATTCCATGCGCTTTTAGTTTTAGCAGTAAACGTTTGTGGGGAACTTTGTCAAAGGCCTTTTGAAAATCAAGGTATATAATATCTACAGCTTTACTCTCATCGTAGAGGTTGAGGATATCGTGGAAGAAGTCTAAGAGGTTTGTTAAACAGGAACGTTTTTTACGAAAGCCGTGTTGAGTATCTTTAAGTATGTTATTTTCCTCTAAGTGATTTACGAGTCTGTCTCGTATGACCGTTTCTAGCATTTTACATACAACTGAGGTTAAGCTAATTGGACGATAGTTACTGGGTAGGGATTTGCTGCCTTTTTTGAATATCGGTGTTACGTTGGCTAGCTTCCACTGATCAGGCATAGTTCCAGACTGCAAGGATTTATTGAATAGTAATGTCAGTGGTTTGGAGAGCTCATTCTTAGCTTCCTTTAGAACTCTAGGCGAGATTGTATCAGGTCCTGGCGTTTTATTTACCTTGAGTTTATCTAAACAATTCAATACTTCTCTCTCTGTAACGGTGATATTGCTTAGAACATCTGAATTATCAATCTGAATCGGCGATGGTGTAGGGATATCACTGAGGTCTTCTGTTGTAAAAACTGATGCAAAGAAGGTATTGAGGGCATTACTCATTTGTACTTCGTCTTTGGTGTATTCTCCTTTTCATCGACTAACGGTCCAACAGTTGAAGTAACTACTTTTTTCTTTCTGATATAACTATAGAATTCTTTCGGGTTTGTTTTACTTTGATTCGCAATATGTAACTCTAAGGTCTTTTTACTTTGCTTAATTAACTTTTTGGCTTTGCGTCGTAGCTCTACAAATTTCACCCGTTCTTCGTCATTTTGTGAGGATTTTAATCTATCATTAGCAATTTTTTTAGAAAGCAGGCAGTTTGAAATATCTTTATTCCACCATTTGGGCTTATTATTATGGCCTGGACGCCGTATTTTCGATGGTATGCAGTCTTGCACTGCTTTTAGGTAAGTGGTTTCGAATAACTTCCAAGATGTATTTATGTCGTTATTGTTAATTAAAAAGCTCCAGTCAGTTTCTTTAAACATAGCTCTAAGTTTATGGAAGTTTGCTTTCTTGAAATTAGGGACTTTTTCGATGCTACTATTTGGTTCGTTACTAGTAAACTTTAAAGTGAAAGTTATCGTACGATGGTCGCTGTTACTGAATTCATCACCAACATTCAAATTCTCTATCAATTCTTCTTTTGTTGCAAGTACAATGTCAAGAACGTTATTACCACGGGTCGGCATTCGAACAAATTGATAAAGCGAACTCTCTTGCAAGTTCGTATACAAGTCATGTCCGGAGTGTGAAGTAAGAGTATCGCCCCACTTGGTCACAGGTAAATTAAAGTCGCCAAAAATTACGGTATCTTGTGAGTTACTTACATCTGCAATTTGTTCGTAAATTTCTCGGTCAGTTTGCACTGATTGAGCTGGAGGTCTGTATATTAACGCAAGTATTATTTTTGTACCTTTATTATTCTTTATTAGCACAAAAGATGTGTCGACGTTCACAATTTGAGGTTTTGACACGAGGGTCGGGTTAAGACTTTCTTTGATATAAAATAAAACGCCACCTCCATTTTTATTTATTCGGCTGTTCTCAAACATTACATAACCGGGAAGTGAATACTCTGCTAAAAAGTCTCTATCTTGTGTATTGAGCCAAGATTCTGTTATGCCAATCACATCATAATTTTCTGTAAACACTAGTTCCTCTAAATCTGAAAATTTATTGCGTATGCTACGAGCGTTTGCATAGAAAACATTCAAAGTTTTGGATTTGGGATTCAAGGAACGGTCTTTATTCAAATTATTGGTTCTGGTCGGATCTACATTTACATTCATGGCTGTCCTCGGTCCTCGGTCGTTATCCCTGACGGTTTTGAATTTGGGTCGTGTTGGTGGAGCTTTATCCAAATTCGCGGTTCTTGACGGATTAGTATTTAATTCCTTTGTAGATTGCCGTCCTCGCTGTCTTCGGTCCTCCTTCCTGGTTGTCCTGTGCTGAGTCGATTTCTTCTCCGAAAATCCTTCACCGCATCGTTGAGAAGACGCCCAAAACGCGCTGCTCCCACCTGGTTCAGATGAACTCCATCGTCCGAAAACAAATAGTCATCGTAGTAGAAATTGTCCCAGGTGTCGACGAATCCCACGTTCTCCTTCCTGCAGAGGTTTGCTAGACAACGATTTGTGCTGGTGGCTATGTTGTAAAATCGGCTCTCTACACCGAGCCGGGGGACGATTCCTGAGACGATGATCCTTGATGACTTCTCCTTAAACGACTTGATCAGCTGCTGGTACTTTAAAAGCAAATCTTCCGACCGGGTTCGCTGTACATCGTTGGATCCAACGTGGATGACGTACATTGTATTAGCTGGGGCCAGCTTTGATACTTCGTCAACTGCTGCAACTACGTCATCCACACCACCACCAGGGATACAAAAACGCTTCCTGGTCTTAGGTGCCCTGGCGCAAAACTCTGTGAGCTGACCACGTATCATCGAGTCTCCCACGAGCCGGACTTCTTCTATTTCCTCTTCGTCATCTGAGTCTGCGAGTATCTGGATACGGTTTTGACACTCGGTAATCGGTATGTGTTTCCTGGTCTTGGGGCAAACGTTGTTCCTCACGACACGGAAGTTGTCTTGAGGGGGAAGAGAGTCGCTATTTGTATCTTGAGTATCGGAAACATCAGCTGAAATGGCTACTGTAGGCGTTGAATTGTTGGCAGTTGACGTTGGGGCGTTGGTGGCTGCTGGAGTTGCGGTGACAATTGAAGTTTGTGGCACTCCAACGTTGAGTGTTACAAACTCTTGGAGTGATTCCAGCTTCATGGTGAGGATGTTGATCTTGTTGTAGGCTTCATCTAATTTCACTGTAAAATTCTCTCGTTGCTGGCAGAACCGGCAGACTTGAAGATCGATAGTAGCAAACATGGACTCACCAAACCTACCGGCGCAGTTCGCACAAGCGCGAGGCATGGTGACAGTCACTTTCTTCAGATCACTTCACTCACTTAAAAAACAATTCACTCACTTTACAACACTTCACTCACTTTAAAAACACTTCAATCACTTCAACCGAAAACAAATATGCTGAAATACGCAGAAATAGGTTATCAGGGGTGATAGCCTAACCGAAAACAAAAATGTTGAGATACGTAGAATTAGGCTTCCAGGGGCGATAGCCTAACCAAAAGTTTTAAAAAAAAAATTGAAATACGCAATAATAGGCTACCAGCGTTGAATAGCCTAACCGAATATAATAAAATTTAAATTCGCAGAAATAGGCTACCAGGTGTGATAACCTAACCTTAAACAAATATATGTATAACAGAATATGTAACTAAATATACAATTCACCAAATAGAGATTATATAAAAATAAAGTGTGACTGCACACAAGGGGTTAATATACTGTGTCAACAGATGACCCTAGTGTCACTGTAGCCTAGTAAAGCAGTAGCCTACTCTTTTTAGATAAAAAAGTGTATCATTCAAAGGTTATTACAAGATCGTGCAAGCAACAACTAAAATTACAGATATATATAGCTACAGTAGGATACTAAATACAATATCTACAAGAGTTAATAATAAAACAGATTGGCTGGCTATAGGCTAGGCTAGGTTTGGGTTAGGTTAAAAGCTTGGCAGGTTGGGTTAGGCTAGGTTAGTTTGTACAAATACCACCCTTAGCTTAAAGTAAAATCAGTCTGAGGAGAAAAAGTCAAGAATATATCTAGGGGGAAAAGATAAATGAATGCACTTAAATTTGGTACAAAATTTGCTGGAATTTAATATGTATAATCCCCAAAAAGGTTTGTTTACAAAATGGTATCGGCGTTAGTCCCTGTAGGCGGTTAGTTAGTAAACAATATTGTTTATTAGCAAATTAATATGCAAAGCTTTACTTACATACAAGGCAGTTAAATAGATACTTACTACAGTAGGTAATGGGTAAAATTAGGGGCTACGATTTTATATAAAATAGTAATAAGAGAGCGTTTGTTTACAAAGCAAAACAAAACAATAGATGGCGCTAGTGGCGCCCTGTCCGAGCAGGAGTCTTGTGATAAACACAAAGTTTATCAGTCAATACACAGCGAAATATCGTGCAGTGTTACTTACTAAGCTACAGGATGGTTAAACGTGCTCTTAACCACCTTTCATGCACAAGAATGAAGAGGATGAGTAGTTAATACTCAAATTATGATCGATATCGTGAGAGCGTTGACAGAGCGTCTGCAGCGTCTGGCGGTAGCACGGGGTGTTAGAGCTAGCACACAGTACCCCCGTTGCCTTGTACAACAGCAGCACTAGTAACAGCAGCTGTTGTTGTCCACACATACTTTACCGTCCACGGGCGAAATTTACAGTTTAATCTCAAGTTTGGAGAGCCGAGAAACGATCAGGGTACATGTATTTGTTTCTCCGCTAGATCTTGCTGTGTTTTAATGTGTGTGTGTGTGTGTGTGTGTGTGTGTGTGTGTGTGTGTGTGTGATGGTGTTTGGATGCGGGAGGGTGTTTTTATTGTATTTTGTGTGTGTCTGTGTGTGCTTGGAGGGAGAAGGGTGCTCATATTGTGTGCATATGATTGCTTGTGTATAATTATGCGAGAAAGTTAAATGCGAGCGTGTATGACAAATACTCGTTTTTCTCCCTTTCTTTATATTTGTGTATTCGTGAGTGGGTAAATTCATGATAATGTGTGTGTGTGTGTGTGTGTGTGTGTGTGTGCTAGTATGTGTATGCGTGTGTGTATGCAAGGTGTGTGTGTGTGCCTATTTGCAGGAGGAAGCTGTAGGCACTAGCCGAACAGGGCAGTACTCCCGGAGAGTGCTAGGTGGTTGATAAGAACAGCTGGAACTCCTGTTTCACCATCTGGTCTCCCTAGCTGATCCGTTCTGTGCCTCATCAATATTGAGGGCAACCCTAGCCTGCCCTCCAAAACACCTTCTCCTACTATCAATACATTATACTACAAACATCTTACACACTACACTACATTTGCACAAAAACGAAAAGATTACGTCAATACGCCCAGCCTCGGATTCCACAGTGGGGGGGACCACAAATCCCCCCATCGGTTTGTCTCCTGGTCAGGAACCCTCAAAGTGCCCTGGACCCCTACCTTCTACTCTATCTATCCATTTCTGTAACATTCGCGGCCTTTCCTCTAACTTCCTCTCCGTGGAACACCATCTCTCTTCTACCAAACCTGACTTATTTTTCCTCACCGAAACTCAGTTGTCTAAGGCAACAGACAACAAACCCTTCTCTATATCCTCCTACTATCTCTATCCTCAATTCAAAGCCAAAGGTGGATGTTGCGTGTACGTACGCAACAACCTTACTTGCTCTCGTGTTCCCAACTTTGACTCTTCTGAATTCTCAACTATCTGGCTTAAGCTATCTTGTCACTCTCTCATTAAATATATCTGTGCTGTTTATCTCTCTCCTAACTCTACTGACTATCCACAATTCTTTTACTTTCTTACTTCTAAAGCGGAACACATTCTATCCATCTCTCCCTTCTGTGAAATTTCCATCTTAGAAGATTTCAATGTACACCACCACCAATGGCTCTCCTCTAATTTCACTGACCAATCTGGTGAACATCTTTTCTATCCTAAATGACCTAGAGCAGTTAGTTCAGCAACCAACCCGTATCCCGGACCGCCCTGGAGATCGGCCCAACATCCTTGACTTATTTCTAACCTCTAATCCTTCTGTCTATACTGTAAATCTTCTCTCTCCGTTGGGCTCCTCCGATCATAACCTTATTTCTGTCACCTGTCCTGTCTCTCCGGTACGGCCTTCTAATCCCCCCAGCCGGCGGCGCTTGTGGCATTTTGGCGCTGCCGACTGGGAGGCTCTACGGCAGTACTTCTTTGATTTCCCATGGAATTATTTTTGCTAACGTTGCCGCGGACCCTCAGAGAGTGCCGAACGCATTACCGAGGTAATCCTTTCAGGCATGGAGGCATACATCCCATTCTCTTTCTCTCAGATTAACTCACAAAAATCTTGGTTTCTCTCGCTTGTTCTACGGCTGTTCGCAATAAGAAGGAAGCATTCAAACGGTACCGTCGCCTTCAAACTAAAAAATCCCGTACTTTTTATGTCTCTGCCGGAATCAAGCCAAATCTGTTTTCCGACTCGCCAAAAACACTTTCATCAATAACAAATGCTCTGAACTGTCCAACTCTAACTCTTCCCAAGCTTTTTGGCATCTAGCCAAAAACCTCTCCAACAAATTCTCTTCCTCGTCTTTTTCTCCTCTTTTCCACTCTGACGGTACCAACGTCACCTCTTCCTCTGACAAAGCTGAACTCTTCGCTCAAACTTTCGCTAATAACTCCAATTTGGATAATTCCGGTGCTATTCCTCCCTCTCCACCCCCCTCTCACTTACTTATGCCTAATATCATAATCTCTTCTAACGATGTACTCTCGGCAGAAGGCACATGGACCGGACGGTGTTCCTCCTGTTGTACTTAAAAACTATTCTTTCGTGCTGACTCCCTGCCTAGGCAAACTCTTTCATCTTTGTCTATCCTCTAACGTCTTTCCTTCTTGTGTAAGTTTGCTCTTATTCAATTTTTTTTTTTTTTTTTTTTTTTTTTTTAATGAACGGAGGAAGGAAAAACACAGATAAAACAAAAAGGTCCATGTGCCCAAAGGCATCCTCCATTCATAAAATGTTTGTAACAACTGGATTTAAACATTTGTAGATTGTAAGTTTGTGGAAAGCAATTCGAGGGAAGTGAATTCCAAAGAGTAGTAGTTCTAGGGATAAATGAATTTTGATAAGCAGAAGTTCTGCATTGTGGAGGAGAAAGTGTAAATTCATGGGCGCTCTCAGCTGCCCTAGTTCTACGGGGAAAGATGTGGAGAGGCGGCACAATTGAAGCAAGTTCCTCAGAACAATTGCTGTGAAAATATCTGTAGAATAATGCAAGGGATGCAACGTTTCTTCGTATGGATAATGTAGGAAGGTCCTGTGTGATTGCAGGGTTATTGATTAATCTAATAGCTTTATTTTGAATTTTGTCCAACTGCCTCAATGCAACCACTCCACTTCCACTCCACAGAGGTGAACAGTAATCCATCTGAGAACGCACATGACTTTTATATATTACGGCCAGCTGCTCGTCAGTGAAGAATTCTCGAACTCTGTACAGGAGTCCCAGTTTTTTAGAGGCATTCTTAGCAATGCTTCTAACATAATGTGTCCAGCTCAAGTTAGTAGTTAATGTTACACCGAGAATGTCAATACTATGGGAAGTGGGAATATTTACATCATTAAAAAATATATGGGAGTCAGTGAGATTCTGTCGGTTAGAAAATTGAATGTACTTGGTTTTCTGTGCATTAAAGGAAACTAGATTCTTTTGTCCCCATTCTTCAATTCTAGAAATGTCCTGGTTCAGAGAAATTGCAGTGCTTATTTTTGAATTTATAAGATCGGGTTGGGTGAAAGAATTGGTAAATGTGAAGGAACTGTGGAGTGTTGAGTCATCTGCGTAGGAATGTATTGGATTATGAGTGGTAGATATGAGATCATTGATATGAATGAGGAACAGAATTGGGGCCAAAACTGATCCCTGGGGAACACCAGCATGTATTGAGTGAAATTGAGAATAAAGGCCATCTACCATTACACATATTTTTCTGTTATGAAGATAAGAAGAAATTAGTGGAACTAATGATGCAAGGCCGTAGTGTGACATCTTCGACAATAAGGATTGATGCCAGACTCTATCAAATTCCTTTGATATATCCAGTGCTATTGTATGTGTTTCACCATGTTGGTCTGTAGCTTGGTTGATTTGATGCGTAAGAAGGCAAAGAATGTCTGCAGTTGATCGACATCGTCTAAAACCATATTGCCTATCACTGATTAATTTATTATTCTCAAGATGCTTAATTATGTGATTATTTAATATAATTTCAAAGACTTTACCAATAGTGGAAGTTATAGCTATTGGTCTGTAGTTTGATGGATCTGAAGAGGCACCTTTTTTAGGAACTGGATGGATGTTTGCTTCTTTCCAGGGTACTGGGAAGCATGAGGTATGACTACATAGACGGAAATTTTTTGCCAATACAGGAGCGAGCACCAAGGAGCAATTCTTAAGTACTATTGGAGGAATTTCATCTGGACCAGGAGCCTTATCTACTGAGAGATTCTGCAAAATAGTTTTGACATGTCTGGTGTGGATCTTAAGTGAGGGAATTTCAGGCGAATTAAAATTAAGTACAGGGACATCTTGATTTATTTCATCTAAGGTTGAGTTGGTGGAGAAAATATCCGCAAGAAGGTTAGCTTTACCTCGTGGGTCACTTACAAGATTGCCAGTCGGAGATTTTAATGGTGGAATGGATGAAGCAGTTGTGAAGTTGGATTTGAATGAGTTAAGAGTAGACCAAAATATTTTGTTATCATTTGGATTATTTAGAAGTTTATTTGCCTGCTTGTGGAGAAAGTTTAATTTAGTTAGGTTTAATACAGTTTTGGCATGATTTCTGATGTTTCTAAAGTAATTAAAGGCTTCATGTGTTTTTGATCTTGTGTATGCATTGTAGGCTATTGCTTTTTGTTCAGTTACTCTAGCACAATTATGGTCAAACCATTTAGGTGAATTAGATCTTTTAATGTACTTTTGATGAGGAATAAAAGTTTCCATTCCAATTTTTACAAAATCTTGTATGTGGCTCAAGGTGGAGTGTGCATCATTAGAAAAGAAAGAGGTCCAGGGAATATCAATAAAGAAACCTTGAAGACCCTCCCAGTCTGCCCTATCGTAATGCCATTTAGTCACCAAAACAGGTTCAGAGTGGGAAGGTGTGGTAGGTGATAGACAGGTGGCCTGTATCAGACAGTGATCAGAAGATCCAAGCGGGGATCTCACTGTAACATCATAATTTTCTGAATTGGTTGTTAAAAATAAGTCCAGTAGGTGGGAATTATGATTAGGATTATCTGGTACACAGGTGGGTTGGTTGACTAGTTGAGTGAGATTAAATGAGTCTGCAAATAGCTCACATTCAAGACCAGCATCATCAGTCCTGGCTGAATGAGTGAGCCATTCAACATTATGGACATTAAAATCACCGAACGCAGTGATTTCAGAAGAAGCATTTAAGTTGAGGACACTGAGTTGTGAGGACAGAGAATCAAAAAGACTTTGCTCTGGAGGAGTATTTGGGGAACGGTAGATGCAACATATGTATTTAAATTTACCAGCAGAAATTAATTTGTATATAGAATAATCAAAATAGGGACAATTGAAACTAGTAACCTCCTCCAGGGCAATTTCAGATTTTGCGAAGCAACATACACCTCCTTTAGGTCTGAAATTTTGGAGCAGTTGATAACCTGGAAAATTAAATCTAGACGTGTCAGATGTGGATGTTACTTGAGTCTCTGTCAAAAAAAGGAGAGTAGGGGATTCTGCTTGAAGAAATTGGTGTACAGAATTGATGTTAGAGTGAAGTCCCCTTATATTGCTAAAGAAAAAGCTGCACCGACGAGCAGCTTTGGGACGTTGCAATGCTCTTGACACAGTCGCATGATGACGACCGGGAGGGCCCTGTGTCAATGACCCAACCCTGCCGGGGGTGGATATCCGAGGGACCACCAGGTTTGCTCTTAACAATTGTACTGCCATATTTATTGGGTAAGGTGTATGGTGTTACATGTATGATATGTAGTGGGAAGAGTCGTGTTTTATGGATAGAGGATAGCGATGTAGGGCAATGTCGTGAAGTTGGATGTGTATATTTGGATGTGTTCTGTCCCAAAGAAGAGTGACCGCTCTCAACCCTCTAAATATTTTTTTTGTTTTTTTTCTATGTGATTGAGGGAGGCAAAAGGCAGAACTGCCTATAGCGAGTGCCTCCCCCATAGTTGAAAGAGTGACAGGGCTAAAATCAAGGGATGTTCGAGCCAAAATGCCTGGACACACGGAGTTTGAAGCAATTTAAGTCATAGGAAGAATGAAAGACTGATTCTGGGAGAGAGTTCCAGAGCTCAGCTGTTGAGTAGAAGAAAGTTTGAGAGTAACGTTTCACTCTTGGGTTGGAGAGTTGCACAGAGTAGGGGTGGAATTGAGTTGCAAGACGGGTACCACGTGCCCTACGTAAAGGAGGTGGTATACACTGGGAAAGCTCTGAGGAACACTGATTATTATAGTAGCGATAGAATAGCGAGAGAGATGCAACATTGCGGCGGACAGAGAGAGATTGCAGAGAGTTACTGAGTGGACGGGAGTTAATGATATGAAAGGCCTTCCTTTCAACTTTGTCTAGGAGAGTGGTGTGAGAGGACCCTCCCCACACATGTGAACAATACTCAATACAAGGACGCACTATGCCCCTGTACAGAGCAAGAAGCTGTGCAGGGGAAAAGAACCCCCTAAGGCGGTTGAGCACACCCAGCTTCTGGGAGGATGCCTTAGCAAGACTGGTAATATGGTCCTTCCAACTGAGAGCAGAAGAAAAAGAGACACCAAGAATATTGAGAGAAGATCAAGGATTGATTTTTGTTTTGTTGAAGAATAAGGGATAGTCCCGCTGGGAGATCCTGATAGGTAGATAGATGGAGAAATTGGGTTTAGGAAGCATTAAAGGTAACAAGGTTTTCTCTGCCCCAATTGGAGATAGTATTTAGATCAGAATTTAAGAGTTCTATGGCTTCATTACGTTTGTCATTGAGGGATTGCTGGCTGGGGCGTTCTGAAAAACTAATGGAGTAGTGTAAGGTTGAGTCGTCTGCGTATTTAATGGATGGGAATTGAGGGACAGTTGAGGAGATCATTTATAAAAATTAGAAAGAGAATAGGAGATAGGACAGAGCCCTGAGGAACACCGGAGTTTATAGGGTGAGGAAGTGAACAATGGCCGTCCACAACCGCGGCTATGGAACGGCCGGAAAGGAAATTAGAGACAAAGGCACAGATGGAGGGATAGAAACCATAGGAGGGTAGTTTAGAAATTAAAGATTTGTGCCAGACTCTATCGAAGGCTTTCGATATGTCTAGTGCAATAGAAAAAGTCTCACCGAATTCCCGAAAGGAGGATGACCAAGAGTTAGTAAGATATGAAAGAAGATCACCAGTAGAGCGACCCTTAAGGAAAGCCATACTGGCGATTTGAGAGCAGATTATGAGAAGAGAAATGCTTACGAAATTGGGAAGCAAGAATAGTTTCAAAAACTTTAGAAAGACAAGAGATGGAGGACGATAGTTGGAGGGTTGAGAGCGGTCACCCTTCTTTGGGACAGGTTGAATGTGAGCAAATTTCCAGCATGAAGGGAAGACGTTAGAGGATAGACAGAGACGAAAGAGTTTGCCTAGGCAGGGAGTTAGCACAGAAGCACAGTTTTTGAGAACAACAGGAGGAACACCGTCCGGACCATACGCCTTATTAGTATTAAGCCCAGAGAGGGTAGAAAGTATATCTTTAGAAGATATTAGGATATTAGGCATAAGAGAGAGGAGGGTGGAGAGGGAGGAATAGCACCGGAATCATCCAAGGTTGAGTTTCTAGCAAAAGTTTGAGCGAAGAGTTTAGCTTTGTCAGAGGAAGAAGTGATGGTTGTGCCATCAGAGTGGAAAAGGGGAGGGATAGACGAGGAAGAGAAATTGTTGGAGAGGTTTTTGGCTAGATGCCAGAAAGCTTGGGAAGAGCTAGAGTTGGATAGTTCAGTGCATTTATTATTGATGAAAGAGTGTTTGGCAAGTCGAAGAAGAGATTTGGCTTGATTCCGGGCGGAAACATAGGAAGAATGAGAGTCTTGAGTTTTAAGGCGTCGGTACCGTTTGAATGCTTCCTCCTTATTGCGGACAGCAGTAGAACAGGCGTGAGTAAACCAAGATTTTTTAGCATTAGTCTGAGAGAAAGAGAATGGAATGTATGCTTCCATGCCCGATAGGATTACCTCGGTAATGCGTTCAGCACTCTCCGTGGGTCCCTGGCCACGGAAGCAGAAATAATTCCATGGGAAATCAAAGAAGTACTGCCGGAGAGCCTCCCAGTCGGCAGCGCCGAAGTGCCACAAGCGCCGCCGGCTAGGAGGATCGGGTGGCCGTACTGGAGAGATAGGACAGGTGACAGAGATAAGTTTATGGTCGGAGGAGCCTAAAGGAGAGAAAATATCAACAGTATAAGAAGAAGGGTTAGAAGTTAGAAACAAGTCAAGAATGTTGGGCCGATCTCCGATGCGATCCGGGATACGGGTGGGTTGCTGAACTAACTGCTCTAGGTCATTTAGGATAGAAAAGACGTAGGCTTGTTCACCAGCTGGGTCAGTAGTGTGAGAGGAGAGCCATTGGCGGTGGTGAACGTTGAAATCTCCTAACTCCTAAGATGGAGATTTCTGAGAAAGGAGAAATGGATAGAATGTGTTCCACTGTAGAGTTTAAATAGTCAAACAATTTGAGAAAGTTCTTAGAGTTAGGGGAAAGATAGACAGCTCAGAAATATTTAGTAAGAGAATGACAGGAAAGTTTGAGCCATAAAGTTGAGAATTCAGAGGAGTCGAAATCGGGAACACGAGAGCAAGTGAGTTTGTTGTGCACATATGCACAACATCCGCCTTTGGCTTTGAAACTAGGATAGAGAAAGTAGGAGGATACAGAGAAGGGGCTGCTGGATGTTGCTGCAGACACCTGAGTTTCGGTGAGGAGGAGAAGATCAGGTTTGTAGGAGGAGAGATGGTGTTCAACAGAGTGAAAGTTAGAGGAAAGTACGCGAATGTTGCAGAAATCAATAGAAAGAGTAACAGGCCGAGGTCCAGGTAATTTTGTGGGGTCGTCAGGGATGGTCGGTCGGGTGTGGGGGCATTTATGGTCCCTCCCCCCCTGGGGACTCCGAGGCTGGGCTATAATTAATATTTTTTTTTTTTTTTTTTGGTGTGGAAGAATGAAGTGTGGTGTGCATGTTTAGTGTAGTGAAGTGAATAGGATGGGAAGGTGTTTGTGAGAGCTAGTTGGATTGCTCTCAGTGTAAATAAGGCACAAAGAAAGTCAGTAAGAGAGGCCAAGCATATGAAACAGGAGTTCCAGCGACTCTTTATCACATGCCTATAACCTCACCTGGGTCTAGCCCTGATCGATTGGTGCCAATTGCTCTTATTTCTTGCATCTCTAAGGTTTTTGAAACTATTCTTGCCTCAAAATTTCTTAAGCATTTATCTTCCCATAATCTACTTTCAGATCGCCAGTACGGTTTCCTTAAGGGCCGCTCTACTGGTCATCTCCTTGCTTGTCTTACAAACTCTTGGTCATCTTCCTTTCGGGACTTCGGTGAGACTTTTTCTATTGCTCTAGACATATCGAAAGCCTTCGATAGAGCCAGGCATAAGTCTTTAATTTCCAAACTACCCTCCTTCGGTTTCTATCCCTCTATTTGTGCCTTTGTCTCTAATTTCTTTTCGGACCGCTCCATAGCTGCAGTTGTGGACAGCCATTGTTCACTTCCTCAACCTATCAATTCCGGTGTTCCTCAGGGTTATGTCCTGTCTCTAATTATCTTTCTAATATTTATCAATGATCTCCTCAACTGTACCTCCAGTCCCATACACTCATATGCTGATGACTCTACCTTACACTTTTCAACTAGTTTTTTCACATCAACCAAGCATGCAGGTACTCCAAAACAAACGTGGCGAATCCATAGAATGCCTGTCTTCGGATCTTTCAATTATCTCTGATTGGAGTAGAGAAAATGTTGTTACTTTCAACGCCTCCAAGACCCAGTTTCTCCCTCTATCTCTCCATCACAATCTTCCACAAGATTATCAACTATTCTTCAACCATACACAACTCAACCCTCCATCTTCTCTCAACATTGTAGGTGTATCTTTTTCATCTAACATTTCTTGGAAAGATCATATTACCACCCTTGCTAAAACAGCTTCTCTAAAAGTTGCTAAAAGTTGGGTGTGCTCAACAGTCTCCGTGGGTTCTACACCCCCGCACAGCTTCTTGCTCTGTATCGGGGCACTCTTCTATCGCTATTACAACAGTCATTGTTCTTCAGAGCTCTCACAGTGTATACCCCCTCCCTTGCGGCGAGTGTGAGGCACCTGCCATACAACACAGTCCCACTCTTAGTAGGACCAGCTATCCAACCCAAGAATTGGCAAATGTTCTCAGTCTTTCTTCTACTCAACAAGTGAACTCTGGAACTCTCTCCCTCAATCAGTCTTTCCTTCATCCTATGACTTAGACTCATTTAAACTTCGTGTGTCCAGACATTTTGACTCCAACGTCCCTTGAATTTGGCTCTGTCACTCTTTTAACTTTGGGGGGAGAACTTGCTTTTTGTCTCCTCCATGCACATAGAAAAAAAAGTCAGAAATACTAAGTGATAGTTGACGATATTTGCATGAAAGGATTAATTTTAGTAATTAACTCCGTAACTTAGAAAATTGTATTTCTCCAACGCTACCTCCCACCCCTCTACCCCTTGTGACGTATACAAAGTATATTTATTTGAATAATCTCAATATCATAAGCAATACTTACAGTAAGTTTATCTGATTCAAACATTCATGTGGCCACTGTAATAATTATAAAGATATAATTGATATAAATGCAATAACGGGATATTTTAATAGAATAATCAAAATCAATAAACCACAATGCCACAATAATGCAGTCGGAGTAAGGTGTAAATAGTTGAGTTAACCCCTTCTGTACCGGCGACGTCTTTTAGTTTTATTCTAGCTTTATTTAGAAGATTTCGTGCAGTGTAAGAACTATTTGTGGTAGTAAACAGAGTTAAATGAGATAGTTCGAAGCCTGTTACTTGCTGGAGGCCCTTTTTAAACTGATTATTACCGTCTTACAGCAGTCAGTATAAAGTTAAAAGGACGTCTCCGGTACAGAAGGGGTTAATGTCTTTAAGCTTCACATGGAATTTGTCTCGAGCTTAAGCACGAAATTTAACCAGTGTTTGTTTCCAGTAACTCTAGATTGAGGATGCATATTGTCAGATTGCTGAATTCGGATAAAACTTGATTTGATTTGCTAGAAATTGCAATTGTGGGACAGCTCTTTAAGGGGAGGTATTTGGTTTATTCCCTAGACCTCCATCAAGCTTAAAATTATACCCCCTTGAGTCCTTTTCCAGATAAATTTGTACATTTTTCGGTAGAAAAATGTCCCGGCCGAAGGCCGGTTCCTCTTAAATTACAGGCTCGCTATCGCTCGCCAGGATAAAATCGACACCTGAATTGCACAAAAGGTCATAGTATGGGGTGAAAGTTCTTAAAATCGCTAAACTAATGGGCAAACGTTTTATAATATCAAAAGCAATGGGGCTAAACATGAGGGAGAAAGGGGTCAAGAAAAAAATCCCTCAAGTGGAGACCTCTCCTTAATGTCCATGTTCTCTCACCTCCCCCCCCCCCCCTCTCTCTCTCTCTCTCTCTCTCTCTCTCTCTCTCTCTCTCTCTCTCTCTCTCTTCTAATTACATACAAGCGATTATAATTTTTACCCCT
Source organism: Paralithodes platypus (assembly GCA_032716605.1). Taxonomy (NCBI): domain Eukaryota; kingdom Metazoa; phylum Arthropoda; class Malacostraca; order Decapoda; family Lithodidae; genus Paralithodes; species Paralithodes platypus. Next base: position 42,092,618 of record CM064527.1, on the reverse strand, counting down.
AATTTTCCTCGCAGCTATAATTATATAACGCTACTGGTGCACTTTAAAGATAATTACGGGTAGGCCTATGTATTACAAGTGATTACCCGTGCTGTATCGTGATTATTGGATTATTTTGACGTACTCTTTGGAAAGCCAGTAGATACTATTAGGTTTTCGCTTTTTATGTTCGGTTTTACTATGTGATTATATTAGGTTTTAGGTGATTATGTATGTGAGTATGTGATTATGATTTGGTTTTATGTGATTATAATTAGGTTTTATGTGATTATATATATGGGTATGTGATTATGATTAGGTTTTATGTGATTATGATTTGGCTTTATGTGATTATAATTAGGTTTTATGTGATTATGTATGGGTGTATGTGATGATGATTTGGTTTTATGTGAATATAATTAGGTTTTATGTGATTATGGATGTGTATATGATGATGATTTGGTTTTACTTGATGGTTTATTTGTGTATGTGATTACGATTAGGTTTTATGTGATTATGTATGTGGATATGTGGTGATGATTTGGTTTTATGTGATTATGTATGTTTTTATATAATTTTGATTTGGTTTTATGTGATTTTGATTAGGTTTTATGTGATTTTGATTTGATTTCATGTGATTTTGATTTGGGTTTATGTGATTTTGATTTGGTTTTATGTGATGTTGATTTGGATTTATGTGATTTTGATTATTTTCATGTGATTTTGATTAGGTTGTATGTGATTATGATTAATTTGTTTGTGATTATGTATGTGGGTATGTGATGATGATTTGTTTTTATGTGATTATGATTTGGTTTTACTTGATGGTTTATTTGAGTATGTGATTATGTGTATGTTTTATGTATGTATGTGATGATCATCTCGTTTTATGTGATTATGTATGTATGTGATTATGATTTTGTTTTATGTGATCATGTATGTGAGTATGTGATTATGATTTTGTTTTATGTGATCATGTATGTGAGTATGTTATTACGATTTGGTTTTATGCGATCATATATGTGAGTATGTGATTATGATTCGGTTTTATGTGATTATGTATGTAATAGTTATGCTGACCACACAGACCTTAGATCCAAACGAGGTGGGCTGAACATAAATCTATTAGAGACAACAGACCCCCAAATAATAGAAAGATATTTACATAGATTTACATAGATACACTGACCACACAGACATTAGGATCCCAGCGAGGTGGTCAGGACCTAATTCTAGTAGATATAGCTAACCTGAGAGTAAGGTACAGTGGAAGGAAAGGATAGCAAAAGAGAGAGAGAGACCCCTAACCCCTAGAATGTGCCCTTCAAAAAATATATAAATAAAACTCCCGCATCAAAGCACCTCTCCCGAACTTATTAAAGGGAGTTGGGTATATTTATTTACTCATTTGTGGATCTATTAATTATGTTTTTAGTTTACTCCCTAGACCTCCATCAAGCTTAAAATACACCCCCGTGACCCTCCTTCAGGATAAATTTGTACATTTTTTCGATACAAAAATATTCCGGTCGAAGGCCAGGTCCTCTTGAATTACAGGCTCCCTATCGCTCACCAGGAACATTGTTGACACCTACATAACAAGAACACTCTTAATATTGACAAAGAAATGTGGCGAAAGGTTTTAAAATCGCCAAACTAATGGGCCGAACGTTTTAAAATCTGAAAACTAATGGGGCTAAACATGAGGAGAAAGGGGGACCAGAAAAACTACCCATCTCCCCTTAAAATGCCCAATATAACAGGGGAATCTAAAGACTAACGACGAAACTCTATCCAATCACCTGGTGGACTTTTTGTACTCCCATTGTTCACCCCTTTCGTTTGGTGGTGATTCTAAAACATGTTGTTGCACTAGTTTGGCGATTATCAGACGCTTCACCTCTTTCAGGGGTAGATTGTATCTGGCGTGCGCTAGCGAGCCCGCAATTTAGAAGCATTTTGCTTGAAGAGTCTGAAGAGTTATATTTTAATTCGAAGCTTAAACAAAACTCAATCAATCAATCAATATATATATATATATATATACCGGTATATATATATATATATACTGTATATATATATATATATATATATATATATATATATATATATATATATACATATATACATATATATATATATACACTGTATATATATATAACCACGGAAAAAGTAAATATCACAGGAAGATAAAGGCAAGCGACTAAATATTAATATAAATATTAATATCAATATAAAAAGATGGGAATGACGCGCTGGCAATAACAGGACACGTGGATTAATACAGCAAAGATGAAAGGGGAAGAAAAGAGGAGGGGATAACAGAGAGGAGAAGGGAAGAGAGAGAGAGAGAAAGATTATTATGAAGGCAATATGAGGAAGGGGAGAGGGCGGAGACACAGCGAGGACGGAGAGAGAGAGAGTGAGTAAGTGTGTGTGTGTGTGTGTGTGAGAGAGAGAGAGAGAGTGAGTGATTGTGAGAGAGAGAGAGAGAGAGAGAGAGAGGGGAGTTTGTGTGTGACAGAGAAAGAGAGAGAGAGAACATAAGTAGCTTAACACCAATATTCACACACACACACACACACCATGAACAAAGACAGATATAATCAAACAGTTCGTATCGACTTAATGACGATATAATAACCAGAAGAACAATTTAATATACAAGATCATATTATATCAACCGTCCTGGTGGTGTAATGGTTAAGGTGGCAAAAATCTGTGTGTGATAACCCGGGTTCGAATCCCGGCGGATCATATATTATACTTTAATTAATTTCATTGGGGGTGTTTGGTGTTGTGATGAAGTTAATAAATTATAGATTATAAAATATTAAGGGAGGTCACCTGCTTTGTTTTATCTTGCTCTCGTTTTCTCTATTTATCTGGCTTGTATCCATTCAGCCCCATTTAGCCAACTGATTTATGACTTTTATCCCCATCCAGGTGTCGATATCTTCCTGGCGAGCGATAGCGAGCCAACATTGTATGGAGAAATCTGGCTTCGCTGGAGACATTTTTCTATCGAAAAATGTACAAATTTAGCTTGCTCTCAAAACAGAAAATATATATAAATATTTCTTCCTGGCGAGCGACAGCGAGCCAGCATTGTATGGTGAAATCCGGCTTCGCCGGAGATTTTTTTTTTCTATCGAAAAATTTACAAATTTAGCTTGCTGTCAAGACAAAAATATATATATGATGGCTCGCTACCGCTCGCCACGAAAGTATTGACACCTGGATGGGGGTAGACGTCTTAAAATAGTAGGCTGAATGAAGCCGAATGGATGCAAGCCAAAGAGAGAGAGAGATAAAGAGAAAACAAAATCGAGATGGGCTCCCTTTATAAGCTCCCTCGATAATTGGATTCCAGGGATAATTGATTGGTATTTATTTAATTTCCATGTTTTTGTTTTTAAGGGAGCCCACCTCGATTTTGTTTTCTCTTTCTCGCCCTTTCTCTTTGACTTGTATCCATTTGGCCCCATTCAGCCTACTGTTTTAAGACGTTTACCCCCATCCAGGTTTCAATATTTTCCTGGCGAGCGGTAGCGAGCCAGCATATATATATTATTGTTTTGACAGCAAGCTAAATTTGTACATTTTTCGATAGAAAAATGTTTCCGGCGAAGCCGGATTTCTCCATACAATGCTAGCTCGCCATCACTCGCTAGGAATAAATCGACACCTAATGGGGATAAACGTCTTAAAACAGTTGGCTGAATGGGTCCGAATGGATTCAAGCCATGGACAGAGAGAAAGGAAGGAAAAGATAATAAAAGCCGGTGACCCCCTTTAATAAGTTATTCAGTCATTTTCATTTAAGTATTAATTTGTCGTGCTCACATAATTCACTTGAAGTATTTAATTTCGCCTTGCGTATCATTGAACGATATAATTAGTTTTAATTAACATTCTCGCCAGAGGGTTAACGGAATTAAAAACAGGTGAGAGACACGAAGGTGAAATATGTAATTGGCAATCGTGCAAGAAAAAGATAAAACACCAAGTAGTAATAAAACTCTACTGTATATATAATGGATGGATGGATGAGGGATGGATGGATGGATGGGTGGATGAATAGATATAATAAACACTAAGCAGGCAAACGAACGCGAATGATTGAGGTAAGGTTGGATGGGCGTATTTTGTTGTGCTTATTTATGTATCTTTAAATGTTATTTTTTTTTTTTTTAGTTTCCTCCCCAGACCTTTATCAAGCTTGAAATAACACCCGCCCAAGACCCTCTTTCAAGATAAATTTGTAAATTTTTCGATAGAATAATGTCCTGGTCGAAGGCCAATTCCTTTCATATTACAGGCTCGCTATCGCTCGCCAGGAAAAAAAACCACCTAAATGACACGAAAAGTCCTATTATTGACACAGAAATGGGGCGAAAGGTCTTAAAATCGTCAAACTAATGGGCCGAACGTCTTATAATCTGAAAACTGGTGGGGCTAAACATGAGGAACAAGGAGGACCAGAAAAACGACCCATCTCCCCTTAACATATTGTGCACAAGTATTATATTTATCCCTTCAGCGCGATGACGTCTTTTTATCTTTAAATCTGGCTCAAATTAGACGATTATATGTAGTATAAAAAGGACCTATATCACTTAAGGGGCTTATTAGGATCGTGGCTACCCTTGTGAGTCCTGGAGTTAGGTTATAAGCTAAAGAAAATCACTTATTGGTAACCAGAATGTGATGAATTCTACGTTATCGTGCTGAAGGGGTTCCACTGGCTAGCGTTAAGAGGGGGGGGGGGGGGATGGGTGGGTTTGTTTGCTTGTCTATTTATTTTTCTATTATTTGTTATTAGTTTTCTCGCTAGACCTCCATCAAGCTTTAAAATACACCTCCTAGACCCCCCTTCAACATAAATATATATACTGTATATACATTTTTCGCTATCGCTCGCCAGGAAAAAATGGCACCTAAATGGAACGATAGGTCATAAAATTGACAACTAAATGGAGCTAAAGGTGTTAAAATCGTCAAACTAATGGGCCGAACGTCATAAATTAGCAAAACCATTGGGGCTAAACAGAAGGGAGAAGGGGGTCCAGAAAAGCGACCCACCTCCCCTTAAGGTTTAACCTATTCAGAACCGGTGACATACTTTTAACTTTATTGTGGCTACTAGGAGTGGATTTTATTCTGCTTGAAAAGGGCCTCCATCAACTACCAGGGAATCAACTATCTCACTAAACCCTTTTACTACCACAGATCCTTCTTAGACTACACTAAATCGTATAGTTTAGCTAGGATATAATTTAATAAACGACACCGGTACAGAAGGGGTTAAGGTATAAACTGTGGTGATACGTTAAGTTGCGCTTGTCAGGGGCGCTCATCTTCGTATCCTTACCCTTGAGAGACTGTGGTGAGTAACTCGGGTGGTTTGCCAGACTATCCGACTCCTTTATCTCCTCTTTATCTTCCTATTATTGTTATTCCTTTTTATCCTGTAATATCTCTCTCCTCATTTCTTCTTCCCCTCTCCTTCAGCTCCTCGTTCCACACATCATTATATTACAAAGGAAAGAAGAGAGAGAGAGACAGAGAGAGACAGACAGACAGACAGACAGAAAGATAATTAGAGAGAGAGAGAGAGAGGGAGGAGAGAAATATGGAGAGGGAGAGATAGAACAAAGGGGATAAGGAGAGAGAACAAAGGGATATGGAGAGAGAACAAAGGGATAAGGAGAGAGAGAGAGTCACACAGGAAGGAAGGGGATAGAGAAGGAGTACAGGGGAGGAATGAGAGCGAAGGACTGATATAGAGCAAGGTTAACCTTGATATAGAGGAGACAATTCAAGATAGAGAAAGACAAATAAAGAGTGGGAAAGAAGGTATTTAGAGGAGAAAAATTGAGAGAGAGAGAAAGGCGAAGAAAGAGAGGGGATGAACACAACACACAATAACACAAGAATACGGGAGTCTACAAAAAGCCGACCGGCCCACACAAGGCAGAGCCCTCTCACACCCAACCCTAATTATAAGGCCCAATTATAAGGCCTAATACTATGAGGATTGACCACACCAAAATGGTCAAAGGTCAACATAAAAATAAATAGGAGTCTATAGGGAGCTGAATGGCCCACAACCGTCAGATCCCCCTCACACCCAATCCATCTCGTCCATATGCTTATCTAATTTTATCTTGAAGCTCTCTATCGTTCTTCATCCCACTATAGTATTCGGTAGACTTTTCCACATACCGGTATCTACAACTCTGTTACCAAACCAATATTTGCCTATATCGTTTCTGAAACGAAATTGATCTAATTTGAAGCCATTTATTTGAGTCATTTCGCTATCATTGAGCTTCATTACATCTTTCATGTCCCCTTTATTAATCCCACTAACCCACTTGAACACCTCTATCATATCCCTTCTAACTCTGCGTCTCTCTAACAAATTTAAGCCTAATTTCTAATATTATGGATCGTTTTTGTAAACTTTCGTTGTACCCTCTCCAAGGAATCTATGTCCATTCTGTAATAGGGACACCAACATAATCCATATGTGGTCTTACTAACGATAGATAAAGTTTTAAGATTACGTCTGCTGTTCTATTACTCACACTTCTATATATGAATCCGGGAACTTTATTTGCCTTATTTCGAACACTAATGCATTGATTTCTAGGTTTCATATCACATTTGACGATGACTCTCAAATCTTTCTAATTACCGGTATCTGAGTTTCTTAGATTCCCGTAATCTAATCTATATCCTGCATTTTCTATCCTTTTCCCAAATTTGACTGCACTGCATTTATCTACATTGAACTTCATCTGCCATTGTATTGCCCATTCGTGTAGTGTATCTAGATCTCTTTGGAGAGCCTGAATATCATGATCAGAATTTATCACTCTTCCTATTTTAGTGTCATCTGCAAATTTACTGATTTTGCTAGTTATTCCGACATCAAGGTCGTTAATATATATGATGAACAACAGAGGGCCCAAAACAAATATATATGATGAACAACAGAGGGCCCAAAACAAATATATATGTTGAACAACAGAGGGCCCAAAACAAATATATATGATGAACAAAAGAGGGCCCAAAACAAATCCTTGTTAGATTCTACTCTTTACTATACCCTAGTCAGATTGTATACCCTTTATGCTAACTCTTTGTTTCCTACCAATTAACCATGACCTAATCCATCTTAATAGAGTTCCCCCATTCCATGAGCTTGTATTTTCTTCAACAATCTTTCGTGGGGGATTTTATCGAATGCTTTACTTGTTACGACCGTGGCTACGAATAAAACAAGGGCATTTAAAGATTGGACTAGTAATAGGGCACTATGCAACGACGGTACGCTAGATCCAAACCCTCGAACTTATATGCCGGCGAACAAAAACACCTATACCCTCCAGGGTTAATCTGCGATAACGGGGTATCCTTAACTGGGCATAAATGTACTCTACTTCAGGCTAACCCACACTGGTATAGCCTGATAACAAACAAGATGCAAGTTACGTTAAAATGCATAAAAAGGAATCTATGGAAAGATCAATTAAATCACTGCAAGATTTAATACAATAAAAAGATGCTTGAATACAGTTACTCTAAACAACAATAAAATCTTCACTCCTATCTGAAAGAAAGTGAAGTATAGTCCTACAGCATAGACCTGGAAACTTCTGAAGAAAGTCTGATGCTCATAAGATACTCGTATCTAATCTTGAACTATATAAAGGCAGGAGGCAGGACACAACACGTGTAAACTGAATACACTAAAAGATAGGACATATAATGTTAACTGACACGAGAATACTATAAATGCGCAACGGTAGCAATGCTCGACACTAAAAGAAGTACTTCCTCAACAACGAAACAGTCTGCTATGGTTGTGCAACTCAACAACAACCTAGACTAATAAATGCTGTGAATAATAATGCATACATATCAAAGAGCTTATATTAAATACTAATAAGTGTCTACTCGATTAATAATGTCTAGCTGGAATACTCTAGGTAAGGAACTGTGGTTGAGCAAGACAGGCTCGTAGCCTAGCGATGTCCTTAAGACTGCATCCTTTAAGTTACGTTAATTGACTAGGGTGCTCTCTTGATAGATCAAGATCACAAGTATCTGGTTCTATCCTGGCGACCCTCAAAAGACAAGCAAAGAGGCAGCAAAGTGTGGAACTGGAACAGGCTAAAACCCTCAGTCAACACAATGCTGCACTCATAAAGAACGCAAGCGAAAAGACAACACAGGCTACCACAGGACCGGTCGAAGTCGTGTAGATATAAACAAACCATACACACATCGGGGACAACGACTACAGTTACTTTTTCCCAGTCTAGCATTAAATAAAAGAGCACAAACACTAAATCAATAATGGAGACACACTAAGTTCCCAACCTCTACTAACTACGAACCCTCAAAACCTATTCTAAGTACATGTAAATATCTCGGAGGACGGCGCATACAATACAATGGGCCGGCTATGGAAACCGTATGCAGAACCCAAGGGGACAAGTAATTGAATAAAGGTGAGAAGCAATGGCAAAGAAGAAGGTCAGAGAGAGAGACAGTGGTAAAGGGGGTGATCGGGAGAGAGTATGCAAAGGGATGTTAGAAGCATCCGTGCCAAGCCTGTCCTGAGGAGAACAGCTCCCGTGGACCCTCACGCAGGAGGCAAGTCACACAGGAGCCCACAAAGGCGCGATGGTCGGCCAATCACGGGCCGATACGTCACAAGGCAGCAGGCCCCTGGGACGCGCCAGGAACCGCCAACCAATCAAAGGCGAGGGAAAGCCCACGCGAGCGGTAAAACTCCTCCGAGCAGCGAGGCAGCACATACATACACACGCACATATTACCACCACGCTCTCGCCTCTCTCTCTCTCTCTCCTTAACTCTACACAATGCATCTTATATTCTATTAATGATATAAAATACTTCCCGTTGTCACAGACGAAAACAAAGACCACCACTGGACTGTCTGTGACAATACGAGCACAAGGAAAGAAAGAACAACATTCTCGGATAACTGTAGCCCATTTCGATGTCCCTGGCGAGCGCTAGTGGCTAACGAGAGGCGATTCTGCCCAGGCTGGTAGACGTCACATACTGAAATCTAGATAACTTACATCATATTCTTTGTCGTTGTCTAATGCCTCGTATACTTGGGAAAACAAAGTCAATAAATGAGGGAGACAAGACCGACCCTTTGTGAATCCATGCTGAGTGTCTGTAATTACTTGATGACGTTCTAAATGCTCTCTTATTTTGTGCGCAATAATTGATTCTAATAGTTGGCCTACACCTGATGTCAACATGATTGAAAGGTAATTCGAAGCAATAGATTTAACTCCTTTTTCTTAATTTGTACCACATTCACAAGTTTCCACTCATCCATGAGAGAGGGAAAGATGGTATATATAGAAGGAATGAGAGAGAGAAAGACGAGTAAAGAGAGGGAATGAGAGATGGGAAGATGGAATATAGAGGAAAATATTCGAGAGAGAGAAAGACAGACGAGTAAAGAGGGAATGAGAGAGGGAAATACGAGTAAAGAGGGAATGAGAGAGGGAAAGACGGAATATAGAGAAGGAATGACAGAAGGGAAAGGCGGATGAAGAGAAGGAATGAAAGAGGGAAAGAAGGAATATAGAGCAGGAATGACAGAAGGGAAAGGCGGGTAAAGAGAAGGAATACAGAAAGAATTTAGGAATATAGAGGAAGAAAGAGAAAGAGACAGGAGCATAAAGAGAAGGTATAAAGAGAAAAGAACAGCGGGAAAAGAGAGGAATTAGAAGTAGCAAGAAGACGAGGAAAAGAGAAGGGAGAGACTAGATGGAAGAGAGGAATAAAATGGACGATATATCAAATCTACATAGAGAGAGAGAGAGAGAGAGATTAATGACAGAAGGGTGTCTGGGAAATAAAAGGAAGGAATTACAAAGTTCCACCCGCCATATTAGATAATGAAACAGTCCCTCAGTAAGTCTAAGTACGGCAGTAATAATAAAAGGAAGGAATTACAAAGTTCCACCCGCCATATTGGATAATGAAACAGTCCCTCAGTAAGTCTAAGTACGGCAGTAATAATAAAAGGAAAGAATTACAAAGTTCCACCCGCCATATTGAATAATGAAACAGTCCCTCAGTAAGTCTAAGTACGGCAGTAATAATAAAAGGAAGGAATTACAAAGTTCCACCCACCATATTGGATAATGAAACAGTCCCTCAGTAAGTCTAAGTACGGCAGTAATAATAAAAGGAAGGAATTACAAAGTTCCACCCGCCATATTGAATAATGAAACAGTCCCTCAGTAAGTCTAAGTACGGTAGTAATAATAAAAGGAAGGAATTACAAAGTTCCACCCGCCATATTGAATAATGAAACAGTCCCTCAGTAAGTCTAAGTACGGCAGTAATAATAAAAGGAAAGAATTACAAAGTTCCACCCGCCATATTGGATAATGAAACAGTCCCTCAGTAAGTCTAAGTACGGCAGTAATAATAAAAGGAAGGAATTACAAAGTTCCACCCGCCATATTGAATAATGAAACAGTCCCTCAGTAAGTATAAGTACGGCAGTAATAATAAAAGGAAGGAATTACAAAGTTCCACCCGCCATATTGGATAATGAAACAGTCCCTCAGTAAGTATAAGTACGGCAGTAATAATAAAAGGAAGGAATTACAAAGTTCCACCCGCCATATTGGATAATGAAACAGTCCCTCAGTAAGTCTAAGTACGGCAGTAATAATAAAAGGAAGGCATTACAAAGTTCCACCTGCCATATTGGATAATGAAACAGTCCCTCAGTAAGTCTAAGTACGGCAGTAATAATAAAAGGAAATAATTACAAAGTTCCACCCGCCATATTGGATAATGAAACAGTCCCTCAGTATGTCTGAGTACGGCAGTAATAATAAAAGGAAGGAATTACAAAGTTCCACCCGCCATATTGGATAATGAAACAGTCCCTCAGTAAGTCTAAGTACGGCAGTAATAATAAAAGGAAAGAATTACAAAGTTCCACCCGCCATATTGGATAATGAAACAGTCCCTCAGTAAGTCTAAGTACGGCAGTAATAATAAAAGGAAGGAATTACAAAGTTCCACCCGCCATATTGGATAATGAAACAGTCCCTCAGTAAGTCTAAGTACGGCAGTAATAATAAAAGGAAAGAATTACAAAGTTCCACCCGCCATGTTGGATAATGAAACAGTCCCTCAGAAAGTCTAAGTACGGCAGTAATAATATAATAGAGAGGGTATGGTGAGAATGGTAACTCTCTTTTACTGCCACACTAAGCTGTCTCACTCACTCTCTCTGAACATGGATCGCTTTTCTGGTCCCCTTTCTTCCTCATGTTTAGCCCCATTAGTTTAATGATGTTTGGCCGATTAGTTTGGCGATTTTAAGACTTTTCGCCCTATTTCTTTGTCAATATTAAGACTTTTCATGTTATTCAGGTGTCGATATTTTTCTGGCGAGCGATATCTAGCCTGTAATTGAAGAGAAACCGGCCGCCGGGATTTTTTTGTTATCGAAACATTTACACATTTATCTTGAAGGAGGGTGTCGAGGGGTGTTTTTTTCTTCAAGCTTGATGGAGATCTAGGGAGGAAATTTAAAAAATATGAAAAGATACATAAATGAGCAAATACATACACTCATCCTCCTTTAACATATTCAGTACAGGCGACGTTCTTTAAAAAAAAAATCTGGCAACTGTTATTGATTTTATTCTGTATTAAAATGGTCTCCAGCAACTACCAGGCTTTGAAATATCTCACTTAACCCTTTGTATTACCCCATATCATTCTTAAACTGAACACAATCCTCTAAATTTAGCTAGAATACAATTTAAAAGAAGTCACCGGTACAGCAGGTCTTAAATTGTGGGCCTACGTTAAGCTGTGCTTGGCAGGGGCGCTCATCTTCGTATTATTACCCTTGAGAGACTGTGGTGGGTAGCTCGGGAGGGTTGCCAGACTATCCGACTCCTTTATTTCCTCTCTTATCTTACTATTACTGTTATTACTTTTGATTTCCTGTAATATCCCTCTCCTCATTCCTTCCTCTCCTCTCCTTCACCTCCTCGTTACACACATCATTATATTACAAAGGAAAGAAAGAGAGAGAGAGGGAGAAAAGACGGATAAGGAGAGACAAAGAGAGAGAGAAGGGGGGTTGGAGACAAAGATTGGTGTAAGAGGGGGAACTATGAGCGGGGATGTGGCCGTATAATGAGGCTGCTCTGAGGTCAAGTTTTATACTAGGTAAATAATGACGTGGGCTTTGGGCTGGGGGGACGTGGAAGTGGGGGGGGGAGGGGAGGAGTACAGGGGAGAGGTAAAAACAGAAGAGGAGAGAGATAGAAGGAATATAGATGCGAAAGACGAGCAAAGGGAAGGAATGAGAGAAGGAAAGACGGAATATAGGGGAGGAATGAGAGTGAGAAAGACGGGTAAGGAGAATGAAAAAGAAAGGAGATAAAAATAGCTAAAAGATGGGAAAATGAGGAACAGAGAGGAGAGAGACTTGATGGTAGAGAGGAATTAAGTAACCATTACAGCTAATCTACATAAAGAGAAGTGAAGAAATGGTATGAGAGAGAGAGAGAGAGAGATTAATGAGAGAAGGGCATCTGGGAAATAAACGGGAGGAATTAAAAAGTTAAACCTGCCATATTAGGTAATGGAACAGTACCCCAGAAAGCCTAAGTACAGCAGTAATAACCTTGAGAGTATGGTGAGAATGGCAGCTCTCTTTTACTGTCACACTAATCTATCTCTCTCTCTCTCTCTTTGTCTCTGTCACTCTCTCTCACACACACACTTCTTTAGTAGTACTTCTTTGATTTCTCATGGAATGAATTTTGCTTCCGTGGCTGAACGCATTATCGAGGTAATCCTCTCGGGCATGGAAGCATACATTCCATTTTCTTTCTCTCAGTCTAATGCAAAAAATCTTGGTTTACTCATGCTTCTTCTCCTGCTGTCCGCAACAAGGAGGAAGCATTCAAACGGTACCGATGCCTTAAAATCAAGCCAAATCTGTTCTTCGACTGACTGGGGACAGAGGTGCATGGGGGCGGTTCGTTCGTGGCCACCCCTTCGGGGATCACGGCGTCAGGCAATAGATAGATAGAACTATCCAACTCTAGCTATTCACAAGCTTTCTGGCATCTTGCCAAAAACCTCTGCAACAATTTTTCTTCCTCGTCTTTCCCACCCCTATTCCACTCTGAATTGGTACAACCAACATTCTTTCTCTGAAAAAGCTGAATTCTTTCTTCAAACTTTTGCTAGAAACTCCACCTTGGATGATATAGATGCTATTCCTCCCTCCTATGTTTTTCGACACATGTGGAGGAGTGATAGGAGGTATGGAGGGGAATTATCTCACTTAATCACACATTCCTTTGTTTTGAGTGCCAGTGGGATGTTTTGAAAGGCTTTTTTTAGGCCTTGGCTCATATGAGGACGCTCACCCTTGTAGGGTTCAGACTCAATTGAGGACGCTCTCCGTTCTTGGGTTAAGGGTCGCTCTACTGGTGATCTTTCACATCTTACTAACTCTTGGTCATCCTTCTTTCGGGACTTTGGTAAGACTTTTTCTATTGCACTAGACATATCGGAGGCCTTCAATAGACTCTGGCACAAATCTTTAATTTCTAAACTACCTGTAATACCCTGTACCCGCAAAAATCCCGCAACCACAAAACTACCCGAGTTGACGTCTGGGATAGCGTAAAATAGTCGTTGTTGGCGAAGTCTAATAAACCCACCACGTGTATCACCACAAGACTATCACCTGGTTCTTTCAAGAAGAACTAAGGTTGTTATCCTATTGTACGTCCGTGGTAGTACAGTTCGTTAAAGCGCGAGTCTGGTAAAACCTACTGAGTTCCCTAACCAAGGTTCGAAACTGCACCAGTCTGGTAAAACCTACTGAGGTCCCTAACCAGGGTTCGAACCCGCACCAGGCACGCCACTGGGGTTGGGGATTTTCGGGAGGGTTAAATTCCCTTCACACCCAGCCAGTCATGGAACGTGATCTGGTAGCTAGATAGAGCACCCATCACGCGGACCTTAAGAATATTAAGAATGCTTAGGTGATGTGTCTACGATACCTTACGACCTTAAAGGAGGCTAGGGACTAGCCTTGTTAAAGAAGGATGCTATGTAATATACTGTACCCGCAAAAATCCCGCAACCACAAAACTACCCGAGTTGACGTCTGGGACAGCGTAAAATAGTTGTTGGTGGCGAAGGCTAATAAACCCACCACGTGTATCACCACGAGATTATCACCTGGTAGTGAAATACTCTCCTTTGGTTTCTATCCTTCCATCTGTGCCTTTGTCTCTAATTTCATTTCCGGCCGTTCCATAGCTGCGGTTGTGGACGGCCATCGCTCAATTCCTCATCCTATCAACTCCGGTGTTCCTCAGGGTTCTGTCCTATCTCCCATTCTCTTTTTAATTTTCATAAAATATCCTCTCAACTGTATCTTCAGTCCCATCCATTCATACGCAGACGACTCTATCTTACACTACTCAAGTAGTCTTCCAGAACGCCCCAGCCAGGAATCCCTTAAACACAAATGTAATGAAGCCATACAACACTTATCTTCCAATCTAAGTACTATCTCCAATTGGGGCAGAAAAAAACTTATTGCCTTTAATGCTTTCAAAACCCAATTTCTCCATCTTACCACACATCCGGAATTCCCAGAGGACTATCCCATATACTTCAACAATACAAAAATCAATCCTTCATCTTCTCTCAATATTCTTGGTGTCTCTTTTTCTTCTGCTATCACTTGGTAGGACCATATTACCAGTCTTGCTAAGGCAGCCTCCCAGAAGCTGGGTGTGCTCAACCGCCTCAAGGGATTCTTTACCCCTGCACAGCTTCTTGCTCTGTACAGGGGCACAGTGTGTCCTTGTATTGATTATTGTTCTCATGTGTGGGGAGGATCCTCTCACACCGCACTCTTAGACAAAGTAGAAAGGAAAGCTTTTCGTATCATTAATTCCCATCCACTCACCAACTCTCTACAATCTCTCTCTCTCTTCGCCTCAATGTTCCATCTCTCTCGTTATTCTATCACTACTACAATAATCAGTGTTCCTCAGAGCTCTCCCAGTGTATACCACATCCTCTACGTAGGGTATGTAGTACCCGTCTTGCAACACAATCCTACCCCTACTCTGTGCAACTCTCCAACTCAAGAGTGAAACATTACTCTGTCTTTATTCTATTCAACAGCTGAGCTCTGGAAATCTCTCCCAGAATCAGTCTTTCCCTCTTCCGATTACTTAAATTGCTTCAAACTTCGTGTGTCCAGGCATTTTGGCTCGAACGTCCCTTGATTTTGGCCCTGTCACTCTTTCAACTCTGGGGGAGGCACTAGTTACAGGCAGTTTTGCCTCTTGTCTCCCTCACTGACATAGACAAAAACACACACACACCAAATTAATGTCCTATTCTTATCACCTAACTTCCCATCAGAACTACCTACTTAAGTCATACTTACAATAAACATTGTTACGTCCTGGGATATATAAACACTGGGCTCTTTCTATTGGACTAGGTATGCGGCAACAAGCAAGAACGGAAAACGCTAGATCCAACCCTTATCTATAAACCCAGGCAACAAACCACCCTAAACCGTCAAGAGTCCTGCCTGGACAACGAGGTATCCTATGACTCGGTTACAGGGTGCACGCACTATAGACTGCTGATAGTCAAGCAGGCTATATAAAAGATCACACAATTAAGTTGACTTAAAGCTTCAAGGAAAAGATAGATGACGGAATTAAATTGCAGAAACAATTTAATAACAAACTAGAAGAAAGTACATTTAACGTTACGTTAATTAATACAACTAATCACCCCTGCGTGAAAGAAGGTGAAAGCAAACAGTCCTCAAAACATCGTACAGGTAGACAAGATGCAGGTTTCTAAACTGCATGCGGCTACTGTAGGATCTGATGCTTAGCAAAGAAAGTAAGTTACGGATTTAGAGAACTCTTAACTCATAAGCAGGAATAAATACTAGTGATAGGCCATACAGTGTATAATGGCATAGGTATAATTAAATAAAGGCAGCAACTCGCAACATAACCACATACAGGTGTGCTTCTCACTCTTAGTCAGGCAAGCCTGCTCGGACAGAGTCTCTAAGCCACACCCTGACTCACAATGCTCACAAAAACGGTAAAACTGTGGCACAATAACAAGCATACAGATATAATAAACCACTAGCTGTTAATCTACCAGGCGGCAGAGGTCTAGCCGGAAGGATATAGGCTTCGGATACCCGGGCTGAGCCACCTGCTCTAGCCTAGGGACGTTCCCAAGTCTGTGCGCCAAATTACTCTAATTGAAAGGGTGCTCTCTTGAGAGACTCAGATCGCAAATATCTGACTCTCTCCTGGCGACCCTAAAACAAAAGCAAGACGTGCTAGCGCAGTGCTGAGTGGACTAGGCAAGGGCCCTCACACAACACAACACTAGACACACAGGGACACAGACAAGAAAATGCCCCCAGACTCCCACGGGTATCCTAGTAAAGTCGTGCGGGTCCACAGGACTCGCACCAGCAGACTTTACTTAAAGGATTGCAAAAAGCCTCCCCTCCGGTCTAGCCCCTGCTAACCTGCCACAAGAACACACTAGCAAGCATGAAACCACCAAATATGAGACAACAAAAAAGCTTCCTAGGTCTCATTAACAATTACATCTCTGCATAAGGCCCAAAATCCTATCTAGTTATCTGAGAGCTCGTCGTTAATACAATAATAGATATAAGGTCTATCAAGGGGATGGGATAATTAAATAGATTGGTGAAGTAGTGGAAGGAAGGTATACAAAGTAAGAGAGAAAGTTTCTAAGTGGGGTTGAGAGGGATAGATATCAAGGGGGTCCGAAGGGTACGACAGTGAGGTGAGCTCTGAGTCGAGCTCTGAGTCTTGAATCTGTCTGGACCCCACCCTAGGCATACAAAATACATCCCATGCTTGGCAACACTCAACACCGTTGCCGGGTCAAAATCCTCTACCCCTTGCGTGAGTCGAAACTAAGCCTAACATTGCGATCAAATTGGCAACATCAGGCTCGTCCCAAGCTAGACTCTCCGCGCCCGCGCGAAGCAACGTCCCCCAGCCGGTCTCTCTCTCCCGCTCGTCTCCTCCCACTCTCACTAGACTTACATCTTATATATTATAATGAAACAATCAACTATCGAGAATAAAATATACTAAGATGCGTTGGTTAAGAATAAGGGCAGCTTCAAGCTGTGAAACAACATAAGAATATCCCAGACATTAGTTACATTGTCGTAGGATATATACTAAGGAAAAGCCGGCCGGCCGGCTACCGCCAGCCGGTTTCTAAACGGCTGGGCAGCCGACACGCGCGCATGCCCTCACGTGGCTACTATGCAGGAGCGTCACAACATGTATCGCTATTAAGTTCAATCTCGTACTATTCAACCATTATTATTCTATCACATACTAGTGTGGGGCCTATCATGTATCCTTCCACCTCGTCTCCCACATTCCTACAACTATTACTCCACATTGACGTTCCGCACCCCACACCCCTTCTATAACTGTCTTCGTGGTGCAATGCATAAGTGTGTTGATTTTCGGTGTGAGCATCCTAGGTTCGAATCCCCGGACTGCCACATGTGTTTGTTAATTTCATTAATCGAGTTTAGGAGTAAAGTTGGTTGGTGGAGAGAACATAATAATTAATTCAGGTTCAGTAGTAGTTTATCGAGAGGCCTTCCCTTGGGTTAAGTGCCCCATTAATTACTATTTCCTTTCACCTATGCATAGCCTATGATAGCGCAGTTGGAAAGTGTGTACATGCTTAGATTGATATGCAGGATTCGAAACTGCATAAAAAAACGTAGGCTTGTCCACCTTTCTTTAACTGTCTTCGTGGTGCAATGCATAACTGTGTTGATTTTCGGTGTGAGCATGCTAGGTTCGAATCCCCGGACTGCCACATGTGTTTGTTAATTTCATTAATCGAGTTTAGGAGTAAAGTTGGTTGGTGGAGAGAACATAATAATTAATTCAGGTTCAGTAGTAGTTTATCGAGAGGCCTTCCCTTGGGTTAAGTGCCTCATTAATTACTATTTCCTTTCACCTATGCATAGCCTATGATAGCGCAGTTGGAAAGTGTGTACATGCTTAGATTGATATGCAGGATTCGAAACTGCATAATAAATCGTAGGCTTGTCCACCTTTCTTTAACTGTCTTCGTGGTGCAATGCATAACTGTGTTGATTTTCGGTGTGAGCATGCTAGGTTCGAATCCCCGGACTGCCACATGTGTTTGTTAATTTCATTAATCGAGTTTAGGAGTAAAGTTGGTTGGTGGAGAGAACATAATAATTAATTCAGGTTCAGTAGTAGTTTATCGAGAGGCCTTCCCTTGGGTTAAGTGCCCCATTAATTACTATTTCCTTTCACCTATGCATAGCCTATGATAGCGCAGTTGGAAAGTGTGTACATGCTTAGATTGATATGCAGGATTCGAAACTGCATAATAAATCGTAGGCTTGTCCACCTTTCTTTAACTGTCTTCGTGGTGCAATGCATAAGTGTGGTGATTTTCGGTGTGAGCATCCTAGGTTCGAATCCCCGGACTGCCACATGTGTTTGTTAATTTCATTAATCGAGTTTAGGAGTAAAGTTGGTTGGTGGAGAGAACATAATAATACTATAGTCCATTCATTATAAGTAGGCATAACATCTAAATTACTAACTTATATAACTAAAAAATAACTAGAATGACCGAGCAAATATTTCTATCATTTATGAAGAGAAAGCCAGGGAATAGGTGTGCAAATTTTGAACATGGTATAACATTTAATAACACCACACCCACGCACACCCATACACCATACACTACCAAGTCCAGTTCTGTGGATGGGAAACTCCTGCCAACCCTAACCACTTCGTTAACAATTACATAAATCATAGAACATCCTAATCATACACATAACAAAACAAAAAATCCTAATCTAAATTTGATCGGATGTGGTTGTTAGGATCAAAATATTCCCTTAATTTGAAAACAATGGTCAAAATGAATGACAAGAGAACAGAACAGGTGAGAAGGCCCATCCCAGAACAATCTCCGATTACAATTCGTATCCTTGCATTTATGTGTCCCAGGGATGATATAGTAACTAACCAACCTAACTTAAGTAAGCTAATTTGATTTGGCTTTGATATAAATAACAAATTAGTTTTCTAGCGAATTCATGCTTTCTTCGGTTTTAGTAGCAAACCGATTTGGCAATTGATATAAATGAACTCAGAAAAGTCAACAGAATGAATCTAATCATCAAATAAGGAGGGTTATATTTTTCATGTTCATGTAATGCCTCCTTATGATTGCAGCCCCCGCCTATCCCAAGCCGGCCCCCCCCCCCCCCCCTCCCCAAGGCGTGACTGGAGGCCTGATATAAGGAAGATAACATACTAGGGCCCCATTAAAAGGATTGAGGTAGCATATCGGCCCCCCATTACCCAGATTGATGCCAGCCCTCATATACACGTGGATGAGGCTGTTTGTTTTTTATGTACATGTTTAGAGCTGTCATGTGTGTAGGCCGTGGCTGATGTATATGGTGGGTGCCTGTTAAGGAAGTTTGATGACCTCGTTAATGTTCATTTATAGTATATTTATTCATATATTTATTAATATATTTATTTATTTAATTATATATATTGTTATTTGTTAAATAAGTTGTGTATGTTTTTTGTTGAGTGTACTGTGATTGTTTTCTTGTTTATCACATCTTCGTTTGGGGGCTCCTATTTTCTATAAGATATTTGCCCGTTTGTGTTCACTCTTTTTCAATCTCATTCCTTTTATCTCCCTATGCTTTTGACTGCAATATTTGTACCTAATAAATATATTATAAAATTTTGTCCTGATTAATTGGACTCAATCGGATGTATGGCATGAACCTCTAATTTAATGTGAGATATACCAACGCAGCTCATCAATTTGCATTAATCTACAGAGTTTGCCTCAATGGTATGCAGCATAACATAATATACCACTACAGGGAGATTTTTATTTATTTGGTTTATGTATTAAATAATTATTATGACTGTTATTATTATTTGTATTATTATTATTATTATTATTATTATTATTATTATTATTATTATTATTACTTTTTTGTTGGCTTCCTCCATAGACCTCCATCATGCTCAAAAGAAATCTCCCGAGACCCCCTTCGAGATAAATATGTATCACTCACCAGGAAAAAATTGACACCTAAAAGGCACTAAAGGTCATAATATTACCAAACTAATGGGGCGAATGTCTTAAAATCTCAAAACGAATGGGACTAAGCACGAGGGAGAAGGGGGTTCAACCAAACATATTATAACCCAAACAAACTAATGTATTAGTCCATCAGCTAATGAAACGAAAATGGAGGTTGATGATATTTTGTATAGAATCTTGGCAAATGGATTTAAATTATTCTAAATAATGTTATAAACATAAAATAACATATTGCCATTTTTTCCATTTGGTCCCAGGGTGATTTGGAGGCCTATATAGGTTTTGCGCCTACCCGGTGAAGTAAAAATTTGATTTTTTTCAACTAATTTTGTTTTAATCACTAGTAATGAGACAAATATATATAATAAGTATGTATATAAATATTGCAAAAAATTTCCATAAGATTTCTGGTCCATTATGATTATATTCTTTATAATTCTAATTATCAGTAATTATTAAGGTACCTCCTTACAACTGTACCAACCAAATCACCTAAGATACTTTCACAGTGAAATTAGATGTTAAACAACTAAGACATATTATTAGCCCATCGTTGTAACTGACCATGAAGGACTCCAGTGTGTTATTTTCCCAGAAAGGGCCGGGCCGGCCAACAGAACCAAGCTCCAATTTGTCGGAGAACAGCACAAATGACGATTCACTAAATAGGAGACTGACACAATCTCATGTGAGTTCATTCAACCGAGATCTATGCTTCTACTGCCAAGATACCAAATATGATGGATAGCATGCAAGGGCAGGTTCAAAGCCAGAACCGGTTCACAACTGCAGAAGTGAAGACATTGGAAACTCAATCAAGAAGATCGTGGAGGCCAGTGGCAATGAAGTGTGGAAACTGAATATGGCTGACATCCTTGCAGAGGAAGACTTTCTCTCCAGAGACATTAAGTACCTCAAAAGCTGCCACACAACGCACTGGCAGCATTATGTACAACAGCCTGAAACATCTAGTACAAGGGAGAAGCACCCCTTCACTGATGAAAACACGATGGAATTCATTTCAGCTGAAATTGAGTTAATCGCTGAACTACATGAGCGCCTGGATCAAGGAGACATCATCACACTGAATGATGTGGCCACATCATACAGTAATATGATGGACGATAATGGAGTTCAGAACAGGCAGATAACTCGTCAGATACTCTTAGAGAAAATCCAGCAAAACATCACAGATTTCGTAATCACTGATGCAAGAGGGAAGAAGCCAGCAATCATACATGCCAAGAAAGCTGGTCAGTCTGCCAGGCATTCCAGGAGAGAGACATAAAAGGAGACATGAACACAATCTTCCGGTGCACAAAAATCATCTGACAGGCTGTCCTACGTTCAAGGAGAGTGTCCATGGTCCTTTGATGGTTCACTGGTCGGAACCAGCTGAATTGATAACCCTGACTAGGTGGATCTTGCAAGGAGCAAAAGCTGCAACATCTGAGACACGTAAACAACAGCTGCACAACTTGTGTCTGATTCTGTCTCAGCCAGTAATACAGGCCTGCAAGACAGAAAGACAAATGACATTGACCCCTTTATCATCAGAATCCACGTTCCACAACATGTTCGAAAGTCCCTATGCTGTTGGACTCTCACTCTACATGTACCACAAATTCATAAGTCAAAAGGCAGTATCACTGCTGAACCAGTGTGGAGCTGGTGTCTCGTTTGACCGTGTTATAAAAATATGTAACACCATTGCCAATGCCATCTCTAAAAATATCAGACAATATGACGTGCATGTGCCACCAGGCCTTCTACGGAACAAAAGAATCCGTGCTTTCATGGACAACATCAACAAGAATGTTGACACACCAGATGGAAAAGGCAGTTTCCATGGCATTGCCCTTGGTCCTGTAGTTCACCAGCGCTCAGGTCAGGGTGAAATAGTGCATATACAATCGAGGGAAATCCAACGCCCAGAACAAGTCCACACCACCCCAACTACAAGATGGGAGTGTATGATGATGAGTACAATACCTCACAGACCAATGACATTGGGTGGCTGGTGGCACATTTCTGCAATAGAGACAGTGGTCAACAGGTTGGCTCCAGAAGAAACCACAACTGAGAAGGTGGAGGAAGAACAGTGTGTACCTGTTTGGTCTGCACATTTCTCGCAAGCAACGACACCAAGGATTCACTCACTCTGTACCTAGCTGAGCAACTCATAGGTACTAGCACTACTGCAAAGTTGATGACTGCGACGTGCCAGAGTGTGATGACGAACTTTGAATGCCCAGTCACTACCGGGGTCAGCACACAAGAGGAGGCAGACACTCTAATGATTCTACATGCTGCAGAAGGTGCAAGATCAGACTTGTGGTACATATATATTCACAAGACACATATGTGCTCCTCTTGGCTTTTCGCAGGGTGCCAGATCTTGGCAGCAAAGCAGCACTGTTCATGGGCACCGGAGAGCGCCACCACAAGGTTATGCTGAAACCCATCTATGAGGAGCTTGGCCAGGAGAAAGCAGTTGCTTTAATCAACTGGCATTCACTAACTGGATGCGACACTACAGGGCACATGCAAGGAAAGTGCAAAAAGGGATGCTTCATAGCATTCCTTGCTGCACATCCTCCTGTGGTTGCTGCAATCGCTGATCTGAGAGTGGGTGCAGAACCATCTGCTGAAGTAGTCAGGGGCTGTGAAGAATTCCTCTGTGCACTCTTCTGCCCTAAGTATCTGCATATCACACAGGCAAATGCTCTCAGATGGCACCTCTTCAAACTGCTGAAACCTGACCAAGGAGTGGACAAACTACCACCTACCCCTGGTGCATGGCTGGAACACATCCGGCGCACACACCTACAGGCAAACATTTGGTCTCAGGACCTTGTCCTACATCTAACCACACCTGACCCATTGACACTTGGGTGGCAGAAAGAGGGTGACAGGCTGCTGCCAGTGCAGAACAAGGAACCACCAGCACCAGATGCAGTTCTGCAGCTTGCTAGATGCAACTGTGGTTCCATCAGGGTTCAGTCAAGCAGCAAGACATGTTCACGCAAATGTTCCTACAGATCTAACAATATGGTCTGTACAGAACTCTGCAACTGTGAAGGAGATGAGGACAAGTGCCAGAACACACAACAACCTGCCTCTGAAGAGGACTCTGAAGAAGAGTGAAGAGTTTGTGCCTTGGACTTCGGAAAGTAATTCCAAGTACATACTCACAGTTATGTACATGCTCAACGCTCATTAAGTTTAAGGGTGGATCATACTGTATTTAATGCACTGGACTTAAAAACAGATTCTTAATTGTGAGAAGGACCCCATGACACCATTGCACGGGCACATATTGAAATTTCAGACATGTATGAGTACATAGGAACAATTTTATGGACTCCCACAATGGAGCTTTTGGGAGGTGAAAAATATTTAATTTTTGTTATGCCCCAAATGCCTTAAATGGCATATAGACCGACACTATTCACTCATATTGACTTGTTTTCATATATTAAAACATTACAGCATTGCAGGATTGGTCATACTGATCATTTTGAGGGGGTCATATGCTTGGGTTTGTAAAATAATAATTTTACGGTAGTGTTTTTCTTGTAATGTTCAGGTCTCCATCGATTTTATAGTGAAAATTACACTGGGACCAAACAGAAAAAATGGCAACAACATTTTTCCTACTCTATTATGCATTTGGAGATAATTGAACCCTGTTGCCAAGATTCTATACAAAAAGAATGTTGCCTTACATTAGCTGACGGACTATACACAACTGGCAGTGATTAAATTGTTCTATGTAATTATTATATTATTATTTAAAATATCTTAACGTGAATCACAAGATATATTCAATTATAGTCTCTCTCTCTCTCTCTCTCTCTCTCTCTCTCTCTCTCTCTCTCTCTCTCTCTCTCTCTCTCTCTCTCTCTCTCTCTCTCTCTCTCTCTCTCTCTCTCTCTCTCCCTCTCTCTCCCCCTTCCCCCTGCTTATCTACTCCCCCCCCCCCCTCACATTTCCGTTCAAAAGTTTCATAAGTTTCTTGCTCCACAGTTTAAAGGTACATGCGATAAGTTGGCTCAAGTAAATTAAAGTTGTATATTTTCCCTTTAGAGGCCTTTATACAGCTATTTTTCCCTATTATGAATCGCTATGTTGTATTTTAGGATTTTATGAAAGTTGAAATTCATTATGCTGCTCCGCTATGCAGTATTTTTGAGCGGGTGAGCAATAGCTTTCATGTTCATTAATGTGGTTCGGTGCTCTGGATTTTAAAACAAATGTTGAGTAGTTTCCTTATATATACTGTATATATATATATATATATATATATATATATATATATATATATATATATATACACCTGTATATATTTATACTGTACTGTATATATACCTGTATATATGTATACAGTATATTATATATATATATATATATATATATATATATATATATACCGGTATTTTTACGACCGGCACTACGAAATAAACAAGGGCACTCAATATTGGACTAGATGATAGGCTATATCTGCAACAACGGTACGCTAATTCCAAACCCTCGAACTATTACGCCGGTGAACAAAACACTTAAACCCTCCAGAGTTAATCTCCTGGATAACGGGTATCAATTAACTGGGTTTTAGTGCACTTCTACAAAGGCTTTCCGGTGACGGCAAAGCCTACTCACAAAAGGAGTACTTTACATTAATAAAATGCTCTTAAGTAATAACAATGCTTGAATAAACTATAACAAGATTTAATAAAGAAACATATGCTTACGTTAACGTTAGTGTGAGTCTGTACTCAACACTAAACTCTTCAATGCTCTATGAAAACACTGGTAGTCTAGTCCTACAGCAATCAGATATGGAATCTTCTGGAAACGTCTGATGTTCTAAGATGCGCGTTAATATAGAACAGACATAATGCAGGGGCAGGACACCAAAGCGTGTATCTTAAATACACCAATAAGTAGGATACATATATATAACAAGGGAGTGCAACAACTCTGTGACAGCACTAATAATAGCCACTCAAAACAGTACTTCCTTAGCCAAAGTAACAGCCATACTGGGTTGTGCGCCAAGCATCAACCTAGGCTAAAATAATACGTGAATTCCTAAAGCATACACAGATAAAGTTAATAAACACAATGCTGTCTTTATTACTAATAAAGTCTAGCAGCGGCATAAAAGGCACCAGGAGGCTAGGCAGAGCGCAAGCATGCTCGTAGCCTACTGTCTCCCCTTGAACAGATTTCCCTTATGTTACGTTAATTGACTAGGAGGCTCTCTTGGAAAGTCCAGATCTCAAGTATCTGGTCTTGCCCTGGCACTCCACAAAGGTCAACACAATGAGGTAGCGAGCATACGAGCAAGAGTAGGCAAAAGCCCTTCGCTTGTATACTGCTACACTCGCAAAGGAAAAATATGCACAAAGGTTACAGGCACCTAGCTCCATCGAAGTCGTATAGGCTTTGACTCGCCATATACGTAACTCAGACAACGACTAAAGATACCTTCCACTGTCTAGCATTAAATAGTGACAAAGAACAACTCAATAATTAGAAGCACCCCAATGATAATATGACTCATGTGACTATGACTAATAATCCCTAAAGCTAGTGCAAAACATATATGTGAGAACTGGTGCTGGTAATACGACTGGCCGACTATGGAAGTCGTATGCAGAACCAGAAGGGATAAGTAATTGAATAAAGGTGAGAAGTAATGGAAAAGAAGAAGTTCAGAGAGAGAAACAGTAGTATAGGGGGACAGATTGCAAGGGACGTCTAGGACCAAGCACGCTATGCCAAGCTCTGCAGGAGATACGCGGGAAGGATCCCCGCACCACCCTCCCAGGACAGCAACCTCCAATCACAGACCACTACATCATGAAATGCAGGCGTCCTTAGGACGCGCCAAGCGCGCCAGCCAATCAAGGGCCTGGGAAAGCCTGTGCGCGAGCGAGGGATGCGTACGTACATACACACGCACATAATACAACCTCACTGCCTACCTTACTCTTTCTCCTTTAACTTCACTCTGCATATCTTATACTCTATCACTAATATAAAATACTTCCATGTGTCACAGACAAGAATAAATACCACCACTGATCTGGCTGTGACTACATGAATACTAGGAAAGAAAGAACATCGTTCTACGATTATTATAGCCCATTCCACTGCCCTGGCGAGCGCTAGCGAGTACGAGCACATTCTGGCAAGCTGGCCAGCGTAACATCCCGCCCAAGATGTTGGACGTTTTAACCTCAGGTAAACGCCACATCTGACCAGACAGAATGCTAATAAACCCCTCCTCACCTAGCTACTCTCCCAAGTTGTGAAAACAAGGCACAATCACAACGTAAAACACTTTATTATATACAAAAATATACACAACACTTCCCCAAAAGAATAGTATCACTTAACAATATTACGCTCAACGAGCAAGCTTCAACAAGCCTAGCCTACTAAGACAAAAACTCAGCATGTCTTAGATTCTTGCTGTAACATACTGCACTTATATACTATCAAAAAGAAAGAGTTTTTATGTGAGGTTTTTGTATTATTTTTAATAGAGTTTTTGGCGGCTTTGCACTACAGGGGCAAGCCTAATTTTTCTCTACTCTCAAACACACACTGACTGAGCGGCGAGGGTGCTCCTTGAAGCGTACCCTCCCGTGACAAACATTCAGCCAAAACATTATCAGTGCCCTTAACATGCCACACATCCAGCTTGTGTCCCGGCAGCAAAACAACACCTGACACTGATAAACTACCCAGTTCATCACAAGACTGGCACTTCTCTTCGCTCTCTCCGGCAACGGGACCTGCCAATAACCTTTCACTAGTTCTACCTTTGTGATAGCCGAGGCAGCCCCGATGTGGTCTATGGTGTCGTCAACTCTAGGTAAGGTATAGGCGTCTGTCAGGGATAATGCACACACACTCTTGCAATCAACACACACACGGATCTTGCCACTTAACACAGGTTGCAAAGTTACAGGCAACGACCACTCACGATATTCCTTATCCCTCAGACCCTTCGTCAACATGTAGTCCAGCTCTGCTTTTACAACAGGCTGTCGAGCAGGATTTATACAGTAGGGAGCCAACTTGAGCCTTGCACTGTCTCCAGCCTCCATGTCGGATTCTACCCCGTACATCAGGCCTGGAGAATCAACAAACATGCGGATGTACTGCCACAGCCTAGTAAACAACTTCTCTTGACGCTTAGGAACAAGAGGTTGCAACTTATCTCGAAAAACAACATACTCATTGCCCTCCCACAACCCAGCCGAGACCACAGTTTCTACACTATAGTCTCCCTCCTTCTCCACCTTTGTCCCTAGAACAGCCAGGTCATGAGAGGGACAATCTGTACCACCTGTGCAGTCACTCCCACAGTTCATAATTGCTAATGCTCCCCCACCGATACCGTTCATGCGCACCCCCGCATTCCTTGCGACTACATCTGCCTGCGCAGCATCAGCGCCTTCAGTGACATGGCCAAATACAGTCTGTCTATGGTAGGGCTGTTGCATATTACTAGGACAGCATTGGGAGGCTATGCGACGATCGGGCACATCCACTCCTCAGCCAACCTCACCAATCTGCTCAATGTCCTGGTTCTGACCACTACCCATAGCAGCCATGGGTCGACCCTGACCTGACAACCATGCCAAAGCCTCGTCGCCCACCTTGAACCACTGAAACAACGAGGCCAACGGTCTACTCACACTCAAGTGACCTGTCAGCGGAACATCGTGCACCGCATGAGTTGTGAGGCCTGGGTGCTCGGCACAAACAGTTGGGTATGAACCGAGCAGGTGCTGGAGCGCTGCACACTGCTGCTCAGGCAGGTGCTCCAGTGCTTCCACAGCCACCTGGCTCGTGTCCCCCGCCCACTGCTCCGCCGAGACATGACAATCCCAACTCTTCACCACCTGCGCCTCACTGCCCCCCTCTCCTTCTCCACCTTGGCCGCTGCAGACCAACATAGGGACAGTAGGCTGCTCAGATGGTTGCCTCACAAACTCCTTCGACAGGTTCACATGACATGCTTCTCCGTCCTCGTGTTCAATAGCCCCGTTCCCACAACTCTCAATACTAGGATCTTCTCGTTGCACCTGAGAACTACGCTGTCACGGAGTGACATCACGCCCTACCATATCACTAGGGGGGACAGGTTCTGGGGCCACTCCGGAGCTCACTATTGGGTCAAGTACCGAGTCACCAAGGAGTGTCGCTGGATCCAAACTCTCAACCCGACCAGCCTTGACTTTCTTCTTCCGACCCTTCCTCCGCTGGTCTAAAACTTGGGTCCTAGGCTGTGACACCTGAGCGGACTGAGATCTCTCGAGCCCCTCTTGACCCTCCCTACTCGTGTCGGCCGCCCTCTCGGCAACGACTAAGGGTGGAACCTCGGAAGTGAGCACCGCAAAGTCGTTACCGAGAAG
Source organism: Paralithodes platypus (assembly GCA_032716605.1). NCBI lineage: Eukaryota > Metazoa > Arthropoda > Malacostraca > Decapoda > Lithodidae > Paralithodes > Paralithodes platypus. The sequence goes on along the minus strand of CM064527.1, from coordinate 42,063,876 downwards.
GAGGTCGACCCCCTCAACTGGCAACTTCTCCACAACACCCACATCCAACTCCCGTGTCACACCGTCCACCTCAAGCTCTAATCTGACCAGCGGGTAAGACCTCGTAGCATTGATGCCTTGAACCACCACAACCCGAGCCGCGTTAATAAGCTTGCCAGTGAAATTCTTAACCCTTAATTAGCGGCGAGCAACATAAGTCGAGTTAAATAAAGCTGGACTATGTGGAACAAGGGTCTGGGAAGCGCCCGTATCACGAAACAACTCAAGCCTATGCTCCACACCAGCCCACCTCACAGTGCCGTGCCCCCTATGACCACAAAAAACATCATGGACGGGTGACGAGCCCTCCTGCTGCTTCTGCACCGGCGATGGCTTCGCAACTGACTGTTTACCCCGGGCAAACGCGGAAGAGCTCAAAGACACGCCAATGTTGCTCACTAGTGACACCACTGCTGTAGGCGGTGTGCTCGGACATGAGCGCGCAATATGCCCCTTCTCATGACACTTGAAACATTCCACTTCACTCATGGATTTCCTCTGAGGTGAGGAAGGGCCCTGGCCTCTCTTTAATGGGAAGGGTTTCGACTTGGGATCATAATTGGCAACAGTACTCTTAAATTGATAATTATTTGTGTCATTAATTCGGAGGGGTGGAGCGGTACGCCCCATGTTACCTGCCTCAGCTCTCTGTGCAGACCCGCACCCACGAATCAATAACAACCTGAGGTCAGCCATCTTAGCCGCCTCCTTCAGAGGTTTTGGCTGCTTTTCTTTCAGGTTAAGAGACAAGTCACTGCCAGTACATTTAAAAAATTGCTCTAACAATACTAATTGCTTCACTGCCTCAAAAGTAGTTGCCTTCGCTGATCTTAACCAATTCTCAAATGCATCTGACAGCTCTCTTGCATGTTCCTGGAAAGTACTCTCCTTTCTTTTGGGATCAGCCCTAAATTTCAGCCTATAGGTCTCTGGCTGTAATTCATATGCCCTCAGGACAGCCTCTTTCAACGCCTCGTAATTCACACAGGAATCTAGGGGCAAAGCATCATACGCCTTGAGTGCTTTCCCCGTCAAACGTGACGAAACAAGGGCTGCCCACTTCTCCTCGGGCCATTGGTGCTCCTGGCACTTTTTCTCGAACCAGAGAAAAAATTCGGTAACTCCCAACTCATCAAAAACTGGAACCAACTTTAGTAGATGCGACAGGGACTGGTAATGGGCTCGACCCCCCTGGACGACCCGGTTCCTTGTCACCTCTACACAAGTTTTCTCTAGATCAACATCGGCACAATACCTTTCAGACTCAAACCTAAGCTCAGCCTCTCGCTGCCGCTGCTCGAGCGCAGCCTCTCGCTACCGCTGCTCGAGCTCAGCCTCATGCTTTCGCTGCTCGAGTTTGGCGAGTTCGAGCTGAAACAACATCTCGGCAGACAAACCTTGAGGAGGGGGTGCTACTATTGGGGACCCACCCCGTGAACCACCTAGAGGCATACCCAACCGCCAGCGGGCATCGGTCTGCGGGAACGTACCCGGCTCCGGAGCCCGAGGGGGCGCCATAATAGGAGTCGAGTGGAATGGGGGCTGGGCAGGTGCCCCAGCTCCCACTCCACCCGAAGCCCCATGCACCCCACCGAGCACCCAGGTAACCAGCTCACCTCTCGACAAACCGCTAGTACCGGACAACCCTAAGACCGTGGCTACACACTGCAGTCCGTACCGGTCTAGCCCCGACATCCGATCCGCCGACACAGGCTCCTCCAAAAAAATCCGAGCATCCTCCTCATTGTTCACCACCCGAACGCCGTTAGACAACTCCACCTTCTCCACCTCCTCGCCTGTCTCTCTCACTGTGCCCTCACTATGTTCAGACCCGTCCAGTGACATGATGGAGTCAACAAAAAAATTCTCAAGTCAAGACAAAAGTAGCCAAACTCTCGCGTAGCTTTATTCACAAAAATATTCGAAGATGTTCTTGAGTGCAATACTAGGTCACCAATAAACTCCAACAAGTTCTATATATCCTCAAAACAATGTCCACTGCCAACAATGCGAGAAATAAATTCAACCCCAAATGGCAATAAGATTTCTCCAAAAAAAAAACTGCAATATTCAGTTCACTATATTCTGGTCTAAGGTCGCCATTTGTTACGACCGGCACTACGAAATAAACAAGGGAACTCAATAGTGGACTAGATGATAGGCTATATCTTCAACAATGGTACACTAATTCCAAACCCTTGAACTATTACGCCGGTGAACAAAACACTTAAACCCTCCAGAGTTAATCTCCTGGATATCAATTAACTGGGTTTTAGTGCACTTCTACAAAGGCTTTCCGGTGACGGCAAAGCCTAGTCACAAAAGGAGTACTTTACGTTAATAAAATGCTCTTAAGTAATAACAATGCTTGAATAAACTATAACAAGATTTAATAAAGAAATATATGCTTACTTTAACGTTAGTGTGAGTCTGTACTCCACACTAAACTCTTCAATGCTCTATGAAAACACTGGTAGTCTAGTCCTACAGCAATCAGATATGGAATCTTCTGGAAACTTCTGATGCTCTAAGATGCTCGTTAATATAGAACAGACATAATACTGGGGCAGGACACCAAAGCGTGTATCTTAAATACACCAATAAGTAGGATACATATATATAACAAGGGAGTGCAACAATTCTGTGACAGCACTAATAATAGCCACTCAAAACAGTACTTCCTTAGCCAAAGTAACAGCCATACTGGGTTGTCCGCCAAGCATCAACCTAGGCTAAAATAATACGTGAATTCCTAAAGCATACACAGATAAAGTTAATAAACACAATGCTGTCTTTATTACTAATAAAGTCTAGCAGCGGCATAAAAGGCACCAGGACGCTAGGCAGAGCGCAAGCATATTCGTAGCCTACTGTCTCCCCTTGAACAGATTTCCCTTATGTTACGTTAATTGACTAGGAGGCTCTCTTGGAAAGTCCAGATCTCAAGTATCTGGTCTTGCCCTGGCGCTCCACAAAGGTCAACACAATGAGGTAGCGAGCATACGAGCAAGAGTAGGCAAAAGCCCTTCACTCGTATACTGCTACACTCGCAAAGGAAAAATATGCACATAGGTTACAGGCACCTAGCTCCGTCAAAGTCGTATAGGTTTTGACTCGCCATATACGTAACTCAGACAACGACTAAAGATACCTTCCACTGTCTAGCATTAACCCTCTTCTAGCGGGGGGTTTTGGGCTTATTTGGGCATATTCAGGCCCTCCTGAATGATAAATCAAGTATCTGCATGAACAAAAAATTATTTAGCAAAAAACTAGGCGCTAAAAGCTTCATAATGAAACCAGAACGAGCTACGTAGCACTTGTGGTTCTAATACAGTGATAAAAGTAACATGGGAGTTTAGCGTATAGCGGCATATTTTTCCCAGCTATGCTCACTACTGGCTACACTGCCGGCCTCTCGAGAAGACAGGGAACATGAGTTAATGGGCGGCGATAAGCCCTGGGAGTCGGCTGTCTGGCCCGCTGCGCTCCCGGCCATTTGCACTCGATTTTAACCCTTTAAAAGCCTTAATAATTCTCCTAACTTGCTGCAAATTGGAGCCGGACTTAAGTCCGGCCCCGATCTTTAAGGGTTAAATAGTGACAAAGAACAACTCAATAATTAGAAGCACCCCAATGATAATATGACTCATGTGACTATGACTAATAATCCCTAAAGCTAGTGCAAAACATATATGTGAGAACTGGTGCTGGTAATACGACTGGCCGACTATGGAAGTCTTATGCAGAACCAGAAGGTATAAGTAATTGAATAAAGGTGAGAGGTAATGGAAAAGAAGAAGTTCAGAGAGAGAAACAGTAGTAAAGGGGGTTAGATTGGGGGACAGATTGCAAGGGACGTCTAGGACCAAGCACGCTAAACCAAGCTCTGCAGGAGAATCGGAGATACGCGGGAAGGATCCCCGCACCACCCTCCCAGGACAGCGGCCTCCAATCACAGACCACTACGTCATGAAATGCAGGCGTCCTTAGGACGAACCAAGCGTGCCAGCCAATCAAGGGCCTGGGAAAGCCCGTGCGCGAGCGAGGGAGGCATACGTACATACACACGCACATAATACAACCTCACTGCCTACCTCGCTCTTTCTCCTTTAACTTCACTCTGCATATATTATACTCTATCACTAATATAAAATACTTCCATGTGTCACAGACAAGAATAAATACCACCACTGATCTGGCTGTGACTACATGAATACTAGGAAAGAAAGAACATCGTTCTACGATTAGTATAGCCCATTCCACTGCCCTGGCGAGCGCTAGCGAGTACGAGCACATTCTGGCAAGCTGGCCAGCATAACAATATATATATTGTCACTTCCAACTGAACTTATAACCTCTGTCAGTTGTAAGTGTGTTATAATATTCACATAGCCTTTGTCATTTGTGGGAGAGTCTTGCTATCTTTCTTTCTCCCTTTGTTCCCACGTGAGAGCTTGCTGTCGTCAGTGAGACGCCATACAGTGTAACACTTTCGTTTTGCTAAGAGTGTAATTACTTTATCTTGTTTAGCCCTTGTGGGATTGTGTTAGTTTATCATAAGTTTGCCTAATGATGTCTTAAGTTTATTTGATTATTTCTGTATTGATAATGAGAGCAGAGGTGCCTAGTATATAGCAAAGAGTAGTCATAAACGGTAAGGCATCTAAATGGACCAATGTAAGTAGCGGGGTACCCCAGGGATCGGTACTAGGACCAATTCTCTTTCTAATTTACATCAACGACATAGATGAGGGTCTCACCTGTACAATCTCAAAATTTGCTGACGATACAAAAATTGCAAATAGCGTACTCTCAAAAGAACAAGTTGACGATATGCAACACAATATAGATAAATTGTCATGTTGGGCCCAAATTTGGCAAATGAGTTTCAATGCGGATAAATGTAAAGTACTACATATCGGATACCTAAATGAGAGAGCAAACTATTCGATGAATGGCACTCAGCTTAAGAATGTAAACAGAGAAACGGATCTGGGAGTAACAATATCGAGTAACCTAAAACCAAGTCAACAATGTTCAGAAGTTGTTAAGAAGGCAAACAAAATAATTGGCTTTATAGGCAGGTCATTTGAGCATAAATCCAAAGTAGTTATCCTAACCCTTTACAATTCCTTAGTCCGCCCTCTTCTGGAATACTGCCTTCAATCCTGGTGCCCTTATTACCAAAAAGATATAAACAAGTTAGAACGAGTTCAACGTAGAGTTACCAAAATGATACCTAGCCTAAAGAACAAACCATACGAAGAGCGTCTTAGAGAATAAAATCTATTTCCTTTAACCCAGCGCAGATTAAGAGGTGACTTAATTCAAGTGTTCAAAATCATCAAAGGCATCGACCATATGAACTGTAGTAAGTACTTCACTATCGACCAATCTAATTACACGCGGGGAAACGGTTGCAAAATTATTGGTAAATCTTTTAACTCACACGAATCTAAGAATTTCTTCTTCAATCGAGTTGTCAACTTGTGGAATGGGCTTCCCCGAAACGTTATAGACTGCATCACCGTTGATTCATTTAAACTCCGCCTAGACAAATATCTCGCATCAAACCCGCGCCTGACTGCGTTTGTAAATGAATAACTTTATTTTATCCCCCCCTCAGTAACTAACCCATCTGTCCCCTACTAACTTCCTAATCCTGCCACGGACATTAGTTCCAGGGCAGTAATTCCCTTTCCAATGTTCCCTTACCCACTCTAAACCACTGTTTGGACACTTGATCCTCAGTGTTTTGGAGGACAAGCAACCTAGAAGGGTCACTAGATCTGTTGTTGCTTGATTTCCTTTGTACTCCTTTGTACTTTGTATAATTGTGTAGTCTAGCAATGTCTGGAGCTCTTCTTCCTTTCCCAGCACTGTGCCGGTGGGCCGGGGTGTCTTATTATTCTAACAGTTACTCGAGAGACAGACCCTATACTGAGCACACGTGCTGTGGAGTCTATCCCAGGCTTTGAGTTCTTGTTTCCCTTAATAACCGCATATAGTCTTTCAATCTTAGTTGTATAGTAGCAAGGCAAGTCGGGAGTCATTTCAAAATATTGATTTTGTTTTAACCTTATTAGTTTGCATTTAAGAGTTGTCTGCATTTGTGTTAGATAAAACTACTGCAGCCTTTTTGGCATTCTAGATATAAGCGTCACACTCTTCTTCCATTTATTTTCCTTTGTTCTACTGCATTGTGAATTATTATTGTATGTTTATATTGTGTATATTATTGAGGTTGATATCTACAAGGGTTTGATGACTGGCTTGTTTAGGCCAGCGTTTTAACAGCCAGCACCAACCTCCTGAGATACCATACCTTGTGTCTCATTTGTTAGGCTACTGCATTGGACTCTTCCCATGGTTTTTGTTTCGTATTATTCTCGGTTCCTGAACGACTGGGCAAGATATGGATTGTTCTGAGAGTCTAGCAGTATTTTAGTTTAGCCCTTTTGCGTAGTTTAGAATAATCGTATAAGTACTCTTCTTGCAATACTACTAGCACTATCAACCCGAGTCGAATAGCCCCCCCCCCCCCCCCCCGACTCTTAGACAGTAGATATTTTTGTGTCTCCTTTATTACTGCTTTAATAGAGCAAAGAGGAAGATAACCCCTTTTCCTAGAGAACCTGCGTGTCTTGGTGTTTGAGTCAGATATTAAGAGCGTGTCTGTTGTAGAGTTAGTGGAGTATGGTGGGCAGGGTTTGGTGCATGACTTATGGCATTGTTGTCTTTTTATTACGGCGTTTCTCGTTGGACAGTGCTGTGGGCTAGGCTACTGGAACATCTGCTTTCCCCGAACCTCCCTTTGTAACATTATATATATATATATATATACTGTATATGAACTATATATATTCATTCCCATTTCAACATATAAACCTCATCCCCCCTCACTCCATCCCCCCCCCCCCCTATCCTTCACTATCTTATACGCCCTTTTCCTCCCTCTCTTCTTCCTCTCCCCTCCCCCCTCCAAACTTAAGGTTACTAAGTTCTCGTCTTGCAATCTAACTTGTATGTGGCGGTCACAGGGGGGTGAATGGGGGGAAGGTGGAAGGGGGGGGGGGGCAAGGGAGGCTCAGATAAATAGGCTAGATATGAGTTACATAGATACACAGGCTGCAGAGACCTTGCGGTCCCTACTAGGCAGTCCGGATTTAATGCTAACATAAAATTTGCTACAAAGTGGAAGGCAAGGATAGCAAAGCAGAAGGCTCTCTCTGCACCCTCCGACCATTGGTCGGCATGAAATTTAGTTGGGGAAACCAGTTCCCGGAATGAAAAAATTGATATACTACTGATGCTTAACCTATTATTGATATACTACTGATGCTTAACCTATTATTGATATACTACTGATGCTTAACCTATTATTGATATACTACTGATGCTTAACCTATTATTTTGATTTGCTTTTTGTTACCTATATTATTCCAAGAGAGAGAGAGAGAGAGAGAGAGAGAGAGAGAGAGAGAGAGAGACAAGGGGGGGGGGGGGAGAGATTGCAGGTTTGGAGGAAAAGAAGGTTATTGATGAACGGATGGGAAAAATAGTTTATAGATGCAAGACAGAGTTTAATGGTAAAATAATATAATTTATTTAATTCACTACCAACACCAAACACCTTCCAAGAAAGTAGAGTAATTTGAATATTTGAATATTTGAATATAGGAATCAAGGTTTCTTTATTGATATTCCCTGGACCTCTTTCTTTTCTAATGATGCACACTCCACCTTGAGCCACATACAAGATTTTGTAAAAATTGGAATGGAAACTTTTATTCCTCATCAAAAGTACAGTAAAAGATCTAATTCACCTAAATGGTTTGACCATAATTGTGCTAGAGTAACTGAACAAAAAGCAATAGCCTACAATGCATACACAAGATCAAAAACACATGAAGCCTTTAATTACTTTAGAAACATCAGAAATCATGCCAAAACTGTATTAAGCCTAACTAAATCAAACTTTCTCCACAAGCAGGCAAATAAACTTCTAAATAATCCAAATGATAACAAAATATGTTGGTCTACTCTTAACTCATTCAAATCCAACTTCACTACTGCTTCATCCATTCCACCATTAAAATCTCCGACTGGCAATCTTGTAAGTGACCCACGAGGTAAAGCTAACCTTCTTGCGGATATTTTCTCCACGAACTCAACCTTAGATGAAATAAATCAAGATGTCCCTGTACTTAATTTTAATTCGCCTGAAATTCCCTCACTTAATATCCACACCAGACATGTCAAAACTATTTTGCAGAATTTCTCAGTAGATAAGGCTCCTGGTCCAGATGAAATTCCTCCAATAGTACTTAAGAATTGCTCCTTGGTGCTCGCTCCTGTATTGGCAAACATTTTCCGTCTGTGTACTCATACCTCATGCTTCCCAGTACCCTGGAAAGAAGCAAACATCCATCCAGTTCCTAAAAAAGGTGCCTCTTCAGATCCATCAAACTACAGACCAATAGCTATAACTTCCACTCTTGGTAAAGTCTTTGAAATTATATTAAATAATCACATAATTAAGCATCTTGAGAATAATAAATTAATCAGTGATAGGCAATATGGTTTTAGACGATGTCGATCAACTGCAGACATTCTTTGCCTCAAATCAACCAAGCTACAGACCAACATGGTGAAACCCATACAATAGCACTGGATATATCAAAGGCATTTGATAGAGTCTGGCATCAATCCTTATTGTCGAAGATGTTACACTACGGCCTTGCATCATTAGTTCCACTAATTTCTTCTTATCTTCATAACAGAAAAATATGTGTAATGGTAGATGGCCTTTATTCTCAATTTCACTCAATAAATGCTGGTGTTCCCCAGGGATCAGTTTTGGCCCCAACTCTGTTCCTCATTCATATCAATGATCTCATATCTACCACTCATAATCCAATACATTCCTACTGCAGATGACTCAACACTCCACAGTTCCTTCACATTTACCAATTCTTTCACCCAACCCGATCTTATAAATTCAAAAATAAACACTGCAATTTCTCTGAACCAGGACCTTTCTAGAATTAATGAATGGGGACAAAAGAATCTAATTTCCTTTAATGCACAGAAAACCAAGTACATTCAATTTTCTAACCGACAGAATCTCACTGACTCCCATATATTTTTTAATGATGTAAATATTCCCACTTCCCCTAGTATTGACATTCTCGGTGTAACATTAACTACTAACTTGAGCTGGACACATTGTGTTAGAAGCATTGCTAAGAATGCCTCTAAAAAAACTGGGACTCCTGTACAGAGTTCGAGAATTCTTCACTGACGAGCAGTTGGCCGTAATATATAAAAGTCATGTGCGTTCTCAGATGGATTACTGTTCACCTCTGTGGAGTGGAAGTGGAGTGGTTGCATTGAGGCAGTTGGACAAAATTCAAAATAAAGCTATTAGATTAATCAATAACCCTGCAATCACACAGGACCTTCCTACATTATCCATACGAAGAAACGTTGCATCCCTTGCATTATTCTACAGATAGTTTCACAGCAATTGTTCCGAGGAACTTGCTTCAATTGTGCCGCCTCTCCACATCTTTCCCCGTAGAACTAGGGCAGCTGAGAACGCCCATGAATTTACACTTTCTCCTCCACAATACAGAACTTCTGCTTATCAGAATTCATTTATCCCCAGAGCTACTACTCTTTGGAATTCACTTCCCTCGAATTGCTTTCCACAACTTACAATCTACAAATGTTTAAATCCAGTTACAAACATTTTATGAATGGAGGATGCCTTTAGGCACATGGGACCTTTTTGTTTTATCTGTGTTTTTCCTTCCTCCGTTCATTGTCTCTTAAAAAAATATATATATATATATATATATATATATATATATATATATATATATATATATAGGTAGGAGCAGGTTGTCAAACTAAAGTAGAGGCCTTTCTTGTTTTGTCTTAATTATTGTATATGCAAAGATCAAATTGTGGTTTATAGTTCACATTATGTTTTCGGAAGTGATCAAAAGGTCAAACAAGGCTATTTCTTGATAATTGTCTTGTACTGTATGCCTTCTCACATTCATTTACTTCTTCCAACAACATTGCTCCGGCTTGACAGGTTTGAATGTAGATAAGAGGCAAGGGTTTTATAATAGGGGAATGGCAAAGTGGGGAAAAGATTGTTGTTATGAATTTTATTTCTCGTTTCACTCCTTCTGTACCAGCGACGTCTTTTTAATTTCTGTCTAGCTCTATTAAGAGGCTTTTGTCCAGTTTAAGATGGATAAGTGGTAGTTAAATGTGTTTGGTAAGCTAGTTCGAAGCCTGTTAATTGCTGGAGATAATTTTCAAGCTTAGTATAATCGTCTAATAGTTGCCAGATTATGATGAAAAGGACGTCACCGGTACTGAAGGGGTTAATTGCTCTCTCTCTCTCTTTCTCTCTCCTTCTTTCCCTCTCCCTCCCCTCCCTCATTCTCAACTCAGAACCACTATTTTTTTTCTATCACACACATCTCCCACCTCTCTCTTTCTCTCTCAGCCCCCTCCCTCCCCATTCCCTACCTTCCTCATTCTTAACTTTGAAGCACTATTTGTTTTCTGTCACACCTCTCATCCCCCTTCCTCTTTCCTCTCCCCCCTTTTCTTTCCAGTCCCTCATTCTCAACTCTGAAACAATATTACCTCCTCCACTCCCTTATATTTTTAACCCAGAAGCACTATGTTTTTATTCTGTCACTTCCACTTTTATCCAGCGCTCTCTATTTCCCAGCTCAGTCGATTTCTCCTGTATCTGATTAACACCCCCCCCCCCCCTCCCCCCCAAAAAAAAATCCCAAACTTCATGGCGACTGCTGAAGTATGCCAGGACAATCGACTCACATTCTTGTTCTCTCTGCCTGTCTGGATGTTTGTCTGGACCTTGCTTTGATATGTTTGTTGGTTTGTGTGCAAGGATTCTGAAAGTTTGTGTTAGAAGCTTTTATGTATGTATATATAATTATATATATATATATATATATATATATATATATATATCGGGTATATATATATATACCGGTATATATATATATATTTTTTTTTTTTTTTTTTTTTGTCGGGCTATAGTAATTACAGCTCGTGATATAGTCTATATATTACTAAAATCCAGATATGGATTTTTAGACCATTAATAAACTCGACAGGAACTCCCCGAATACGTTCTTAATAGCACAATAAGTATTCAACTAGGTACTACAAAACTCAATGACAACACACAGGAGAGTTATACACACAAGTTTATTTAAAGGCATAGAAATATGTCTTCATATATAGGCTTGGTTTATATAGATAATTCGGGCTATAATATTACCTTAATAATTATGGGAATTATAAGGTAATAGCGAATGTACAGTATACAAATAGAATAGACCAAGATAAGATCAACATTAATTCAGTGTTGGTAATAAACAAACAGGAAATATGCAATTAAATAAACACGTGACATATAGTATCAACCCTTAATAATAATAATAATGCGGGTCGAGTGTCTTACGTGAATGAAACAGCAATAAAGATATATATTAATATTCTCGATATACAAGAGAATGAATGAATTGAGAGTAAAAACAAATTCACAAGCAGTGAGCGAATGTACTAGGTGGGGCGCGCGGGCTCGAGCTAGGTAGGGCTCCTCAGGTAAACGCGACCTTTAACCCTTTCACGCTCATATGACGCAGAGGTTGCCAGATTAGCAATAAGAAATAGAGTTCTCTCACTTATAATTACCTCTCCAAAATTAGTTTTCTGCCCACAGCTAACTCAAAGACAACTGCAGAGGTTGAAGTAACTTAACTAAAGGTTTATAAATACCCCTGATGGTAACAAAGGCTTTAAAGTATCCCTAATAGGCTCAAAATCGCGTCATATGTCGGAGAGGGTTAATAAGCTAGCGTGTCAGGTCAATAACTTCACTGCGCGGTTGACAAAATAATACAATTCTGGTTTGTGTAAATATGAACTTGTTCTCAGAGATATTACAATGAAACGGGATATAAGTGATTGCTTATTTATTTTCACATTTCACTATATATGTAACTCAAATTAAGTAATTTAGGAGTTGAACTGTATATTCACTTCAATCGAACGTATGCAATAATTACGAACTCGGTCGAGGAATTCAGATTTAAAGTTATTAATATATTTATAACTGAATTAAGGAAAAATAAATATCAACTGAATATAAAGACAAAGTCTAATCAATCAAAGACGATTAATTAATAGATGTCCTGGCAACGCTTGTAATGGCAATAGCGTAAGGAATAAATTAATAAGATATTAGTTATGTTAATAGTGACGCACAAGACGAAGTTGTACCATGAAAATACTCAGAAGGGTATTAACAAGATGTCTGAACGGGTTAACAGAGTCTTATGAAGGGTATTAACAAGATGTCTGAACGGGTTAACAGAGTCTTATGAAGGGTATTAACAAGATGTCTGAACGGGTTAACAGAGTCTTATGAAGGGTATTAACAAGATGTCTGAACGGGTTAACAGAGTCTTATGAAGGGTATTAACAAGATGTCTGAACGGGTTAACAGAGTCTTATGAAGGGTATTAACAAGATGTCTGAACGGGTTAACAGAGTCTTATGAAGGGTATTAACAAGATGTCTGAACGGGTTAACAGAGTCTTATGAAGAATTCACGTTGACAAGTGGTGTATTCGAGAGGATGGAAAATTTAGATAAAAGACTGCAATGCTAGAATTCCTAGAACATAAGAATCAAAATTATCTACATCAATACTCGCATGAACGATAATACTAGTTCATACAATAATCACAACAACGATTGAGTAACCGTATGAGAGATGGGGGGACTTAGAAAGCATATAACTGGGGGAATTATAAGTTTTACACTGGAATCAATTATATATGAAATTGGGCGGGGGTTCTAGGTAATTAGTTATGAATTAAGAAGGGGAATCAAAACACGAAATACACGTCGACCTGAACTTACAACACACATAACAGAATACATATATTAGGAAAATCTGTGAGTACGTGGCGTGATAAATGAATGAGCACAAGTATATAACGTATGCGTATGACGTTCTAGAGGGTATTTAAACAGGAGTAATATAGGATCTTGAACACAGGTCTTAGACAAGAATTACTATTAATTTAAGAAGGATTAACAGGTACGCAATTACAAGGATCTTGGGCACAGATCTGTTTACAATCACACGCTTACACGATTCACATATTTTAACCTATACCTCAACAACAATAATCACAACTTCAAGATATACAGAGACACTTAGGGTAAGTTTGGAGGGTACAAAGGAGTACAAAGGAAATCAAGCAACAACAGATCTGGTGACCGTTCAAGGCTGCTAGGCCTCCAAAACACTGAGGATCAATTGTCCAAACAGTGGTTTAGAGTGGGAAAGGGAACTACTGCCCAGGAACTAATGTCCGTGGCAGGAATAGGAAGTTAGTAGGGGACAGATGGGTTAGTAACTGAGGGGGGGGATAAAATAAAGTTATTCATTTACAAACTCAGTCAGTCGCGGGTTTGATGCAAGATATTTGTCTAGACGAAGTTTAAATGAATCAACGGTGCTGCAGTCTATAACGTCTCGGGGAAGCCCATTCCACAAGTTGACAACTCGATTGAAGAAGAAATTCTTAGATTCGTGCGAGTTAAAAGATTTGCCGATAATTTTGCACCCGTTTCCCCGCGTGTAATTAGATTGGTCGATAGTGAAGTACTTACTACAGTTCATATTGTCGATGCCTTTGATGATTTTGAACACTTGAATTAAGTCGCCTCTTAATCTGCGCTGGGATAAAGAAAATAGATTTAATTCTCTAAGACGCTCCTCGTATGGTTTGTTCTTTAGGCTAGGTATAATTTTGGTAACTGTACGTTGAACTCGTTCTAGCTTGTCTATATCTTTTAGGTAATAAGGGCACCAGGATTGAACGCAGTATTCCAGAAGAGGGCGGACTAAGGAATTGTAAAGGGTTAGAACTACTTCTTTGGATTTATGCTCAAATGACCTGCCTATCAAGCCAATTATTTTGTTTGCTTTCTTAACAACTTCTGAATATTGTTGACTCGGTTTTAGGTTACTCGATATTGTGAGAGCACAGGGCTGGTCGACGTAGAGCGTAGGTTCTAGGGCAGCACCTCAGGAATGTAGGGTGTCACTCGAGCAGTACTTCAGGTTCCCGATGTCAGAGGGCACCACAGGTCGAGCACTTTCACTAGGAGGGGCCAGGGCTGGGGCAAGCTTTAGCTGTGGTTAGCTGTCCTGTCCTTTTCAGGCTAAGTACAGTACCGCATGGTTGGTTTGCATACTTTTCTCCTAAATCTTTGAAGCAATATCTGACTTAATTCTTGACTCTCGTTTATACAGTCTTTTGGGAATTCGTACTAATAGTAGACATGGCTGGGGCATATATATAGGTGTACTTATATACTAGGTAACATATTCATATCATATAAATCATTTATTTATCGTATTCTGAGATAATTCTTACTTCTTAGGATTACATCATCCTCCAGACTCTTAGACATATTGATGTATTGCTGGCCTATTAGTGCTTCTTGTTTGGAGGTTATTGGATATACCGGACCGGCATAACTGGTACTCCTGTTCAGGTCCATTTGTATCTGTAATCTTATGGTCGCTGGTGTGCAACTTGCATAAACATTGCTTCATCGTAGTGTAGATCTGGTGAAGGAAGGAATACCGGCCCGTCATTGGCTGGTGTCGTTTGAAGGCAGGGCTATGATTGGCTGATGCAGTTTCCCATGCTCATAACTGCTTCTGGGCGTGAAAGAAAATGAGGGGCTCTGGGTGATAGGGGTGGCTCCTGCATTTTCTTACTTCTTCGTTATTTCCTGGTGATGGGTTTGACTGGTGGACCCAGCTGCAGACTGGCAATTCTGCAACTGGTTGTTGCATGTGGTGGTAGCAACCCCATCATATCATATATATATATAGACCGGTATATACTATGTCTCTGTACCCTATAAATACCAAGTTTATATAATTCGCATCATATTTCACTACAAAATCTTCAAATATCTGAACAAATTTTATGGGAACTTTGCAATTTGCCGTCCGCTGAAAAGAAACAGCCTATAGTTACCTATAACGTAGTCGTTCTTTCGTGTCTCTATATACCTGTGTACATCTGAGGTGAAGCCATTAATTCCGGGGGCTGAAGAGTGATTGGTGCTTCTGAATGCTTGTGTGTTTGATTTTTATGGGCAAACTGGTATATGTGTTCTCCTGTCACCTCATTTTCCTTTCTCGTGTCTCTCGCTAATCCTCCTTACCCCTTGTGGGAGTAAGGGTTGGGTACTGACTGACTGACTAACATATACCTGTGTTTCTCATCCTGCCTCCCTGTCTATGTTTCTGTCTGTTGATTAGTGAATCAATCATTGCTAACTTTGTCAATGCTTTACATGTTCTCTCTCCCGTCTCACTAATTCGCCTTTCCATTGCTTTCTATTTGGTATTCTAATGTATTTTCTCTCTACATTTTAACTCTCGACTCTCCATGCCTCCCTGTTACATAATCTAGTTTATTTTCTGTCTACACTTCTAGTTGTGATTCTCCATGTCTCCCTGGTACGTAATCTACTCTCTTTTCTGTCTACACTTTTAGTTGTGATTCTCCATGTCTCCCTGGTACGTAATCTACTCTCTTTTCTGTCTACACTTCTAGTTGTGATTCTCCATGTCTCCCTGGTACGTAATCTACTCTCTTTTCTGTCTACACTTCTAGTTGTGATTCTCCATGTCTCCCTGGTACGTAATCTACTCTCTTTTCTGTCTACACTTCTAGTTGTGATTCTCCATGTCTCCCTGGTACATAATCTACTCTCTTTTCTGTCTACACTTTTACACATAACTGTCCATGCTTCCCTGTTACGTCATCTGCCTTCTTTCTTTGTCTATTATTTGATTAGTGATTCTCCATACCTCCCTGTTGCGTAATCTACTATCTTTTCTGTCTACACTTTTACTCCCGCTTCTCCTTCCCCTGCTATAATATCCACCCCTGACAACCATCTGGGCGGAGGGAACGTAAATATCACCTCCGTAAAACCCCCTTTACCGACCCGGTTATCGACAAGTGAGACAATCTGGTGAACGAGGCGGCCCCGTGTACGGCATTAGGACATTTTAAGGGGGTTGTGCTTGTTTTTTGGTCTATATACTTATGTTAATATATTTTTTAGTTTCCTCGGTAGACTTCCACCAAGCTTAACAAAACATCCCCTAGACCTCCTTTCAAGATAAAGTTGTACATTTTTCGGTAGAAAAATGTCCCGGCCGAAGGCCTGTTCCTCTTAAAATACAGGCTTGCTATCGCTCGCCAGGTAAAAAATCGACACCTAAATGACACGAAAAGTCTTATTAATGAAAATAAATGGGGCGAAAGGTATTAAAATCGCCTAACTAATGGGGCCTAACATCTTAAAATCTAAAAACTAATATGCGGTAGAAGGGGGTCCAGACAAACGAGTCATCTCCCCTTAAAGCGGCGGGCGACAGCTGGCGAGAGTCAAGCAGTAATGTCGCTGTCAACCCGTTCTGTACCGGCGACGTCTTTGTACTTTATTCTGGCTTCTGTTAGACGATTTCATTCAGTTAAAAAAGGGCTTCCAGCAATTAACTGATTTCGAACAATCTGACTTAACCCATTTTACTATCACAGATCCTTCTTAAACTGCAGAAAATCCTCTAAATATAGCTAGAATAAAATATAATAGACGTCGCCGGTATAGAAAGGGTTAAAAGTTCGTGATCCACTTTCGTAATAATATTCTACTTTATTTTACTCTCTTGATCTCCATATAAGATATCAGTCTGTAGATTCGTGGGTCAAAAATCGTAAACTAATTGTATTATAAGAATTCAACATGATACTTCTTTCTTCAATACAAAATAACACATATATGGTCTGTATCTATCTATCTATTGCCGGACACCGTGATCCCCGAAGGGGTGGCCACGCATGAAACGCCCCCATGTACCTCTGTCCCCAGCCAGTCGACGCCACTCCTCCCATCCAGCACCGCCTTCGCTCATATACTTCTTAACTCCATCCTTCCACCTCTCACTCGGTCTACCTCTCCCTCTCTGTCCTTCCACCTCACTCTCGTACACTTTCTTAGTAATTCTCTCGCTTTCCATACGTCCACATGCCCGAACCATCTCAAGGTGTTCCTTTTCACACTGTCCATCATATCTACATCCACACCACACTTCTCTCGTACTTCCTCATTCGTCTGTCTATCCCTCCATGTAACTCCACACGCACTTCTCAAGCAACTCATTTCCACCCCTCTCACTCTTGGTTTGAGTCTCCATGCACTTAGTAAATCGACTTACTTGACTCCTTTAGTATCCAAATCAAGTCAAATATAATATTCCATCTTCCCACTTCAACTATATTATACACTCTTTGGAATAAATTATCCTCCCAAAATTAGCTTCCTACCTTTCTGATTCGAATTTATTTCACTCTCTTTTCACTCTGTCGATATGAGAATAGTATACCTTAAAACGACACCAGACAGAGTTTAAGTGTGATGACTTATTCGTGTATGTTATAGGAATTTGATTTTGTTATATATTTATTTGTGCTCTATGTATTTATGCATACGTCTTTCACCTAGGTCTTTATTTATTTATGTATATATTTATTTATATATTTATTTATCTATATAGGCCTACTTGTGTAATGTATATGTATCTATTTATTCCTTTTACAAAATAAATAACCACAATTGAACTTCTGGAGGTAGGATCTGACTTACGGGAGGGACTGTACGTAACTCAGAGACAGTCCCGGTAACTAGTGTATTCTCAAGTTTGGACACTGACTACCGATGTTAATCCTATACAAAACCATCCCTTCGTAATGTCAACCTCATTATGTACGGTAATTCGCGTGTATCTTGCAGCACACATACTCATTTTCTTACCCAAAACAGTATGCTATGCTGGGCCATTATTTTGGCGATTTTAACACCTTTCGCCCCATTTCGTTGTAATTTTTAAGCCCTTTCTTACCATTTAGGTGTCGATTTCATCCTGGCGAGCGATAGCGAGCCTGAAATATTAAGAGGAAGCGGCCCTTGGCCGGGATTATTTTCTACCGGAAAATTTACAAATTTATCCTGAAGGGGGATCTAGTTTTTTTTTCTTCTAAGCTTGATGGAGGTCTAGCGAGGAAACTAAGAAATAAAGGCATGAATTAATTAATATACCAATTAAACGGTCCATCTCCCCTCAAAGTAAGAATAATGCAACTGATCGTAACACTCATTGGCAGTACCGGGTAGTCAGTTACTCAGCTGATCGTACCTTAGCGTACACAAGTGTTAACTTGCTTAAAGTACGTCTTTGTCTCCGACTTTTGACGACAAGTACATGCACTGAGAAAAGTATCAGCCAAGGGTATCATTTCGTGGACCTCTATGTTTTCTTAATTCAACTGTCTGGATTGATTTTTAGGTAGAACTTGTTTTTCAATAATTAGTATAGACTGTATAGTTTTTTAGTTAATGTATAAACAATTATATTCACACATTCGTTTCCAGATATTTATACATCCATAATTAGAAGTAGGTGAAGGGCACGAATATTTAGGAGTGGGCTAGAGACTATGGCATCCGAGTGTACATGAGAATACTCGGGAATGGAAAAGTTGCGAGATTGGTAAACACGTGATATAAGACCAATTATCTTGAATGATTGATCTCAATATATATCGAATCTAAATAAATCGCTGTAATAAAATTCGCATGACCTAAGACTTTTATAGTCTAGCTCAATACATATAGCTCGAATGTCAAGAAATGCTCACATATATTTAAGGTGAGATGGGTAGCTTTTCTAGATCCCCTTCTCCCTCATGTTTAACCACATTAGTTTTCAGATTTTAAGATGTTTGTCCCATTAGTTTGTCGATTTTAAGACCTTTCGCCCCATTTCCTTGTCAATATTTAGACCTTTCGTGTTGTTGTCGATGTTTTTCCTGGCGAACGATAGGGAGCCTGTAATTTGGAAGAACCGGTCTTTGGCCGGGACATTTATCTACTGTAAAATGTACAAATTAATGTAGAAGGGGGATCTAATGGATGCTTTTTTTCTGTTTAATAGAGGTCTAGGGAAGAAACTAGAACAATAATTAATAAATGAAACAAATCTACCAAAAACGGCCCATCTCCCTCTTAATATGTCCGAACAACAATAAAGTCATTCAATAATCGACTACTTCCTTTTTCTTTTTTTTTTAAAGACCTCCGTCTACGTATTGAGAAAAACCTGTTATCCTCCGGCAAATTGTGGGGTTGAGTGAGTGAAGGGGGAGACAGTGAATGAAGGAGGATACATGTTTTTCATAATACGTGTTGCTAGCCCCAAACGCGCGAGCAACTGTGGCTTTCAACCATCCGACACATCCCCTTTTATTTATGTACATCACACATGTTACATACAAATAAAGTTTATGTTTTGTTTTACCCTACTGTGGAAAGACTACGGATACACCACTCCTGCCCGGGCCTCACACAGTGGCATGACCCAATCCAGTCGAACTGAGCTCATGACGCTGGTGGCATTGCCCCGGAGGATAGCCATCCCTAGTCTTTGCTTGAGCCAGAGGGTTTCCCGGGGTTCTCCTGAAACTTCTCTGATTTTACGGCCTATTTCATTCACCATCTTAGGGGTGGTAGGGCCGAAGACTCCTGAAGTTTCGAATGCCAGGGGCTCGAACTGATGATTTCTGGCGATGGCTTGATATTTTTCTCGCTTTTTATTTTCTGCTATCCGGGCGGCTTCACCTGCTTCGTCGGCGTTTCTGGCGATGTTGGTTGTGGAGAAAGTGTCAACACATGTGGCATCCCACACGAGGCACCGGCCATTCTTGTAAGGGAAAGTGGTCATCCCCTCTGGCCGTTTGCCGTCTTCTCTGTGAAGTCCATGTGGTTCGAGGATTGATGCACGGTTAGCACTCTGCAGGGCCCGTTTTATGACATCATTTAGTGCAGAGTGTCTTGGCAGGCGGCCTGCGTTGTAATTACATAACAAGGCATGGTGACCTTGAGCATCCATCCCCCCACCACACTTGCAAGTGTGTGGGTGACAAACTGCCGCACCCACTCTGAGCGCGATGGCAACCCGGAGCGCTTCAGCATCCAAGTGAGTTCCAAGAGGTGGGATGGGGATGGCGTGTAACCACAAGCCACTCTCCGAACGGGCGGCTGCCTGGAGGCCTGCTTTTGCAACCTGGTCTGCATTGGTTAGGAGATTTTCTTGAGTTTTCTTCGCCGAGATGGTATCCCACGCTTTCTGCTTGCTCCTGGAGGTACCCTGAGGCTCCTCCTCTACTCCTGTACTTTCCTTCCAGGTGTTAATCGCTGCTGTTACGTCCCCATTAAGTGTCATTCCGGGTTGAGAAGAAAGGATGGACACTACAAGGTCGTTGGTCGCAATGAGGGAAGAGATAAAGGCTGGGGAGGCAATATCCGAGGCTCTCCGTATGCCCAAGCCCCCGAGGCGAACAGGAAGGGTGGCTTGTATCCAGGTCCGTTCTTTAAATTCCACGTTGGTGATGCTGGTCACTGCTTCTCGGATTATGCTGTCTAATTCTTGGAGGCCACCATTGTTCGTGTAAGTCATCGATGAGGCGCAGGAGGTATTGGAGTTTTGGGATGGAGAAACGGTTCTTGAGAAGGGCCAGAGCTGAGTGGGCATCGATGTGTATCAGGCGACTCACGAGACGTTGAAGCTCCTCCTTTTTAACTTGAAGTGCTGGTGGGATTGGTGCCAGAGTTAGAGGGGAACCTAATAGGGTTTGCTGGTGCTCCTGAAGGATCTTTACATCTGGCAATATGCCTCGAAACAGGGCCTGAGTCTCTTCTCCTTGTTCACGTATGTGGTTGAGGAGGACAAGTTCACATTTGTTGTCATTTATCACTAGCCCAGCCTGGCCGAGGTCAGTTACGATGTTATTTAGGTCGGTTAGAACGTTCTCTACTGACCCAAGGTTGCATCGTCCAGGTACCATACATTCAGTTCTGACCTTACATTGTTAGCTGCTGCATCCACCCCTATTGAGAAAAGAGCAGGACCACCTGGATCTCCCTGCTGTAATCCGGTCGCTGATGGGATTACCGTCTCGCCAAAAATCAGGATTGAAGGTTTGGAATAAGCCTGCCAAAGTAGGGGGTACAGAGTGGGGATGTGTTCTTGAGCTGCACGGAGGAAGACATCCCTGCGAATGCTGTTGAATGCGTTCCGCATGTCAATCTTTAGAAGCACTCGTTTTTCTTGGGCTTGGCTGAGGTAGGTGCGGGTTGTGTGTACAGCAGCTTCACACCCCCCTGGAGTTCCGAAACCTAGTTGAACTGGTCTTAAGTGTTGACCTAGGCCATTCGAGAGTGGCCCACCTTTGTGGCAAGGCGGCGGAAGATGTTCCCTACTGCTATTGGGCGCACACCCCCATCTTTATTTGCCAGTGCACAGAGTGATGCCCCAAAAAATAGGGGTGTGGCACAGTCGGGTACTTCCCCTCTTAAAACCATGTTGATGAATTTGGTGAGGGTTTCCAAGAGTGCCTCCCCAGCAGCTCCTGATCCCTGACCCAAGAGGCCTTTGAAGTGGGCGGGTCGGATACCATCTGGGCCCGCGGCTGAGCCTGCTGGGAATGAAGTCACTGCGGCAACCACCTGCTCCTTCGTGACAACTAAAGGTTGGCGCATCTGGTCATTTGGGGCAGGGGGGAGGTTTAGGTCCCTAGGTGTAGGTGGGTGCTTTTCTTGTAGGGCTTCAACAACTTCGGTGCCTTGACCAGCAAAATCTTCTGAAGAGGACAACAGTCTGACGGCCCCTTTGATGTCACTATCCGCCAGCTTCGCCGCGACCCTCTTACGTAGCTGTTCAGCCTCTTCCTCTTCCTTGTCCTGTTGCTTCTGGGCCCTGTTTGGTTGCTGTTCGGGGGGTTCCACCAGTTTGTTTCCATCCATATTCTGTGCTACTTGACGTTTCACTCTGGTGGCTAGTGAAACCTGAAGATGGTCTTGTATGTTGGTTCTGGGTGGTTTTCGGAGGGCCCCATAGGAGAAACCCAGGAGCCGTGCCCATGCGAGGGGTGTCTTGAGCTGTAGGGCCTGCTTTATGATGGTTGTAAGGGCCTCCGCCACTTGGATTCTGGCTCCTATAGGTACCCGGGCAAGGACCTGGATCCGCGCTTTCCATTTGGTCACAAGTTGGGTCAGGTCGGCGACCGGTGTTGCCGGTATTGGCCCGGTTGGCTCTGCAGTGGGCCCTGGGCATGCGAGACATTTCCAGTTTGGTTGTTCTCCTGATGTTTTCTTTGTCAGCTTAGCACAAGATAAATGAATAGATCTAAGACAGCCGGAACATTTTCGCGAATTCATTCTTGCATTGGTTTTTCCGCACTTAAAACACTTAGTATCTGCTAGGCCATAGTCTTCCAAGATTATCCGTTCCTCTGCCTCTACCAAGCCGACCTCCTGATCTTCCCGTGGTGCTTCCATCTCTGCCATGTCTCCCTTGTTTCAGAAACCCCGGGAAATCTCTCCTGGCACATATCTAGATTATTGCTGTTATTATTAATGTATAATTGGCTGGATGCATAAAAATTCACATATCATAGTCAACCTTTCTGATGGGATATGTAAAAAAAAAAAAAAAAAAAAAAAAAAAAAAAAATCACATATCATAGTCAACCTTTCTGATGGGCAATTGGCCTGCTTCTCCTAAAGCTAAGTGGTTAAATGTATAAATCCTCGGCATTGGGCACCGGTACAACTAAAAGATCTAACTGATTGAAGGGAAGCACGCCAATTATATCCTATGATTACTTACACTGGCGACGCCACCCTGATGTTGAGTATTAATAAATGCTTAGGATATTAATAATGCTGTCAACATCAAGATAGGGAGAGAGCCAGAGAGTGAGCGAGAGCCAGGATCTGAGTGGGTAACCGAATCTAGGACAGCAGTTATGGAAAAATGCTTAAATTGTACAAAATGTTAAGAGAGAAAGAGAGAGGGAGAGAGAGCAGGGTCGGGGGCGAGGGAGAAAGAAAGCGAGCTGGAGAGGGGGCTGGTCTGGTTGGGTATTGAAAGATGCTAGGGAAAAACAAATAACTAAAATGAGAGATTTCCCGGGGTTTCTGAAACAAGGGAGACATGGTAGAGATGGAAGCACCACGGGAAGATCAGGAGGACGGCTTGGTAGAGGCAGAGGAACGGATAATCTTGGAAGACTATGGCCTAGCAGATACTAAGTGTTTTAAGTGCGGAATAACCAATGCAAGAAAGAATTCGCGAAAATGTTCCAGCTGTCTTAGATCTATTCATTTATCTTGTGCTAAGCTGACAAAGAAAACATCAGGAGAACAACCAAACTGGAAATGTCTCGCATGCCCAGGGCCCACTGCAGAGCCAACCGGGGCAACACCGGCAACACCGGTCGCCAACTTGACCCAACTTGTGACCAAATGGAAAGCGCGGATCCAGGTCCTTGCCCGGGTACCTAAAGGAGCCAGAATCCAAGTGGCGGAGGCCCTTACAACCATCATAAAGCAGGCCCTACAGCTCAAGACACCCCTCGCATGGGCACGGCTCCTGGGTTTCTCCTATGGGGCCCTCCGAAAACCACCCAGAACCAACATACAAGACCATCTTCAGGTTTCACTAGCCACCAGAGTGAAACGTCAAGTAGCACAGTATATGGATGGAAACAAACTGGTGGAACCCCCCGAACAGCAACCAAACAGGGCCCAGAAGCAACAGGACAAGGAAGAGGAAGAGGCTGAACAGCTATGTAAGAGGGTCGCAGCGAAGCTGGCGGATAGTGACATCAAAGGGGCCGTCAGACTGTTGTCCTCTTCAGAAGGTTTAGCTGGTCAAGGCACCGAAGTTGTTGAAGCCCTACAAGAAAAGCACCCACCTACACCTAGGGACCTAAACCTCCCCCCTGCCCCAAATGACCAGATGCGCCAACCTTTAGTTGTCACGAAGGAGCAGGTGGTTGCCGCAGTGACTTCATTCCCAGCAGGCCCGCGGGCCCAGATGGTATCCGACCCGCCCACTTCAAAGGCCTCTTGGGTCAGGGATCAGGAGCTGCTGGGGAGGCACTCT
This sequence comes from Paralithodes platypus, assembly GCA_032716605.1. Classification (NCBI taxonomy): domain Eukaryota; kingdom Metazoa; phylum Arthropoda; class Malacostraca; order Decapoda; family Lithodidae; genus Paralithodes; species Paralithodes platypus. The sequence goes on along the minus strand of CM064527.1, from coordinate 42,039,656 downwards.
TGGAAACCATCACCAAATTCATCAACATGGTTTTAAGAGGGGAAGTACCCGACTGTGCCACACCCCTATTTTTTGGGGCATCACTCTGTTGGCAAAAAAAGATGGCGGTGTGCGCCCAATAGCAGTAGGGAACACCTTCCGCCGCCTTGCCACAAAGGTAGGTTTGAAACCACTCTCGAATGGCCTAGGTCAACACTTAAGACCAGTTCAACTAGGTTTCGGAACTCCAGGGGGGTGTGAAGCTGCTGTACACGCAACCCGCACCTACCTCAGCCAAGCCCAAGATAAACGAGTGCTTCTAAAGATTGACATGCGGAACGCATTCAACAGCATTCGCAGGGATGTCTTCCTCCGTGCAGCTCAAGAACACATCCCCACTCTGTACCCCTTACTTTGGCAGGCTTATTCCAAACCTTCAATCCTGATTTTTGGCGAGACGGTAATCCCATCAGCGACCGGGTTACAGCAGGGAGATCCAGGTGGTCCTGCTCTTTTCTCAATAGGGGTGGATGCAGCAGCTAACAAAGTAAGGTCAGAACTGAATGTATGGTACCTGGACGATGCAACCTTGGGTGGGTCAGTAGAGAACGTTCTAACCGACCTAAATAACATCGTAACTGACCTCGGCCAGGCTGGGCTAGTGATAAATTACACCAAATGTGAACTTGTCCTCCTCAACCACACACGTGAACAAGGAGAAGAGACTCAGGCCCTGTTTCGAAACATATTGCCAGATGTAAAGATCTTTCAGGAGCACCAGCAAACCCTATTAGGTTCCCCACTAACTCTGGCAGCAATCCCACCAGCACTTCAAGTTAAAAAGGAGGAGCATCAACGTCTCGTGAGTCGCCTGATACACATCGATGCCCACTCAGCTCTGGCCCTTCTCAAGAACTGTTTCTCCATCCCAAAACTCCAATACCTCCTGCGCACATCGATGACTTACACGAACAATGGTGGCCTCCAAGAATTAGACAGCATAATCCGAGAAGCAGTGACCAGCATCACCAACGTGGAATTTAAAGAACGGGCCTGGACACAAGCCACCCTCCCTGTCTGCCTCGGGGCCTTGGGCATACGGAGAGCCTCGGATATTGCCTCCCCAGCCTTTATCGCTTCCCTCATCGCGACCAACCACCTCGTATTGTCCATCCTTTCTTCTCAACCCGGAATGACACTTAATGGGGACGTAACAGCAGCGATTAACACCTGGAAGGGAAGTACAGGAGTAGAGGAGGAGCCTCAGGGTACCTTCAGGAGCAAGCAAAAAGCGTGGGATACCATCTCGGCGAAGAAAACTCAAGAAAATCTCCTAACCAATGCAGACCAGGTTGCAAACGCACGCCTCCAGGCAGCCGCCCGTTCGGAGAGTGGCTTGTGGTTACACGCCATCCCCATCCCACCTCTTTGGAACTCACTTGGATGCTGAAGCGCTCCGGGTTGCCATCGCGCTCAGAGTGGGTGCGGCAGTTTGTCACCCACACACTTGCAAGTGTGGTGGGTGGATGGATGCTCAAGGTCACCATGCCTTGTCATGTAATTATAACGCAGGCCGCCTGCCAAGACACTCTGCACTAAATGATGTCATAAAACGGGCCCTGCAGAGTGCTAACCGTGCATCAATCCTCGAACCACATGGACTTCACAGAGAAGACAGCAAACGGCCAGATGGGATGACCACTTTCCCTTACAAGAATGGCCGGTGCCTCGTGTGGGATGCCACATGTGTTGACACTTTCTCCACAACCAACATCGCCAGAAACGCCGACGAAGCAGGTGAAGCCGCCCGGATAGCAGAAAATAAAAAGCGAGAAAAATATCAAGTTATCGCCAGAAATCATCAGTTCGAGCCCCTGGCATTCGAAACTTCAGGAGTCTTCGGCCCTACCACCCTTAAGATGGTGAATGAAATAGGCCGTAAAATCAGAGAAGTTTCAGGAGAACCCCGGGAAACCCTCTGGCTCAAGCAAAGACTAGGGATGGCTATCCTCCGGGGCAATGCCACCAGCGTCATGAGCTCAGTTCGACAGGACTGGTTCATGCCACTGTGTGAGGCCCGGGCAGGAGTGGTGTATCCGTAGTCTTTCCACAGTAGGGTAAAACAAAACATAAACTTTATTTGTATGTAACATGTGTGATGCACATAAATAAAAGGGGATGTGTCGGATGGTTGAAAGCCACAGTTGCTCGCGCGTTTGGGGCTAGCAACACGTATTATGAAAAACATGCATCCTCCTTCATTCACTGTCCCCCCCTTCACTCACTCAACCCCACAATTTGCCGGAGGATAACAGGTTTTTCACAATACGTAGACGGAGGTCTTTTTAAAAAAAAAAACTAAAATGATAAAGAGCGATCTGAAGTTATAGAAACCAAAAAATAATAACAATGAGACGGTTAAGTGCGGTGATTGAAAGTGGATTGAAAGATGTTAAGGATAAAAAGGAGAGAGAGAGAGAGAGAGAGAGAGAGAGAGAGAGAGAGAGAGAGAGAGAGAGAGAGAGAGAGAGATGAAAATGGACCTTGTAGCAAGTATTTCCTAAATGGTTAGAGAGAGGGAAATAAAAATGGACTTTATAGCAAGTACTTCATAATGGTTAGAATTGTTTGAGAAGTTGAAAGACCGAGGGTCAGGTCCTTGGGGTAGATGGAAGATAAGGCCTATGGTGGGGAACCATAAGGGTGAAACTGCCTGCCCTATAAACGGTTACTTCACTCACCTTGTGGTTACTGCAGGAGGTTTATGGTGCCTGGGCAGGGCTGGGCTAGTGCCTGACGGCTCCTTGTCCCCTCACTGATACTGGTAATAACACTCTCAAGATTAAACTAAATATGCTTTGTGGGCGATGTTTAAACAAGAAACCACGTTCTGTTTACTATGTGCCGAAACACCGTATCATCGCCGATCTTCTGATACGTATATGGGTCACTTAGCCCCACGATACCCCTCCGAAAATCCCCTCTTTTGAGGAGCTCAACCAACCCGTGTGCTCTCACTGTGCTCTCACTCACTCAATACTTCCTATGCCAACAAAACATATTTCCACGAATAAACATACTCACTATCGTGCCTTTCTTAAGGGGAGGTCTCCACTTGAGGGATTGTTTTCTTGACCCCTTTCTCCCTCATGTTTAGCCCCATTGCTTTTGAAGTTTTAAGACGTTCGCCCCATTAGTTTGGCGATTTTAAGAAGTTTCACCCCATTTATGTCACTTTTAAGACCTTTCGTCCCATTTAGGTGTCGATTTTTTTCCTGGCGAGCGATAGCGAGCCTGTAATTTAAGAGCAACCGGCCTCCGGCCGGGAAATTTTTCTACCGAAAAATGTACAAATTTATCTTGAAAGGGGGTCTAGGGGAGGTAATTTTAAGCTTGATGAAAACGTAGGGAACAAATTAAATACCTCCCCTTAACTTCTTCTGTACCGGCGACGTCTTTTTTATATGATTCTAGCTATATAAAGACGATGTTGTGCTGTTTAAGAAGAATATCTGGTAGTAAAAAGGCTTAATTGAGATAGTTCAAAGCCTGTTAATAGGTGGAGGTCCTTCTTTAACTGAATATAGTCGTCTAAATATAGCAAGAATATAATCAAAATTACGTCGCCGGTACAGAAGGGGTTAAATCGTTGTATAGTATTTACTGTTACCCAATATTTACTGTGAAGTTTATGAAATATAATATTATATTCCAAAGAACCCAATGTGTACGGTAATTCAAATCAAACCAGTGTATTTTATAAAAAGCAACTCATTATCATATAGCTGACAGGGCTAGGATTCGAACCGTACAGGCAGGAGGTCCAGTCACCTACACCACCACGAGAGTTAAAAGAAGGAATTTGATACTTCTACCAGTATTCCTTCCCAACTCGACTCTGATGGGGGGACAGACAGTCTTTTAATCGAAATCCGGCTGCCCTAAGCATGACAAGTTGTTTATTGGATGACAAATATAGCTGACAGGGCTAGGATTACAAAAGCGATACAATGTCCAGTATGTAATCAAGCATGGTTGGTACACATCACTTTACATTGAACTATTATATATTATCAATAGGTTTCATAATTATTTACTACCTATTTTTGTATCAGTTTCGTAGATGTCCTTTAGACATTTTTGTGTCACTAAGTAAAAAAATGATAATAAAAGCTCAGATGTTTGAAATTAGTGTGTAATTCTCAATAACTGTGCTATTTGTGCTGCATCTCCTTATTTCCAAAAGTTAAAACCATCTGGATAAAGAGTAATTGACAAGACTTAAGATTTGCATATTAGATTATGAGAACATTTATTTCACATAAGTAACCGTATTTCCATATAGTAGAGCAGATAACACAAACAATCGTTCATTTGATGATACAAGCATGAACATTGGCAGAAATATTTGTTTTGTATTACATTTTGAGAAAAAAGTGCTAGCCACTTGAAATTCCAATATGGCGGCCATTTTCCAAGATCGCCCCTTAACATGTGACATATATCAAGATATTGTTGTATTTATGTCCAAATTCGGTTATTATTGAGATAGATTATAAGTTTCTTTGCCATGGCGATTCTGAATTTGATGGGGGATAATGTACTGGCCACTCAAGCTTCCAAGATGGCCACCAAATGACTCCCTAATATGCAACATATATCAAAGGTCCAAGATATTGTTATATATTTGTCTGAATAACTTGATTAATGTACTAATTTATAGTGTTTTTTGCCATAGGAATACTGAATTTGATATGAAACCACAGATATGGTGGGGCACTAACCCACTATTCATCATGCGCAGCATTGTTTAACAAAGTTATCCGAACTCTGGCCGACTGTCCAAACTCTAGAACTGTGACGTCCGTCCTCCTTCCAACATGAAATGAAGTGTCCATATTTTCAACAATAGTCCACAACATATTACTGTGGCCAAAGGTAGACGCTTGTCACATTTATTAAATCAGATATGGTAATGTTTATCCAGATTATGTAGGTGATTTTCTTAAGTAGGGGCCTAATTGGAAACCAGCTGTAAGATCATTTATACTTTGATTGTAAAGGTTTTAAGAGTGTTAGAAAACTTTGACATGCAGAAAACAGTTTTATATTTTGACAAGAGCCAACTTTTGTTGGAGCAGGTAACCGAAGTTCATTCAGTGTTCATCTAATGTTCCAGAAGTCTTACAAGAGCAACTGCAGAGTGGAGCACAGCATAGTCCATGTTTTACACATTTGCACCTTCCACCACAGTCCGTCTTGCAACCACATTTTCGCAGTTCCCGGCAGCTTTTAGAAATGGGTTCAAGCGTCGTCCAGACAATTTTTCAATTGTCATCTTCTTTTGCACTTTGTGTTGGTGGGATTAAGTCATATGACCTCTGCCTAGGTGCAAAGAGATCAAGCCTTGCCTCATCTATAGAAGTTGTACTAGACTGGTCATACATAAGAACCACATAATTATTTCTCTAGAACTTGTAGATCAGACTCCCCAATTTAAGATGCGCTGTGCCTCAGTTTCTCAAAGGTGGCTGAGGCTTCATTGAAGACATTCCATGTCTGCCATGCTGTCTTTTTTTCCTTTGCCATTGAAACATGATACAAAATCGCACCCAGTGATGGCATGGTATCATGAACCTTTTCCATCCATTCATATTCGAGCCTGAGTTCTCTTTGGAAAGACTGGGATTTGGCAGCGATATGTCATCAATGGTGCTTGGTTCTGGATTCTTCTTGCAGTAGAATTAAGGCGGGTGGGATGTTGGTGCATGAATCAGGAAGCTTGGGAACCTTTTTTACCCGACTCTCTGTAATGTTGGGCGAGGTGCATACTTCTCCACTGTTATCTGTACTTGGGTGCTGGAACATTGAAAGGATGTACTTGTTGTGGTGGCCGTTGGATTGTGGTCTATTTTATCTACAGCAGATGTAGTGAACAACCCATTTCTCAAAATTGGTGGACACAACATAGTCTTCCACATATTGGTTTAGGTGACCGGTCAACTCAACCAGTAGACCATTTCAACCAGTAGCTCTCAACCAGTACCAAATCAACCAATATGGTTAGGTTAGGTTAGGTTAGGTTAGTACTATATTTTGGCACTGGTTTGGTTGGTCTGGGTTAATAGATTATACAACACCATGTCTCATATGTGATCTAATATATACAGCATGTTCAATGTTGCACAGAAACTGAAGTAGAGCTGGTGGAACAGCTTCTTCTCCATACACTTCCTTGAACTCTGTGCTGAATTTAGTCTTGTGATCAAGCATTTCTTTACGGATGATATCTGCAGCTTTAGTCATGTGAATAGCTTCATTATATTTGCTAGCATCAGAAAGAACTGTGCCTACATCTTTTTGTTAATGCTAAAATAATATCACGCCCTTTCTAATGGGCTTCAAGCTCAGGACTCCTAGTGAAAATAAGAAAAACAATCTATATTAGTGCAATAAATCAACCTATGCACTACAAAAGAAGCTAAAGAAGACAAATAAATCAATAATGTTACACCAAGATGTAAACAGAGGAACGACTTTTATGGTCTATGTTTGTTTTTCCATGCACTGGCGGCCATCTTGAAAAAGGGCCACCATACTGGAATTTTTTATGGCTAGCACTTTTTTCTCAAACAATTATGTAGAGAGAACATTCATACCAAATGGCATGCTTGTATCATCAACTGAATGATTCTGGCCCAAAATCACATTTAGCTGCTCCACTAATAGTATGACAAGACACTAATGAAAACACACACACACACACACACTCACACACACACACACACACACACAATAGAAAGTACAGGGATAAAACACTCAAAAAACAAAACAAAATCCCTCCTCTAACACACTAAAACTACCCAAAACACAAATACCCAGGTATGCAAATGACCTTGTCACAGTAAGAAAGGCAGAGAGACAAGGAGAAAAAAGAACATGGAAGAAAAAAGAAAGCTTGTTGAAAGTTAGAGGAGGTGGGAGGAAGTTTGGAAGGGGGTTTGGAAGGGTAGTGTGGAGTGAAACGAGAAGTACAGAATGATTAAAAGATTTGTTTGTGATTGAAAAATGTGTGTGGAAGGAGTGATGGTGTGTGTGTGTGTGTGTGTGTGTGTGTGAGTGAATGAGAGAGCGAGAGAGAGAGAGAGAGAGTTGTGTGGAGGGGATGGGGTGGAGATACTGTTACGACCAGGACTACGAATAAAACAAGGGCACTTAACCCTCTCCGACATATGACGCAATTTTGAGCCTATTGGGGATACTTTAAAGCCTTTGTTACCATCATGGGTATTTAGAAACCTTTAGTTTAGTTACTTCAACCTCTGCAGTTGTCTTTGAGTTATCTGTGGGCAGAAAACTAATTTTGGAAAGGTAATTATAAGAGTGAGAGAACTCTATTTCTTATTGCTAATCTGGCAATCTCTGCGTCATATGAGTCTGAAGGGGTTAATGATTGGACTAGTAATAGGGCACTATGCAACAACCGTACGCTAGATCCAAACCCTCGAACTTATATGCCGGCGAACAAAACACCTATACCCTCCAGGGTTAATCTGCGATAGCGGGGTATCCTTAACTGGGCATAAATGTACTCTACATCAGGCTAACCTACACTGGTATAGCCTGATAACAAACAAATTGCAAGTTACGTTAAAATGCATAAAAAAGGAATCTATGGAAAGATCAATTAAATCACTGCAAGATTTAATACAATAAAAAGATGCTTGAATACAGTTACTCTAAACAACAATAAACTCTTCACTCCTATCTGAAAGAAAGTGAAGTATAGTCCTACAGCATAGACCTGGAAACTTCTAAAGAAAGTCTGATGCTCATAAGATGCTCGTATTAGAACTATATAAAGGCAGGAGGCAGGACACCACACGTGTAAATCGAATACACTAAAAGGTAAGACATATAATGTTAACTGACACGAGAATACTATAAATGCGCAACGGTAGCAATGCTCGACACTAAAAGAAGTACTTCCTCATCAACGAAACAGTCTGCTATGGTTGTGTGGCTCAGCAACAACCTAGACTAATAAATGCTGTGAATAATAATGCGCACATATCAAAGAGCTTATATTAAATACTAACAAGTGTCTACTCGATTAATAATGTTTAGCTGGGATACTCTAGGTAAGGAACTGGGGTTGAGCAAGACAGGCTCGTAGCCTAGCGATGTCCTTAAGACTGCATCCTTTAAGTTACGTTACTTGACTAGGGGGCTCTCTCGATAGATCCAGATCACAAGTATCTGGTTCTATCCTGGCGACCCTCTAAAGACAAGCAAAGAGGCAGCAAAGTGTGGAACTGGTACAGGCCAAAACCCCCAGTCAACACAATGCTGCACTCGCAAAGGACGCAACCGAAAAGACAACCCAGGCTACCACAGGACCGGTCGAAGACGTGTAGGTATAAGCAAACCGTACACACATCGGAGACAACGACTACAGTTACCTTATCCCAGTCTAGCATTAAATAAAAGAGCAAAAACACTAAATCAATAATGGAGACACACAAAGTTCTTAACCTATACTAACTAAGAACCCTCAAACCTATTCTAAGTCCATGTAAATATCTCTGAGGACAGCGCATGCAATATAATGGGCCGGCTATGAAAACCGTATGCAGAACCCAAGGGGAGTGTTGTGCAGTTAATAAAGGTTAGAGTATGGAAAGAGAGAATCGAGTGAGAGAAACAGTGATAAAGGTGGTGATCGGGAGAGAGTATGCAAAGGGATGTTAGAAGCACGCGCGCCAAGCCTGTCCTGACGAGGACAGCTCCTGGGGACCCTCATGGAGGAGGTAAGTTACACAGGAGCCCACAAAGGCACGATGGTTGGCCAATCACGGGCCGAGACATCACAAGACAGCAGGCGCCACATGACGCAGCCAGACACCCACTACCTCCTCGCTCTGAAAGTCTTTCTCATTCCCACGCTGGTACTATTATCACTACTGTTGATATAAAATATAACCCGTTGTCACAGACGAAAACAAAGACCACCACTGGACTGTCTGTGACAATGCAATTACTAGGAAAGAAAGAACAACATTCTCTGATAACTGTAGCCCATTGCGATGTCCTTGGCGAGCTCTAGTGGCTAACGAGAGGCGATTCTGCCAACGCTGGTAGACGTCACACCCCGCCCAAGATATGAGACGCTCAACATTAGGCGAGCACCATATCTGACAAGGCAGAATGCCGACAAGACCCGCCACACCTAGCCACTCCACCAGAAATGAAATGCAAAGCTCAATCTTAAATAAAACAACATATTAGCATAAAGAAAATCTTACAACCCCTCCCAAACACAATAGTATAATTTAGCCTGCTATGCTCCCTGAGCGAGCTTCACAGAGCCCAGCCTACTAAGTGAAAGACAGGTTCAACTTAGGACTTTAGCTATAACATTGGCAACTTACAATTAACTATAAAAAAGAAAGAGTTTTTGTGATTTTTTATTTAATTTTAATGTTGTTTTTGACGGCTGCTCTACAGGGGCAAGCCTGGTTTTTCTATACTCTCAAACACACACTGACTGAACGGCGAGGGTCCTCCTGCAAACATACCCTCCCGTGAACAACAATCAGCCAAAACATTATCAGTGCCCTTAACATGCCACACATCCAACTTGTGTTCCGGCAGCAAAACAACACCTGGCACTGATAAACTGCCCAGTTCATCACAAGACTGGCACTTCTCTTCGTTCTCTCCTGCAACGGGACCTGCCAATAACCTTTCACTAGTTCTACCTTCGTGATAAATGAGGCAGCCCCGATGCGGTCTATGGTGTCGTCAACTCTGGGTAATGGATAGGCGTCTGTCAGGGATAATGCACCCACACTCTTGCAATCAACATACACACAGATCTTTCCACTCAACTCAGGTTGCAAACTCACTGGCAACGACCACTCACGATATCCCTTATCCCTCAGACCCTTTTTCCATATGTGGTCTAGCTTTGCTTTCACAACAGGCTGTCGAGCAGGATTTAGACGGTAGGGAGCCAACTTGAGCCTTGCACTGTCTCCAGCCTCCACGACGGATTCTACCCCGTACATCAGGCCTGGAGAATCAACAAACATACGGACGTACTGCCACAGCCTAGTAAACAACTTCTCTTGATGCTTAGGAACAAGAGGTTGCAACTTATCTCGAAAAACAACATGCTCATTGCCCTCCCACAACCCAGCCGAGACCGCAGTTTCTACACTATAGTCTCCCGCCTTCTCCACCTTTGTCCCTAGAACAGCCTGGTCATAAGAGGGACAATCTGTACCACCTGTGCAGTCACCCCCATAGTTCATAATTGCTAAGGCTTCCCCGCCGATACCGTACATGCGCACCCCCACATTTCTTGCGACTACATCTGCCTGCGCAGCATCACCGCCTTCAGCGACATGGCCAGATACAGTCGGTCTATGGTAGGGCTGTTGCATATTACTAGAGCAGCATTGGGAGGGTATGCGACGACCGGGCGCTTCCACTCCACAGCCAACCTCGCCAATCTGCTCAATGTCCTTAGTCTGACCACCACCCTTGGCAGCCATGGGTCGACCCTGACCTGACAACCATGCCAAAGCCTCGTCGCCCACCTTGAACCACTGAAACAACGAGGCCAACGGTCTACTCACACTCAAGTGACCTGCCAGCGGAACCTCGTGCACCGCATTAGTTGTGAGGCCTGGGTGCTCGGCACAAACAGTGGGGTATGAACCGAGCAGGGGCTGGAGCGCTGCACACTGCTGCTCAGGCAGGTGCTCTAGCGCTTCCACAGTCACCTGGCTCGTGTCCCCCGCCCACTGCTCCACCGAGACATGATAATCCCAACTCTCCTCCACCTGAGCCCCACTGCCCCCCTCTCCTTCTCCACCTTGGCCACTGCAGACCAACATTGGGACAGTAGGCTGCTCAGGTGGTTGCCTCACAAACTCCTTTAACAGGTTCACATGACATGCCTCCCCGTCCTCGAGATCAATAGCCCCGTTCCCACAACTCTCCTCCACCTGGGAACTACTCTGTCGCGGAGTGCCATCACGCCCTACCATGTCCCTAGGGGGGACAGGTTCTGGGGCCACTCCGGAGCTCATCATTGATGATAATACTGAGTCGCCAAGAAGAGCCGCTGGATCAAAACTCACAAAACTTCTCCCAACTTTAGCTTTCTCCTTCCGACCGTTCCTCCGCTGGTCTAGAGACTGAGGAATAAGCTGTGACACCTTAGATGCACAACATCGGGTGACAACACACGCCATCTGCTGTAATTGACACCTCTCGACCAACTCCTGCCCCTCCCTACTCACGTCGGCCGCCCTCTCGGCAACGACTAAGGGTGGAACCTCAGAAGTAGGCACCGCAAAGTCGTTGCCGAGAAGAAAGTCGACGCCCTCTACTGGCAGTTTCTCTACGATTCCAACATCTATCTCTCGTGTCACACCAGCTCCACTCGAACCAACGGGTATGACCGTGTAGCATTAATACCCTGCACCACAACTACCCGTGCCGTGTTTATTGGTTGGCCTGTAAAGTTTTTCATGAGAGTCTGGGATGCACCTGTATCACGCAACAACTCCAACCCATGCTTGCAACCAGCCCAACTCACGCAGTCACGCCCTCTATGGTCGCAAAAAGCATCGCGGACAGGTTTCGAGCCTTCCGGACACTCCTTCACTGGCTGTGCCCCCGCATCTGACATATCACCCCGGGTAAATGCAGAAGACCTCAGAGACACCCCAATGTTGCTAGCCAAAGACACGACTGCTGCAGGTTGGTTACTAGGGCAGGAACGTGCAAAATGCCCCTTTTTATGACACTTAAAACACTCTACTTCACCCTTGGACTTCCCCTGAGGTGGGGAAGGGCCCTGACCTTTCTTAAACGGAACGGTTTTTTGGTTTGTGATCAAAATTAGTATCATTGCTCTCACTTTTATTATTAAATGTTGCATCACTGACTCGGGGGGGAGTGGAGTGTTGCGCCCCTTGTTAACTGCATCGGTCCGTTGTGCAGACCCGCACCCACGAATCAGCGATAATCTCAGGTCAGCCAACTCAGCTGCCTCTTGTAGAGTTTTAGGATGTTTCTCTTTGAGGTTCAAAGTCAGGTCGCCGCCTGTGCATTTAAAAAAATGCTCTAGAAGGAATAACTGCTGAAGCTCTTCGAACGTCGTCACCTTCTCTGACCTCAGCCAATTTCTCAAAGCATCAGACAGTTCCCGGGCATGTTCTAGAAAAGTGCACTCACGACCCTTCGTAACACCCCGAAACTTCAACCTATATGTCTCTGGTTGTAACTCGTACGCCCGCAGAACAGCTTCCTTCAATACCTCATAATCGATGCAAGACTCCAAGGGCAACGCATCATATGCCTTGAGTCCTTTGCCAACCAACCTAGAGGAAACAAGGGCTGCCCACTTAACCTCGGGCCATTGGTGCTCCCGGCACTTCTTCTCAAAACACAGGAAAATCTCGGTGACACCCGACTCGTCAAATGCAGGGACTAACTTAAGAAGGTGCGATAAAGACTGATCAAGACCTCGATTCCCAGAACCGAGACGCTGCCCTGTCGACTCCACACGAGACTTCTCAAGCTCTATGTCTGCACAGTACTTCGTAGCCTCAACCTGAAGCTCAGCCTGACGTATGGCCTTTCTCTCCTCAGACTGAATCCTAAGCTCAGATTCCCACTGCTGCTGCTGCTGCTGCCTGAGCTTAGCCTCATACTTTCGTTGCTCGAGCTCAGCCTCATGCTTTCGCTGCTCGAGTTTGGCGAGTTCGAGCTGAAACAACATCTCGGAAGACAAACCCTGAGGAGGGGGTGCTACTATTGGGGACCCACCCCGTGAATCACCTAGAGGCATACCCAACCGCCAGCGGGCATCGGCCTGCGGGAACGTACCCGGTTCCGGAGCCCGAGGGAGCGCCATGATAGGAGTCGAGTGGAATGGGGGCTGGGCAGAAGGTGCCCCAGCTCCCGCTCCACCCGAAGCCCCATGCACCCCACCGAGCACCCAGGCAACCAGCTCACCTCTCGACAAACCGCTAGTACCGGACAACCCTAAGACCGTGGCTACACACTGCAGTCCGTACCGGTCTAGCCCCGAGACCCGATCCGCTGACACAGGCTCCTCCAAAAAAATCCGAGCATCCTCCTCATTGTTCACCACCCGAACGCCGTTAGACAACTCCACCTTCTCCACCTCCTCGCCTGCTTCCTGTACTGTGTCCTCACTGTGCACTGATCCGTCGTTCGACATAGTGTCCACCGGAAATCCTCAACGTTTATATAAAAAAAGAAAAGTACCTAATCTCTCATGTAGCACTATTCACTCAAAAAAAGCTTGAAGACAACTCAAGTGCTATACTACGTTGCCAAAAAAAATTCCAACGTGTCCAAAATATTCCTCAAAAACATATATCCAAAAATCCTGCAATTATTTCTTAGTTCACTAAATCCTAGACTATGGTCGCAATCTGTTATGGCGACTAAGATAAGATACTAGGCAAGGTCGCCATTTGTTACAACCGGGACTACGAATAAAACAAGGGCACTTAATGATTGGACTAGTAATAGGGCACTATGCAACAACGGTACGCTAGATCCAAACCCTCGAACTTATATGCCGGCGAACAAAACACCTATACCCTCCAGGGTTAATCTGCGATAGCGGGGTATCCTTAACTGGGCATAAATGTACTCTACTTCAGGCTAACCTACACTGGTATAGCCTGATAACAAACAAGATGCAAGTTACGTTAAAATGCATAAAAAGGAATCTATGGAAAGATCAATTAAATCACTGCAAGATTTAATACAATAAAAAGATGCTTCAATACAGTTACTCTAAACAACAATAAACTCTTCACTCCTATCTGAAAGAAAGTGAAGTATAGTCCTACAGCATAGACCTGGAAACTTCTGAAGAAAGTCTGATGCTCATAAGATGCTCGTATTAGAACTATATAAAGGCAGGAGGCAGGACACCACACGTGTAAATCGAATACACTAAAAGATAGGACATATAATGTTAACTGACACGAGAATACTATAAATGCGCAACGGTAGCAATGCTCGACACTAAAAGAAGTACTTCCTCATCAATGAAACAGTCTGCTATGGTTGTGTGGCTCAGCAACAACCTAGACTAATAAATGCTGTGAATAATAATGCGCACATATCAAAGAGCTTATATAAAATACTAAAAAGTGTCTACTCGATTAATAATGTCTAGCTGGGATACTCTAGGTAAGGAACTGGGGTTGAGCAAGACAGGCTCGTAGCCTAGCGATGTCCTTAAGACTGCATCCTTTAAGTTACGTTACTTGACTAGGGGGCTCTCTCGATAGATCCAGATCACAAGTATCTGGTTCTATTCTGGCGACCCTCTAAAGACAAGCAAAGAGGCAGCAAAGTGTGGAACTGGTACAGGCCAAAACCCTCAGTCAACACAATGCTGCACTCGCAAAGGACGCAACCGAAAAGACAACCCAGGCTACCACAGGACCGGTCGAAGTCGTGTAGGTATAAGCAAATCGTACACACATCGGAGACAACGACTACAGTTACCTTATCCCAGTCTAGCATTAAATAAAAGAGCAGAAACACTAAATCAATAATGGAGACACACAATGTTCTTAACCTATACTAACTAAAAACCCTCAAACCTATTCTAATTACATGTAAATATCTCTGAGGACGGCGCATGCAATACAATGGGCAGGCTATGAAAACCGTATGCAGAACCCAAGGGGAGTGTTGTGCAGTTAATAAAGGTTAGAGTATGGAAAGAGAGAATCGAGTGAGAGAAACAGTGATAAAGGTGGTGATCGGGAGAGAGTATGCAAAGGGATGTTAGAAGCACGCGCGCCAAGCCTGTCCTGACGAGGACAGCTCCTGGGGATCCTCATGGAGGAGGTAAGTTACACAGGAGCCCACAAAGGCGCGATGGTCGGCCAATCACGGGCCGAGACGTCACAAGACACAGCCAGACACCCACTACCTCCTCGCTCTGAAAGTCTTTCTCATTCCCACGCTGGTACTATTATCACTACTGTTGATATAAAATATAACCCGTTGTCACAGACGAAAACAAAGACCACCACTGGACTGTCTGTGACAATGCGATTACTAGGAAAGAAAGAACAACATTCTCTGATAACTGTAGCCCATTTCGATGTCCCTGGCAAGCGCTAGTGGCTAACGAGAGGCGATTCTGCCAACGCTGGTAGACGTCAACAATACCAATTTAGTCTTGTAGTACAGAGTGAAACAGTGTGTAAAAAGAGTTTACAAAAGCTTGTTTGTGATTGGGAGAGAGGGTGATGGAATGTGCCTGCGTGCATGTGTGTGTATATATATGTGTGTATCTGTGTGTGTGTGTGTGTGTGTGTGTGTGAAGGAGGGGATGAGTTAATCCTTATAACGCGTGTCTGTGTTGTGTGTATTTGGGAGCAAAGGTTAGTAGTATGTGTGTACATCAGTGTGTAGGTACATAAGTAATAATCGTTAAGGGGACCCACCTCGTTTTTTTTTCTCTCTCTCCCTCTCTCTGGGTTGTATTCATTCTGCCCCATTCAGCCTACTGTTTTAAGACGTTTGTCCCCATCAAGGTGTTGATTTTTTTCCTGGCAAGCGGTAGTGAGCCAGTATATGTGATAGTGTTTTTTGACAGCAGGCTAAATTTGTAAATTTTTCGATAGAAAAATTTCTCCGGCGAAGCCGTATTTTTTCATACAATGCTGGCTTCCTATAGCGCGCCAGGAATAAATTGGCACCTGGATGGGGATAAATGTCTTAAAACAGAAGGCTGAATGGGACCGAATTGATACAAGCCTGAGAAAGAGAGAAATGAGAGAAATAAAGCAGGTCACCCCCCTTAAGCAATGAACAAAAAATACACACTCCAACATAATTATAGTTCACAACACACAAATGCCCGAGTATGCAAATGAGCTTGTCACAGTAAGAAAGGCAGAGAGACAAGGGAGAGGGGGGGGGGGGGGGGGACAAAAGTATAAGAAGAAAAAAGGAAGGCTTGTTGAAAGTTAAGGGGATAGTGGCTATTTTTTTTGGTCTATTAATGTATATATTCATTTATTTTTTTAGTTTCCTGAATAAATTAGTACATTTTTCGGTAGAAAGTTTTGCCGGCCTAAGGCCGGTTCCTCTTAAAATTACAGTCTCGCTGTCGCTCGCCAGGAAAAAAATCGACACCTAGCACGATAAGTCTTAAAATTGACAACGAAATGGAGTTAAAGGTGTTAAAATCGCCAAACTAATGGACCGGTGTGTTAAGGGGAGTGACCGCTTTTTTTTTTTCTCTCTCCTTTTCTCTCTTTCCCTGGTTTGTACTCATTCGGCCCCATTCAGACAACTGTATTAAGACGTTTATCCCCATCCAGGTGTTGATTTCTTCCTTGCGAACGATAGCGAGCCAGCATTGTATGGAGAAATCCGGTTTCGCCGGAGAATTTTTTTTATCGAGAAATTTACAAATTTAGTTTGCTGATAAAACAAAATTATATATATTAAAATAACACCTTTAATAAAGACCCCCATAAATAATAAAAGGAAATCCCCAGAAGAGCACAGCACAAAGCTTATAGAAAACACGTTTCCGGAATGCGGAGGGAGAAACTGAAGCAAAGCAAACAACGACGAGAGACAGAAGGAACAAAGAAGAAATAACCACAGGATGCAGCATTACAGCCCACCAGATCATCGCCAAGAATAACAGCGGAAAGAAGAACAAAACCAAGAAGGAGATAGAGAAGGCCATAACAAGAGAAGATATAAATGGAAAGAAACCAAGAAGAACAAAACCAAGAAGGAGATAGAGAAGGCCATAACAAGAGAAGATATAAATGGAAAAGAAACCAAGAAGGAGATAGAGAAGGTCATAACAAGAGAAGATATAAATGGAAAGAAACCAAGAAGAACAAAACCAAGAAGGAGATAGAGAAGGCCATAACAAGAGAAGATATAAATGGAAAGAAACCAAAAAGAACAAAACCAAGAAGGAGATAGAGAAGGCCATAACAAGAGAAGATATAAATGGAAAGAAACCAAGAAGAAATAATGACAAGCAGAAAAGAAAAGATGGCGACCATCAGAAACAACTACTTCCGGAAGAAAATACAGGAGAAACTAAACTAGAACCAAGAGGACGATCACAGACGGGAATAATAAGGAAACAAATAAACACAATGTCCCGCATCCCGAAACTACCCCAAATCATCAATGAGGAGAACAAGAAGAAGAAGACCAAAGTCAAGTCAGAAGAAGAGAAGAGAAAAACATCAACAACAACAGAATATGCCCGCGGAGTGATACCACGTGTACAGAATAATCCCCAGAATTCCACGAATAATACACGCCACTATTTTCCTAATAAAAATATTTCCACGCCCCCTACGAACACCAGACGAGATGCCCGGATAGCCGCCATTGCACCAGAACTCCCATCAACACCCGGCAAGAAAATTAATCTACTATCAACACCACAAGAAACTCCTAAAAGGAAAATATTATTCAGCCAGGGAAAGAAGGATCACCATCACCATCACAAGAGCAGGCACTTACACCCTACTTCCATCCAAAGGCCGAATCACCTGCCCGCCAGTTTCTAATGGGCCCTCCTAATCCCCTTAGAACCGCCCCTGACCGGACTTATGACCTTGTGATCCCCGCACACCTACCCCGGGACTTCTCAGCCCAAGTCGTCACTATTCCGACGAAAGCTGAACAGGCCAAGCAATTCTAAGGCTTTCATAACACTGGCATACTAGTGGTGATAGTCCTAGAATTACCCTCCCATTCAGTATACGATTGAAGGCATGCCGAATATCTTCCCAGGTCTGAAGACTCAAGAGTTCTATTCCCTATTGAGGAATTGTTGTTATTTACGTGTCATGACATAGTAATAACATTGAAATCCCTAATAGGCAGCACTTTTAATAGTGGAAGTATACACTCGCGGACATGTCCCCACCTTACTTCTGTTATTAAATCCGCACTCTAAACTTCTCGACTGATACTTGACATGGCAAGATCATTCGATTAGTCATTTGCGAGACACCGTAACTGGCTTTCTGCATAGAAAAGTCCTTAGTGCATCTGCCCAACAACATATTAGCGAACATTTGCAATTAAAGGGTTTAAACACCACCCCGAGTTCTTTGAACCTCTTATAAAGGTCAGCAGCAGTTGAGAAACATAGTAATGGTTATGACCTTAGTATTTACTCGCGTTAGCCCGATATATTGTCACTGTGTCATAACTCGATCGTGCTAGGACAGTATTCTGTTGTATAAACTTATAATTTATTTATGTATAACTATCTGTAACAAGTATAAGTAAGAGTCAAGATAAATAAAACTGTTTTTTATAATCATACTCAGTGTTATATTTATCCTATATTTGACTTCTACGCATGTATTGTATGACCTTAGAATTCTCCAGTCAGGTAGAACTCCAATATACAACTCTGGTAAAAAACCTGGTATAACATAATTATATGCTGGCTCGCTACCGCTCGCCAGGAAAATATTGACACCTGGATGGGGGTAAACGTCTTAAAAAAGTAGGCTGAATGGGGCCGAATGGATACAAGCCAAAGAGAGAGGGAGAGAAAGATAAAAAAGCGAGGTGGGCTCCCTTAAAAACTAGTTTGTGATTGACATATTTGGGAGAGACACTGATTGGGTATGCGTGTGTCTGTATGTATGTTTATGCGCAGGTGTGTATGTGTGTGTGTGCGTGTGGGTGGGTGGGTGGGTTTGTGTGTGTATGTTTGTTGTTGTGTGTGTGTTGGGGTGGGAAGAGTGGGTGGGTGTTCAAGTCAACATTAAGGGGGGTCACCGACTTGTTTTTATCTTTCTCTCCTTTTCTCTCTTTCCCTGGCTTGTATCCATTCGGCCCCATTCAGTCAACTGTTTTAAGACGTTTATCCCCACCCAGGTGTCGATTTCTTCCTGGCGAGCGAAAGCGAGCCAGCATTGTACAGAGAAATCCGGCTTCGCCGGAGAAATTTTTCTATCGAAAAATGTACAAATTTAGCTTGCTGTCAAAACAAATTTATATATATGCTGGCTCGCTCCCACTCGCCAGGAAAATATTAACACCTGGATGGGATTAAACGTCTTAAAACAGTAGGCTGAATGGGGTCGAATGGATACAAGCCAAAGAGAGAGGAAAAAGGAAGGGAACAAAAGCGTGTTGGGCTCCCTTAATTTGGAAATGTGTACTCTATTTGAGTAGCCAATGATTTTGGGAGCTCATAGACTAATGGGCGCCAATTTATCCGAAATTGCCTTTTACACGAGTGAATTTTGTTAACCCTTTGAAAATTATGACGCATTTTGACAGTATATTCTGGTCATCATTAGACGACTTAATACAGTTTAGGAAGGATCTATGTGAACTAACCCTCTGACTACCGATTAGATTCTAGATTCGGATTATTTTATTTAGCCTGTGGATTACAATAGGTTTATGTTACAAGATAAAATAATACTATCTGGCTGAGCCTTGTGAGAGTAACTCCTTAAGGCACCTAGTATTTATCGAACTACACAACACAAATCAAAAGTAAAAAATTTGACATAAAATGCATCTACAGATAAACATATATAACAAATATATGACAACAATGTGGCAAGAGTACTGTACTATTAGAGTATTAGAGATTGTTCACTAATAAACATGGGTACAAGAGGAACATAGGTTCATCTTATACACATGCAGTATTTATATATTTATATACCTACAGTGCAATAATGGCAACAATTATAATGTATGCATCGGTACATGCATAGATAATTAAAAGGGGCTACATACACACACACACACACACACACACACACACACACACACACACACACACACACACACACCAACACACACACGCACACCAACACACACACGCGCACACACACACACACACACACACACATCAACACACACACACACAGCCCGTAGCCTAGTAGGTAGAGCTCTCGTCTCACACACGAGGGGTCGGGGGTTCAATCCCCGGCCGGGCGGAGACAAATTGGGCTTGTCTCCTTTCATGTGTTAGCCTCAGTTCACCTAGCTGTAAATAGGTACCTGGAATAAGTGGACGACGTTGTGACGTCCCATCAGGGGTTGGCAAAAATGGTACAAGGCGAGATGGGTATCATATGGTTCACCTAAGCTGATGGCTACCTAAGCCTTCGGGCGAGACGGTACCGTCTATAGTGAGAATGGTACCATACAGATCCACCCTAAGCCTTCGTTTCCGATGTCGCCAATTGGCTAAATACAGACTACACACACATCCACAGCCATTCCAACAGTACATAAAACACTTAACATGCAATTCACGCAATACATTCCCAGTTAAGGAGGCGCGATAATAATGAGCTTAGCTCGCATTGCGTGGATTCCCCTTGACGAACAAGTAACTGAGTAACACACACACACACACACACACACACACACACACACACACACCAATTTGTACAGATTCACAGCAATCAAATACTTACACAGCTACATTAATTGAAAGGTAAATAGTTTGTATTCATACATGAAGACTTTAACGCCTATATACAGAGACACAAAAGTGACACATCCACATACGCACACAGTACACACATACATTCCCATGGCTATAGATAGATTCACGCTTTTCAACATAAAAGTGAAGATTTGCGCACATAAATAAATGAGTACTACAAACGCCCATATACGGATACACAAACAGCTAGAGATGTACACACTGACACTTACAAACACATAACACACACTCTCACACACGTACGTACAAAGACATGAACGGTATTTACATTTTAATATTTGTTAAATAAGTATGCTTTGAAGGCTATTTTAAAACTGGATAACATAGGTTTGGCTTTATTATCACGAGGAAGGAGATTCCATATGTTTACACCATGGTAGTTATTTGAGGTTTGGGATTGTTTTGAAGTCATAATCGGGATTTCCAAGTTGTTAGTGTTTCTCATGTTATATCTGATGTTTGAACGATAACGGAATATCTCTGTATTCGTATTGTTATTTAAGGATTTGTAAACATAAATATCGCTACAGAAAGTGTTTATATCTTCTAAATTCAATAATCGTAAAGACTTGAAGAGTTCTTTAGTGTGTGCGTATTTTGGCCTGAAAGTAATTGTCCAAATAACTTTCTTCTGCGCAACTTCTACCGCTTTTAGTTTGGATTTACCTGCAGCTCCCCAGATTGTATGGCAATATGACATAAAAGGATACACTAGACTCTAGAGAGTAGTATAATTGTTTTAGGGTGTCTGTATTGAAAGAGCTGCGAGTTAAATATAATATTCCGCATTGTTTATTTATCTTACTAGTTAAATACGTTAAATACCGTATGTAAGAATACCAGGTCAGTTGGCGATCAATTATGACTCCAAGGAATGTTATGTTGTCTTCTTCCGTTAATGCTGAATTGCCAAATTTGATAGGTTCTAAATTCCTCGGCAGGTGTTTGTTTCTGTGATGAATTAAATATTTGGTTCTGTCAATATTTAAAGTTAACTTATTGGCTGTTATCCAGTTGTAAACGTTATTCAATTCATTGTTTACTGATACAATAAGGGTCTGCAAATCACTACCACTGACATAGAATCTACTGTCATCTGCAAATAATACAGTTTTCATCTGCCCACTTGATTTGCTAATGTCATTAATATAAAATAGAAATAGTAATGGACCCAGTATAGATCCTTGAGGAACACCATAGGATACAGTTTGAGTATTTGATTTTACATTGTGATATTGTGTGTACTGTTTGCGGTTACTAAGATAGGATTTAAACCATCTACAGTATGAATGGTATTTTTGAAGCCATAGTATTGAAGTTTTTCTATATACTCTTCCTAATCTGAATATAATCGTATAATAATAGCCAGAAAACAGAAAAGAAATGCGTAGTTAGATCTTCAAAGGGTTTAGAAATATATGTTTGTTTATGTTTGTTTGTTGTTTTTATTTTGTATTACATTGCTAGAACCTCCTTATCTTTTTAGGGGTATCGGGATGTCATTTGACGCATTGGTTAAAGTGTTCAGTTTACAATCAAGAGAACTTGAGTTCGATTCCCGAGGAAAATTACGCTGATGGGCAGTCTCTCTCTCTCTCTCTCCATCCCAAATTCCTCTCCATTGTTTCCTCCTACCTTCACTCCTTTCCAAAGAAACCCACAACTTTTCCGAGGAAGTTGATAAAGGAGAGAGAGAGAGAGAGAGAGAGAGAGAGAGAGAGAGTAGATAAAAAGGAAGAGATAGAAGAAGTTGGAAAACGAGAGCAGAAAATAGAGAAGCAGGAATAGATAGGAATACGAAACAGTGAAAAGAAAAGGAAACAAGCTGCATATTAGAGAGATAAATATACACTATATATTAGAGAGAGAGAGAGAACAAGAGAAGCAGGAAGAGATGGGAGAAGTACAAATATACAGAGGAGGAAAACTACACCAAAGATTAGAGCAAGATAATAAGAGCAGGTAAGATAAAGACATTTGTGAGAAGTAAAGAGGGATAAAAGTGGAAGAGAGAAGGAGGAAAGGTGCAAACTTGGCGAAAGAAGTAGAGACAGAGAGGAAAAAAGGAAAGATTGGTGAGAAAAATGAGTAGGAAGAAATAATAAAAACACAGATAAACTCTGAAGATTAGAGTGAGAACAAAGTAGCCGGAAGGATGAAGGACTTTGTTCGGAGTAGAGAAGCCTAAAAAGTGGGAGAGAGAGAGAGAGAGAGAGAGAGAGAGAGAGAGGGGAAGGAAAGGTGTAAAACTAAGACGTAAAAGAAGAATGCGGAAGGAAGGAGAAAGGAAAGAATATAAAACACATGGAAGCTTATAAAGATAGGAGGAAGAAGAAGAAGAAACTGGAAAGGAAAGAGAGCAGATGAAAAACGGCCCATAATTCAGAGAAATGTTATGCAGCCGGAAGGATTAAGGAAATGTGTAGGACGTATATTAGGATACACAGTGGGGGAGGGAGGAAAGGGGTACATTAATGTGTAGGACGTATAGAAAGATACACAGGTATTTCATATTTTTTGTTTTCGGTTATTTTTGTTTTCGGTTAGTCTGGGCTATCATCCCTGGTGGCCTATTTCTGCGTACTTCAATTTTTAAATTTTCAGTTAGGCTATCACTGCTGGTGGCCTATTTCTGCTTACCGGTATTTCATAATTTTTTTTTTCGGTTAGGATAGGCTATAACCCCTGGTGGCCTATTTCTGTTTAAATAAACATAAAATTGTTTTCGGTTCGGCTATCACTGCGTATTCAAATTTAATTTAGTTTTGTTTTAATTTTCGGTTAGGCTATCACCGCTGATAACCTATTTGTGTGTATTTCAACATTTTTGTTTTCGGTTAGGCCTATTTAAGTAAGTGAAGCGACCTGAAGGGAGTGAAGTGTTTTTAAAGTGAGTTTAGTGTTTTTAAAGTGAGTTAAGTGTTTTTAAGTGAGTGAAGTGATCTGAAGAAAGTGATCGTCTCCATGCCTCGTGCCTGTACGAACTGCGCCGGTAGGTTTGGTGCTTCCATGTTTGCTCCTGTCGATCCACAAGTCTGCCGACTCTGCCAGCAACGAGAGGATTTGACAGCAAAATTGGATGAAGCCCACAACAAGATCAACGCCCTCACCAGGATGCTGGAATCACTCCAAGAGTTTGTAACACTCAACGTTGGAGTATCACTAACTCCAATTGTTTCAACTCCAGCATCCACCACCGCCCCAACGTCATCTGCCAACAATTCAACACCTGCAGTAGACACTGCAGCAGATGCTTCTGACGAACCTGAGCCGACATCAAACCAGGACAGCCGCCCTGTTCACCTTAGTCTCTCCCCCACTCCTCTTGCAAGAAGCCTGCTAGCACGAACAGTACCAACCCCTCGCCCCCATTCTAACCACTCCTCTACCCGACCTGTACGTAGAGTCCCGCCACCACAGGTTTCCGGATTTACACCAGTGAGGAACGGTGCACGGCCAACGCAGAAAAGGTCTCATCTACCAGTCACAATGTCAAACAGATTTGAGATATTGGTAGAGATGGAAGACGAACCAGAGGAGACCAGGCTCGTTGGGGATTCCATCCTACGAGGACAGGTCGAAGAGTTCTGCGACAGAGTCCCAAATCAACGAAAAAGATTTTGTATCCCAGGAGCTGGACTGGACGACATTGTGGAAGCCTTCGAAGATACCACAAAGGATGCAAATGAAAATACCCTTTTTGTCATCCATGCTGGTTCAAATGACGTCATGCGCACCAGATCCGAAGAGTTGATGGACAAATATCGCAAGATGATCCAGCACTACAAAAACAAGTCAAGGAAAATCATCATCTCAGGCATTCTCCCAAAGATCGACGCACCTCACAAATTCTACGACAAGGCCTTCAGCACAAATAGCCGACTAAAATATTTGTGTCTGAGGGAAGAAGTTGAATTCATCAACCTCTGGGACAACTTCTACAACCAGCCTACTCTGTTCCGCAAGGATGGCACTCATCTAAACCCTGTGGGTTCAGCACGCATGGGTCGTCTCCTACACGAAGCAGTCCGCAGCCATGGATCAAAAAACGCCATCTGAGAAGAAGCAGCAGTGACATAAATCATCCAACGCCAACAAAAAAACAGAGGCAACCGAGGACCACCAGCGATAAGGACCGAAGACAGCGAGGACCGAGGACAGCCATGAACATAAATGTAGATCCGACAAGAACCAAAAATATTATTAAAGAGCGTTCCGTGAGTTCTAAAATAACAAATTTAAAGGTTTTCTATGCAAACGCTCGTAGCATACGCAATAAATTTTCAGATTTAGAGGAGCTAGTGTTTACAGAAAATTATGATGTGATTGGCATAACAGAATCTTGGCTCAATACAGAAGTTAGAGACTTTTTAGCAGAGTATTCACTTCCCGGTTATGTAATGTTTGAGAAAAGCCGAATAAATCGAAATGGAGGTGGCGTTTTACTTTATATCAAAGAAAGTCGTAACCCTACCCTCTTGTCAAAACCTCAAATTGTGAACGTCGACGCATCTTTTGTGCTAATAAAGAATAATAAAGGTACAAAAATAATACTTGCATTAATATACAGACCTCCAGCTCAATCAGTGCAAACTGACCGAGAAATTTACGAACAAATTGCAGATGTAAGTAACTCACAAGATACCGTAATTTTTGGCGACTTTAATTTACCTGTGACCAAGGGGGGCGATACTCTTACTTCACACTCCGGACATGACTTGTATACGAACTTGCAAGAGAGTTCGCTTTAATCAATTTGTTCGAACGCCAACCCGTGGTAATAACGTTCTTGACATTGTACTTGCAACAAAAGAAGAATTAATAGAGAATTTGAATGTTGGTGATGAATTCAGTAACAGCGACCATCGTACGATAACTTTCACTTTAAAGTTTACTAGTAACGAACCAAATAGTAGCATCGAAAAAGTCCCTAATTTCAAGAAAGCAAACTTCCATAAACTTAGAGCTATGTTTAAAGAAACTGACTGGAGCTTTTTAATTCACAATAACGACATAAATACATCTTGGAAGTTATTCGAAGCCACTTACCTAAAAGCAGTGCAAGACTGCATACCATCGAAAATACGGCGTCCAGGCCATAATAATAAGCCCAAATGGTGGAATAAAGATATTTCAAACTGCCTGCTTGCTAAAAAATGTGCTAATGATAGATTAAAATCCTCACAAAATGACGAAGAACGGCTGAAATTTGTAGAGCTACGACGCAAAGCCAAAAAGTTAATTAAGCAAAGTAAAAAGACCTTAGAGTTACATATTGCGAATCAAAGTAAAACAAACCCGAAAGAATTCTATAGTTATATCAGAAAGAAAAAAGTAGTTACTTCAACTGTTGGACCGTCGATGAAAATGGAGAATACACCAAAGACGAAGTACAAATGAGTAATGCCCTCAATACCTTCTTTGCATCAGTTTTTACAACAGAAAACCTCAGTGATATCCCTACACCATCGCCGATTCAGATTGATAATTCAGATGTTCTAAGCAATATCACCGTTACAGAGAGAGAAATATTGAATTGTTTAGATAAACTCAAGGTAAATAAAACGCCTGGACCTGATACAATCTCGCCTAGAGTTCTAAAGGAAGCTAAGGATGAGCTCTCCAAACCACTGACATTACTATTCAATAAATCCTTGCAGTCTGGAACTATGCCCGATCAGTGGAAACTAGCCAACGTAACACCGATATTCAAAATAGGCAGCAAATCCCTACCCAGTAACTATCGTCCAATTAGCTTAACCTCAGTTGTATGTAAAATGCTAGAATCGGTCATACGAGACAGACTCGTAAATCACTTAGAGGAAAATAACATACTTAAAGATACTCAACACGGCTTTCGTAAAAAACGTTCCTGTTTAACAAACCTCTTAGACTTCTTCCACGATATCCTCAACCTCTACGATGAGAGTAAAGCTGTAGATATTATATATACCTTGATTTTCAAAAGGCCTTTGACAAAGTTCCCCACAAACGTTTACTGCTAAAACTAAAAGCGCATGGAATACAAGACGGTGTGTTGAAATGGATAGAAAATTGGCTCAGCGACAGAAAGCAAAGAGTAGTCATAAACGGTAAGGCATCTAAATGGACCAATGTAAGTAGCGGGGTACCCCAGGGATCGGTACTAGGACCAATTATCTTTTAATTTACATCAACGACATAGATGAGGGTCTCACCTGTACAATCTCAAAATTTGCTGACGATACAAAAATTGCAAATAGCGTACTCTCAAAAGAACAAGTTGACGATATGCAACACAATCTAGATAAATTGTCATGTTGGGCCCAAATTTGGCAAATGAGTTTCAATGCGGATAAATGTAAAGTACTACATATCGGATACCTAAATGAGAAAGCAAACTATTCGATGAATGGCACTCAGCTTAAGAATGTAAACAGAGAAACCGATCTGGGAGTAACAATATCGAGTAACCTAAAACCGAGTCAACAATGTTCAGAAGTTGTTAAGAAGGCAAACAAAATAATTGGCTTTATAGGCAGGTCATTTGAGCATAAATCCAAAGAAGTTATCCAAACCCTTTACAATTCCTTAGTCCGCCCTCTTCTGGAATACTGCGTTCAATCCTGGTGCCTTTATTACCAAAAAGATATAAACAAGCTAGAACGAGTTCAACGTAGAGTTACCAAAATGATACCTAGCCTAAAGAACAAACCATACGAAGAGCGTCTTAGAGAATTAAATCTATTTCCTTTAACCCAGCGCAGATTAAGAGGTGACTTAATTCAAGTGTTCAAAATCATCAAAGGCATCGACAATATGAACTGTAGTAAGTACTTCACTATCGACCAATCTAATTACACGCGAGGAAACGGTTGCAAAATTATTGGTAAATCTTTTAACTCACACGAATCTAAGAATTTCTTCTTCAATCGAGTTGTCAACTTGTGGAATGGGCTTCCCCGAAACGTTTATAGACTGCATCATCGTTGATTCATTTAAACTCCGCCTAGACAAATATCTCGCATCAAACCCGCGACTGACTGCGTTTGTAAATGAATAACTTTATTTTATCCCCCCCTCAGTTACTAATCCATCTGTCCCCTACTAACTTCCTAATCCTGCCACGGACATTAGTTCCAGGGCAGTAATTCCCTTTCCAATGTTCCCTTACCCACTCTAAACCACTGTTTGGACACTTGATCCTCAGTGTTTTGGAGGACAAGCAACCTAGAAGGGTCACTAGATCTGTTGTTGCTTGATTTCCTTTGTACTCCTTTGTACTCCTTTGTACAGTGGGGGAGGGAGGAAAGGGGTACATTAATGTGTAGGACGTACAGAAGGATGCACAGTGGGGGAGGGAGGAAAGGGGTACATTAATGTGTAGGAAGTATAGAAGGATACACAGTGGGGGAGGGAGGAAAGGGGTACATTAATGTGTAGGACGTATAGAAGGATACACAGTGGGGGAGGGAGGAAAGGGGTACATTAATGTGTAGGACGTATAGAAGGATACACAGTGGGGGTGGGAGGAAAGGGGTACATTAATGTGTAGGACGTATATAAGGATGCACAGTGGGGGAGGGAGGAAAATACATTAATGTGTAGGACGTATAGAAGGATACACAGTGGGGGTGGGAGGAAAGGGGTACATTAATGTGTAGGACGTATATAAGGATGCACAGTGGGGGAGGGAGGAAAGGGGTACATTAATGTGTAGGACGTATATAAGGATGCACAGTGGGGGAGGGAGGAAAGGGGTACATTAATGTGTAGGACGTATATAAGGATGCACAGTCGGGGAGGGAGGAAAGGGGTACATTAATGTGTAGGACGTATAAGGAGGCACAGTGGGGGGGGGAGGAAAGGGGTACATTAATGTGTAGGACGTATATAAGGATACACAGTGGGGGAGGGAGGAAAGGGGTACATTAAAACGTAAAAGAAGATTGGAGGAGGAGGAAGAGAAAGAATAACGGTAACAAAATCCAAAGTCTTTAAAAGATAACAAGAAGCCGGAAGGATAAAGGAATTTGTAGGAAGTAGAGGAGGATAAAACGTGAGAGGGAGGGAAGAGAGATGCAAAACCAAGACGTGAATGTATACGCCTCATTACCCACACGCCCACACACACACACAAGCTCACTGTTTGTGTGTGTGTGTGTGTGAACGTAGTATGCGTGTGCGTGTATGTGAAAGCACTTCAAAGTTGTTATTTCCGATCAGCCTCTCTCTCTCTCTCTCTCTCTCTCTCTCTCTCTCTCTCTCTCTCTCTCTCTCTCTCTCTCTCTCTCTCTCTCTCTCTCTCTCTCTCTCTCTCTCTTTGAGTATTAACCCTTAATTAGCGGCGAGCAACATAAGTCGAGTTAAATAAAGCTGGACTATGTGGCGGCGCTCGACATAACTCGAGTGGCAATTTCAGCACGTAATTGTCTGATAGAGAGACAAGTGGTGGCAGGAGACTAGCGAGCGTATGACTGCTCCAGACCACCGCGGCGAACCTACTGACACAAATCTCAGCTCCCTCCTCCCTCTCTCACTCGCTACATACTCAATTATGTACCGAAAGTACCGAATTACCTTTTTGCACTCGCGTTGCACGGTTATTGCAAGAAAACTATCCATCATACAAGGATCGTTATGGTGTCATTCGAAAGCTCTGTTTATGCCCTTTCAGGGATAGATACTTGTTTTACGTTCTGGGTCTTATTTAGGCATGAAAATGATCACGTAAACAGCCCTATTTTGGCTAAAAACACCCCGCTGGGCGGTACACATAAATAAACCGCATAGGCCGCTCGTAAGGTGTTAACTACTCATCCTCTTCATTCTTGTGCATGAAAGGTGGTTAAGAGCACGTTTAACCATCCTGTAGCTTAGTAAGTAACACTACACGATATTTCGCTGTGTATTGACTGATAAACTTTGTGTTTATCACAAGACTCCTGCTCGGACAGGGCGCCACTAGCGCCATCTATTGTTTTGTTTTGCTTTGTAAACAAACGCTCTCTTATTACTATTTTATATAAAATCGTAGTCCCTAATTTTACCCATTACCTACTGTAGTAAGTATCTATTTAACTGCCTTGTATGTAAGTAAAGCTTTGCATATTAATTTGCTAATAAACAATATTGTTTACTAACTAACCTGCCTACAGGGACTAACGCCGACACCATTTTGTAAACAAACCTTTTTGGGGGATTATACATATTAAATTCCAGCAAATTTTGTACCAAATTTAAGTGCATTCATTTATCTTTTCCCCCTAGATATATTCTTGACTTTTTCTCCTCAAGACTGATTTTACTTTAAGCTAAGGGTGGTATTTGTACAAACTAACCTAGCCTAACCCAACCTGCCAAGCTTTTAACCTAACCCAAACCTAGCCTAGCCTATAGCCAGCCAATCTGTTTTATTATTAACTCTTGTAGATATTGTATTTAGTATCCTACTGTAGCTATATATATCTGTAATTTTAGTTGTTGCTTGCACGATCTTGTAATAACCTTTGACTGATACACTTTTTTATCCAAAAAGAGTAGGCTACTGCTTTACTAGGCTACAGTGACACCAGGGTCATCTGTTGACACAGTATATTAACCCCTTGTGTGCAGTCACACTTTATTTTTATATAATCTCTATTTGGTGAATTGTATATTTAGTTACATATTCTGTTATACATATATTTGTTTAAGGTTAGGTTATCACACCTGGTAGCCTATTTCTGCGAATTTAAATTTTATTATATTCGGTTAGGCTATTCAACGCTGGTAGCCTATTATTGCGTATTTCAATTTAAAAAAAAAAACCATTTGGTTAGGCTATCGCCCCTGGAAGCCTAATTCTGCGTATCTCAACATATTTGTTTTCGGTTAGGCTATCACCCCTGATAACCTATTTCTGCGTATTTCAGCATATTTGTTTTTGGTTGAAGTGATTGAAGTGTTTTTAAAGTGAGTGAAGTGTTTTAAAGTGAGTGAATTGGTTTTTTTAAGTGAGTGAAGTGATCTGAAGAAAGTGACTGTCACCATGCCTCGCGCTTGTGCGAACTGCGCTGGTAGGTTTGGTGAGTCCATGTTTGCTACTATCGATCTTCAAGTCTGCCGGCTCTGCCAGCAACGAGAGAATTTTACAGTGAAATTAGATGAAGCCTACAACAAGATCAACGTCCTCACCATGAAGCTGGAATCACTCCAAGAGTTTGTAACACTCAATGTTGGAGTGCCACAAACTTCAATTGTCACCGCAACTCCAGCAGCCATCAACGCCCCAACGTCAACTGCCAGCAATTCAACGCCTACAGTAGCCATTTCAGCTGATGTTTCCGATACTCAAGATAACTTCCGTGTCGTGAGGAACAACGTTTGCCCCAAGACCAGGAAACACATACCGATTACCGAGTGTCAAAACCGTTTCCAGATACTCGCAGACTCAGATGACGAAGAGGAAATAGAAGAAGTCCGGCTCGTGGGAGACTCGATGATACGTGGTCAGCTCACAGAGTTTTGCGCCAGGGCACCTAAGACCAGGAAGCGTTTTTGTATCCCTGGTGGTGGTGTGGATGACGTAGTTGCAGCAGTTGACGAAGTATCAAAGCTGGCCCCTGCTAATACAATGTACGTCATCCACGTTGGATCCAACGATGTACAGCGAACCCGGTCGGAAGATTTGCTTTTAAAGTACCAGCAGCTGATCAAGTCGTTTAAGGAGAAGTCATCAAGGATCATCGTCTCAGGAATCGTCCCCCGGCTCGGTGTAGAGAGCCATTTTTACAACATAGCCACCAGCACAAATCGTTGTCTAGCAAACCTCTGCAGGAAGGAGAACGTGGGATTCGTCGACACCTGGGACAATTTCTACTACGATGACTATTTGTTTTCGGACGATGGAGTTCATCTGAACCAGGTGGGAGCAGCACGTTTTGGGCGTCTTCTCAACGATGCGGTGAAGGATTTTCGGAGAAGAAATCGACTCAGCACAGGACAACCAGGAAGGAGGACCGAAGACACCGAGGACGGCAATCTACAAAGGAATTAAATACTAATCCGTCAAGAACCGCGAATTTGGATAAAGCTCCACCAACACGACCCAAATTCAAAACCGTCAGGGATAACGACCGAGGACCGAGGACAGCCATGAATGTAAATGTAGATCCGACCAGAACCAAAAATTCGATGAAAGAACGATCTGCGAGTTCTAAAACCGCAACTTTAAAGGTTTTCTATGCAAACGCTCGTAGCATACGCAATAAATTTTCAGATTTAGAGGAACTAGTGTTTACAGAAAATTATGATGTGATTGGCATAACAGAATCTTGGCTCAATACAGAAGATAGAGACTTTTTTAGCAGAGTATTCACTACCCGGTTATGTAATGTTTGAGAACAGCCGAATAAATAAAAATGGAGGTGGCGTTTTATTTTATATCAAAGAAAGTCTTAACCCGACCCTCGTGTCAAAACCTCAAATTGTGAACGTCGACACATCTTTTGTGCTAATAAAGAATAATAAAGGTACAAAAATAATACTTGCGTTAATATACAGACCTCCAGCTCAATCAGTGCAAACTGACCGAGAAATTTACGAACAAATTGCAGATGTAAGTAACTCGCAAGATACCGTAATTTTTGGCGACTTTAATTTACCTGTGACCAAGTGGGGCGATACTCTTACTTCACACTCCGGACATGACTTGTATACGAACTTGCAAGAGAGTTCGCTTTAATCAATTTGTTCGAATGCCGACCCGTGGTAATAACGTTCTTGACATTGTACTTGCAACAAAAGAAGAATTGATAGAGAATTTGAATGTTGGTGATGAATTCAGTAACAGCGACCATCGTACGATAACTTTCACTTTAAAGTTTACTAGTAACGAACCAAATAGTAGCATCGAAAAGTCCCTAATTTCAAGAAAGCAAACTTCCATAAACTTAGAGCTATGTTTAAAGAAACTGACTGGAGCTTTTTAATTAACAATAACGACATAAATACATCTTGGAAGTTATTCGAAACCACTTACCTAAAAGCAGTGCAAGACTGCATACCATCGAAAATACGGCGTCCAGGCCATAATAACAAGCCCAAATGGTGGAATAAAGATATTTCAAACTGCCTGCTTGCTAAAAAATTTGCTAATGATAGATAAAAATCCTCACAAAATGACGAAGAACGGGTGAAATTTGTAGAGTTACGACGCAAAGCCAAAAAGTTAATTAAGCAAAGTAAAAAGACCTTAGAGTTACATATTACGAATCAAAGTAAAACAAACCCGAAAGAATTCTATAGTTATATCAGAAAGAAAAAAGTAGTTACTTCAACTGTTGGACCGTTAGTCGACGAAAAAGGAGAATACACCAAAGACGAAGTACAAATGAGTAATGCCCTCAATACCTTCTTTGCATCAGTTTTTACAACAGAAGACCTCAGTGATATCCCTACACCATCGCCGATTCAGATTGATAATTCAGATGTTCTAAGCAATATCACCGTTACAGAGAGAGAAGTATTGAATTGTTTAGATAAACTCAAGGTAAATAAAACGCCAGGACCTGATACAATCTCGCCTAGAGTTCTAAAGGAAGCTAAGAATGAGCTCTCCAAACCACTGACATTACTATTCAATAAATCCTTGCAGTCTGGAACTATGCCTGATCAGTGGAAGCTAGCCAACGTAACACCGATATTCAAAAAAGGCAGCAAATCCCTACCCAGTAACTATCGTCCAATTAGCTTAACCTCAGTTGTATGTAAAATGCTAGAAACGGTCATACGAGACAGACTCGTAAATCACTTAGAGGAAAATAACATACTTAAAGATACTCAACACGGCTTTCGTAAAAAACGTTCCTGTTTAACAAACCTCTTAGACTTCTTCCACGATATCCTCAACCTCTACGATGAGAGTAAAGCTGTAGATATTATATACCTTGATTTTCAAAAGGCCTTTGACAAAGTTCCCCACAAACGTTTACTGCTAAAACTAAAAGCGCATGGAATACAAGACGGTGTGTTGAAATGGATAGAAAATTGGCTCAGCAACAGAAAGCAAAGGGTAGTCATAAACGGTAAGGCATCTAAATGGACCAATGTAAGTAGCGGGGTACCCCAGGGATCGGTACTAGGACCAATTCTCTTTCTAATTTACATCAACGACATAGATGAGGGTCTCACCTGCACAATCTCAAAATTTGCTGACGATACAAAAATTGCAAATAGCGTACTCTCAAAAGAACAAGTTGACGATATGCAACACAATCTAGATAAATTGTCATGTTGGGCCCAAATTTGGCAAATGAGTTTCAATGCGGATAAATGTAAAGTACTACATGTCGGATACCTAAATGAGAAAGCAAACTATTCGATGAATGGCATTCAGCTTAAGAATGTAAACAGAGAAACTGATCTGGGAGTAACAATATCGAGTAACCTAAAACCGAGTCAACAATGTTCAGAAGTTGTTAAGAAGGCAAACAAAATAATTGGCTTTATAGGCAGGTCATTTGAGCATAAATCCAAAGAAGTTATCCTAACCCTTTACAATTCCTTAGTCCGCCCTCTTCTGGAATACTGCGTTCAATCCTGGTGCCCTTATTAGCAAAAAGATATAAACAAGCTAGAACGAGTTCAACGTAGAGTTACCAAAATGATACCTAGCCTAAAGAACAAACCATACGAAGAGCGTCTTAGAGAATTAAATCTATTTCCTTTAACCCAGCGCAGATTAAGAGGCGACTTAATTCAAGTGTTCAAAATCATCAAAGGGATCGACAATATGAACTGTAGTAAGTACTTCACTATCGACCAATCTAATTACACGCGGGGAAACGGTTGCAAAATTATTGGTAAATCTTTTAACTCACACGAATCTAAGAATTTCTTCTTCAATCGAGTTGTCAACTTGTGGAATGGGCTTCCCCGAGACGTTATAGACTGCAGCACCGTTGATTCATTTAAATTCCGCCTAGACAAATATCTCGCATCAAACCCGCGACTGACTGCGTTTGTAAATGAATAACTTTATCCTCCCCTCAGTTACTAACCCATATGTCCCCTACTAACTTCCTAGTCCTGCCACGTTAGTGGCAGGGCAGTAGTTCCCTTTCCAATGTTCCCTTACCCAATCTAAACCACTGTTTGGACACTTGATCCTCAGTGTTTTGGAGGACAAGCAGCCTAGAAGGGTCACTAGATATGTTGTTGCTTGATTTCCTTTGTACTCCTCTCTCTCTCTCTCTCTCTCTCTCTCTCTCTCTCTCTCTCTCTCTCTCTCTCTCTCTCTCTCTCTCTCTCTCTCTCTCTCTCGGTGCCTCACCGAAACTAATTGGCTAAACTGGAGAGGATAGGTATCAAAGGTGAAATTCATTCTTGGATACAAAATTGGCTTACACACAGAAGACAGAGAGTGGTGATAAATGGAGTGGAATCGGAGTGGGAGCCTGTCACTAGTGGAGCTCCACAGGGTTCAGTCCTTGGACCGGTCCTGTTTCTCATTTACATTAACGATATTGATGTAGGGGTAAACAACACCATTTCCAAATTCGCCGACGATACAAAAATAGGAAATACAGTCCTGAACGAAGATGATAGAAATGCGTTGCAATCTGATTTAAACAAGATATCAGAGTGGTCGAAAAAATGGCAGATGCCCTTCAATGTCCATAAATGTCAGGTGCTGCAGGTTGGTAGCAGAAATATGAAATACAAATACGAAATGAATGGCAAACAAATAAAAACTGCAACGGTAGTAAAAGACCTAGGGGTACTAATATCTGACAACCTAAAAACTTCCGACCAATGTACAGCAGCTGCAAATAAGGCAAACATAGCATTGGGCTTTATTAAACGAAAATTTACATATAAACATGAAAATGTAATAGTGCCACTGTTCAAAAGTATGGTGAGGCCCCACCTTGAATATGGTGTGCAGTTCTGGTCACCTTATCTGATCAAGGACATTGTAAGACTCGAGTCAGTACAGCGTAGAGCGACGAAGATGATACCCTCATTAAGAAAAAAAACATATGAAGAAAGACTTAAACGATTGAACCTGTTCTCATTAAAAAGAGGAGGTTGAGGGGTCAGCTTATTGAGTGCTTTAAGATACTAAAAGGTTTAGACAAAGTCGATGTAAATGCACTATTCACATTAAACAATACTAATCAAACTCGCGGAAATGGAATTAAATTAAAAACCAAAAAGGCAAACCTAGATGTCACAAAGAGTTTCTTCACCTACAGTGTGGCGCCAGAGTGGAATAAACTACCAGCGAGAGTGGTGGAGAGCGACACAATAAACGCTTTCAAGGGAAGGCTTGACCTCTATCTGCAGAGGGCTGGGGTGATATGAAAAAAAAAAAAAAAAAAAAAAAATGTATGTGTATGTGTGTGCACTGTACAGTATGTATATACTGAATATATATGTATGTATGTGTGTATGTATGTATGAGTATATGTGTGTGTGTGTGTATATGTATGTACCGGTGTATATATATATATATATATATATATATATATGTATATATATGTATGCATATATACATATATAGTTTGTAAGGCCAGACTGCCTAGTAAGGACCTTGAGGTCTGTGTGGTCTGTGTATCTATGTAGCTCTCTATCTCTCCACTGACTGGAAGACAGCGAATATTACACCAATATTATGAAAATGAGATAAACAACTACCAGGCAATTACAGACCCATTAATTAACTTCTGTTATTGTAAAACTATTAGAATCAATCATAATAGACGAAATTGTACTTTTCATAGAGAATAACAATCTTATTAATAATAGTCAACACGGCTTCAGAGCAAAGAGATCATGCCTAAAAAACCTTATCAAATTCTATGACAGTCAATTTAAAATTAATTATTTGACCAAAAGTCTTGCTAAAGTTTACTTGGATTTTCAGAAGGCCTTCGACAAGGTCCCTCATAATGAATTACTTCAGAAGGTCGAGAACCTAAGAATACAAGGCAAAACACTCAATTGGATAAGGAATTGGTTAAACAAAATAAAGCAAAGAGTAAATATTTATGGAGTGGAATCAGATTGGATTCCAGTGAGTAGTGGAGTCCCCCAGGGTTCAATACTCGGTCCATTATTGTTCATAATATATATTAATGATATAGACAACAGTGTCAATAATATAATTTCCAAATTTGCTGATGACACTAAGATAGAAAATGCAATAATCTCTAAAAAGCGATAAAAGTAGCTTACAAGCAAATCTAAACAAAATGTCGGAGTGGTCAGGAAATTGGCAGGTGCCCTTTAATGTAAACAAATGCCACGTAGTACAAATAGGCTCCCAAAACAACAAATACGAATTCCACATGAATGGAGAAAAGATAAAGAGCGTATCACTGATTAAAGACCTAGGAGTGCTTATCAACGAAAATCTAAAATCTACTAGCCAATGCATTGCAGCATCTAACAAAGCAAATAAAGCAATAGGATTAATGAAAAGAAATTGTCATTGTCATATTAAAGACATAATTGTACCATTATATAAAAGTATTGTGAGGTCACATCTGGAGTATGCTGTGCAGTTTTGGTATCCCTACTTAATAAAAGACATAGAGAAACTCGAATCTGTTCAGCGTAGAGCAACAAAGCTAATCCCTTCTCTTAGAAATAAACCATACAATGAGAGATTAAGGTAACTTGATCTGTTTTCGCTTAAGACACGGAGAATAAGGGGATAGCTGATAGAGTGTTTTAAGATACTAAAAATATTTACTAACGTAGCTTCTAATAATCTATTTAAGATAGCCAAAGAAGGTTCCACAAGAGGAAGCAAATTAAAAACTATCAGGCAGGAAAACGAACCTAGACATAACTAAACATTTCTTCACACAGTATTATTAGCGAGTGGAATAAGCTCCCTAATGAAGTTATTGACAGTGAATAAATATACACATTTAAAACAAAAGGTTAGACTCATATCACAGAGAAGTTGGTCTGCAGTAGAAGCTGATCACTGACTAGAGAACCTGGCAGAAATGAACACGTTTTCAGTTGAAGAGAGCAGAAAAAATAGTGAAGATGTGCATGCCTTTTCCTTTCCATTTCTAACTATACAATAAATTCCTTCAGGCGATTTCCAAGCCCTGCAAGGTTATTGACTTCTAACTGTATTCATGTACAGCAAATTGCAGGAAGGAGTGGAGGGTGAAGAGAGAGCATTAATTTTGGCAATATTTTCTTTCCACTTTCTCTTAGGGTTGCTATCTCTACTAGGATTAATTCCTGGCCACCTCGCAGGGATCGTAAGATCTGTGTGGCCAGTGTATATATGTAAATCTATGTAAATTTATCTCTCTCTCTCGCTCTCTCTCAAACTACTAGCACTGATATACAAAGAGCCAGAACTAGCTTACTTAAAACAACCAAGTTAACTCAAGACCCCGCCGACCCTTCGGCCAATATCCGTAAAGCCATAAAGATCAACAACTCATTATCATAAACCTATTGCCTAGCACAGGTCGCAAAAATTCAGCTCATTCATCCGGAATTATGTATAAATTATGCATGTATGTATTATGTATATATTATGTATGTATTGTATTGCCTTCTTTTACGTATTGTACTCTACAGTATATGAGGCGATTCTGTTTTTGGTTGTGTTTTTGTAATTCAGTCTCCCTATCTGTCTGTCTGTCTATCTGTTTATGTCTGTATGTATTTATGTATATCCCTACTGATACTACATATATTGTTTGTGTGTGTTAATTGAATATCTCAAGTATTACATAATCACATTGGTTTAGTATGTCAAAGCTCATGCATTACAATCGCATTTAAAACACAAAAGATGTATATACTGTATAATACAAGTTTCTTAGTTATATTGTTCAATAGAATAACCACATAATCCCTACCATTACCCCTCCACAATCTGTCATTCTTCCCCAGTCTTTCCATTGTTTTCATTCCGGTACCTTCCAACCAAAACTGCCCTCAACTTAATTTAACTCCTTCTTAAGCTTGATGGAGGGTTAAGGAGGAAACTAAAAATACATGAATAAGTAAATACATTAATACATAAATAAAAAACCCTCATTAACATACTCTTATCCCTACCTCCTTTTTTTGTTATCTCCCAACATC
Organism: Paralithodes platypus; assembly: GCA_032716605.1. NCBI lineage: Eukaryota > Metazoa > Arthropoda > Malacostraca > Decapoda > Lithodidae > Paralithodes > Paralithodes platypus. The sequence goes on along the minus strand of CM064527.1, from coordinate 42,001,021 downwards.
TCTCATCCTCCCTGCCCCTCCCTCCCCAGCAGATCTCTCTCCCTCCCCCCCCCCCCCCTCTCTCTCTCTCTCTCTCCCTCTCTCTCTCTCTCTCTCTCTCTCTCTCTCTCTCTCTCTCTCTCTCTCTCTCTCTCTCTCTCTCTCCTCTCTCTCCTCTCTCTCTCTCTCTCTCTCTCTCTCTCTCTCTCTCTCTCTCTCTCTCTCTCTCTCTCTCTCCCCCCGCCATATGACCATGTGTTGTGGTGTCGAGTTTTATATCAAGAGAGAGTGAGAGGTGAGACAGAGGCTTCTGCTTTGCTATCCTTACCTACCACTTTGTAGCAAATTTTATGTTAGCATTAAATCCGGACTGCCTATTAGGGCCCGCAAGGTCTTTGTGGCCTGAGTATGTATGTAACTCTCTCTCTCTCGGTCCACACATGTCTGGGGGCGATTAATCTGGCCTGAGATGCCGTCGCAAGGTGCTCTGATTAATGTCACAGACGGGGGTGGGGCTGGGGGATTAGCTGGGGAGGGGGAACATATAAAACAGTGGTAGTGAGAGAAACGGGGGGAGGGGGAGTGGAGTAGGGGATTTGCTGGGGAGGGGAAGCAGATGTACAAGTGTGGGGAGGAGGGGACGTTGGGGGGTCGAAGATAAGTTTCTACAGCAAGAACTAATAAATACTAATAACTCACTACACACTACATGGCTGGTGCACTACAAACAGACTTAATCTAGCCCCAGCCAAATCCACCGCAACTCTGCTCACAAGTTGGACAGGAGAACACGAATACATCCATAAACAACACACCCCTAACACATACACACACACCCAAAATCCTAGGAGTAACATATGATACTCTTATGACATTCAAACAGCACACCACAAACATTAAAAATATATTGACACCCAGACTTAACGCCCTCAGGTCACTTGCTCACACAAAATTTGGACACAACAAAGAAACTACCACCACAGTATATAAACAATACATAAGATCAGTGATGGAATACGCAAGCCCAGCCTGGGCTTCTAACCTAGCTGAAACACATCATAAGACCTTACAGACTATTCAAAAAAAGCCCTGAAGATCATTACAGGCTGCACAGCTACTGCACCCACAGATCACCTACATCAAGAAACCAAAATCCTCAAAGTCAAAGACCATCTGGACATGAGAGGCACTCAATTCCTGGCAGCAGCCTCCACGAACCAAGATCACCCACTAAACTACATGGTAACACACCCACAGACACCAGAAATATCAAAACACACCCAGCACAACGGTATCCACACACAATTATTGTCCTCTCTCCCTCCCTGCCCACCCCGAACCAACTTCCAGAAGCACATCCATACTCATATCTCTCACCGATCCATCCACTCACTCACAGACAACACGCAGATGCATGCACGACCTCCCGAAATCCATCCTTCCGAATCCTCCCTTCCTCGCGAGGACAGAGTCCACCTGGCCAGGCTGAGATGCGGACACCATCCAGCTCTCCTGAGCTATCAGAAGAGACTGGATGACTCCGTTGTCGACGCCTGCCCGGGATGTAACACAGCACCCCATACCATTAAACACATCATAGAAGACTGCATTTCACACAACCACTTACGCCAACAACACAATCTACACTCAATGAGAGCTCTGTGGGAAATCCCGATCGTGGCCATGGCCTTCCTCAGGGACTCGGGGCTGTTCGGCCAGGCAGCTTAGGGAACAACAACAACAACTTCCATACATTTTAGTTTAACTCTTTCAAGATATGAAGACGAATTTTGTGTCTGGTTTCTGGCTATTATTAGACGATTTTATTGAGATTAGGGAGGGTATATGGAAGTCAGAGTGATTAGGGAGGGTATATGGAAGTCAGAGTGTTAATTGAAATAGTATATACCATCCTAAATTAAAGGCTCGATTTCGCTGACCAGGACAATATCAATACCTAAATGGCACGAAAGGTCTGAAACTCACCAAATGAATGGGGCAAATGTCTTAAAGTCTCAAACCTAATGAGGCTAAGCATAAGGGAGAAGGGGGTCCAGAACCCCCCCCCCCCCCACCCCCCTTGCTTACTACCGTGTATTTAATAAAGTTCCTGCAAATACTATTTAGGGAGATGCAGTATAATTTCATTAGACTTTGGTATGTTAAGCTACACAATCTCAATGGGTCCTACGTTCATACAAACAATATCTTTTTTGTTTCAGGTACATGTTCAGCCAGCCAGGAAAAGATGATCTCGTAACACTGAAATAGTACGGCAAGTAATAGTAATGGTAATAGTAATAGTAATAGTAATGGTAATAATAATAGTAATAGTAATAGTAATGGTAATAGTAATGGTAATAATAATAGTAATAGTAATAATAGTAATAGTAATAGTAATGGTAATAGTAATAGTAATAGTAATGGTAATAATAATAGTAATAATAATAGTAATAGTAATAGTAATGGTAATAGTAATAGTAATAGTAATAATAATAGTAATAGTAATAGTAATAATAATAGTAATAGTAATAGTAATGGTAATAGTAATAGTAATGGTAATAATAATAGTAATAGTAATAATAATAGTAATAGTAATAGTAATGGTAATAGTAATAGTAATAGTAATGGTAATAATAATAGTAATAGTAATAGTAATGGTAATGGTAATGGTAATAGTAATAGTAATAATAATAGTAATAGTAATAGTAATGGTAATCGGTTTATTTAAAGATAATAATAATAGTAATAGTAATAGTAATAGTAATAGTAATGGTAATAGTAATGGTAATAGTAATAGTAATAGTAATAGTAATAGTAATGGTAATAGTAATAGTAATAGTAATAGTAATAGTAATAGTAATGGTAATAGTAATAGTAATAGTAATAGTAATAGTAATGGTAATGGTAATGGTAATAGTAATAGTAATGGTAATAGTAGTGGTAATAATAATAGTAATAGTAATGGTAATGGTAATGGTAATGGTAATAGTAATGGTAATAATAATAGTAATAGTAATGGTAATGGTAATGGTAATAATAATAGTAATAGTAATAGTAATGGTAATGGTAATAGTAATGGTAATAGTAATAGTAATAGTAAGTAATAGTGACAGGCTTTACATTATTATAGTTAAAGTTTCATTATATACTGTAGAAGCGCCGTCCATTACTAAATTGACCTCTTTGTTTCAGCCAGTACAGTCTGCCTTTAGTTTCACCCAGTAGACCACATTTTACCTCTCTATTTGACCCAGTACATACACTACTATCTCTCTATCTGACCCAGTACACAGTCTACCTGACCCAGTACACAGTCTACCTGACCCAATACACAGTCTACCTGACCCAGTACACAGTCTACCTCTCTACCTGACCCAGTACACAGTCTATACCTCCCTACCTGACCCACCACACAGTCTACCTGACCCAGTGCACAGTCTACCTCAGCACCCCAGTCCCCCAGCCAGGCCAGTTTATCAGGCGGTAGTACGGTGTGTTAATATTCCAGAACAGGGGTCGCCGTCCCCCACACATTTCACGCAGCCCCCCTCCCCACGAGCCACATGGTCCTCAGGGGGCTAGCTTCTCTCTCTCTCTCTCTCTCTCTCTCTCTCTCTCTCTCTCTCTCTCTCTCTCTCTCTCTCTCTCTCTCTCGATCTCTCTCTCTCTCTCTCTCTCTCTTCTCTCTCTCTCTCTCTCTCTCTCTCTCTCTCTCTCTCTCTCTCTCTCTCTCTCTCTCTCTCTCTCTCTCTCTCTCTCTCTCTCGTTTCCCAACCCTATGCAATTTCCTTTCCTCCTCCATCTGCACATGGGAACATTGTTCTCATCAAATCTGTGGGTCTGTGTCTTTTCGCGAGTTATGGTGTTTTCATCTTTGCTCTATTTGTTCTTCATTTTCTTTATCTGCTCGCATCAATTATATTTTGCTTCTACAGTATATCTGTTTGTTGTACATATGTTTCCTTATTATTTACTTACTGTTCTGTGGTATTCATGTGTTTTAATCAGCATGCATATTTTGTTGTCTTATATTTTAACTACTTACACCATCTGTGTTTTTTGTTTGTCTTTTCGCGATTAAGAGATCTATTACGATCATGGTTTGCCTATTTGACTTACAGATATCCTTTCTAAACTCCATAAAATCGTCTACTATTAGCCAACATAAAAGTTGAATGACATCATCGTATTCTGAAGGGGTTAACTAGGAATGTAAGAATTGAAAGAGAGACAAGTGTTGAAGGGTGATCAGAATATTATGAAGAGTGATCATAATAGAAGAGCAGTAGTTGATGCATTGTTTGGTAGGATATATATATAGAGAGAGAGAGAGAGAGTGAGAGAGAGAGAAACACATGTTTGACAATACAAGGCACGTTAAGAAAATTAAGAAAAGGAGAAAGCAATGAAAAACTAAGGAAGGTTCTTTAGGTATTAAAGAGGTATGGCCTATTTCAAGAGACTCTCTGACTCCTGCAATTTCTTCATAAAGTAAATAAAATCGTCTACTGATAACCAGAAGAAAGGGAAGACTCGCTTCATCATATACCAAAAGAGTTAATTATTACTACCAAACTAAGGAGGAGGCAGCTCATCCGGGGATTAGTAGGAGAGAAAGCTAATACACAGGAGGGTTTTGTCATTCTGCCTTACCCTGAAAATATGAAAGGGAAAATATACATATAGATGCTTCTCCTACATTACTAATACTCTGTGGAGAGAGAGAGAGAGAGAGAGAGAGAGAGAGAGATGGGTAGAGAGAGATGGGTAGAGACATTAGAGATAAATAGCTTAACTTTAGCTTAAACAACGAGGAATAATATATAGATAAGAATAAATTAGATGTTCCTGTTATGTAATTTTGTTTCTTCATTTTAATAGTTCTTATCTTTTTCCTCCCCAATTTTGTTCCGACTATATTCATCCTCTCGCTCTCTTGTGGACTCTTGGGTTGCCGTTTAGCATTCTAGTGAAGCAGATAAGTGAAACAATCGTTCAAATGGTGATGCAAGCATGAAATTTGGTACAGGTATTCGTCAAAGCTCACTTTCAAAGCACATACCGCTGGCCACGCAAAAATTCAATATGGCGACCATTTTTCAAGATGGCCGACACATCTGACTGAGCCCTACTGTTATGGGTCAGTTAATTGAAAGAAAAAAGACATGAATACTGTCCAATCCATTTTTGTTTTGGCTCTAACGTGGTAAGTGAAGGTAATTTTGTCTAAAGCAGTTGCATATTAGACTTTAACTAAGATGGCGTCCAAAATGGCCGCCATTAACCCGAGGAGGCCGGATTTTTTTGGCGATTTTCGGTAGTGTTTATGGCTTAATAGCTAATCAAAGAATAAAGATAGAGAAATGAGTCATAAACTATGTGAGAGAGGTCACTTTCAGCTTTTGTCTCGTAAAAAAATTCAGCTCCATAGGCCCAGTAGTTACTGAGATATTGCTTGTTTTCGTGAGGTAACTTTTCCGTGATTTTCCGTGTTTACGCACCTTTGCCATAGTGAAATTTCCTTAAACCCATTGTGTTGACATCACGGTAGTTTCGGTGATATTGGAACTCGGTGAAAATTACCGCAAAAGTACCGTGACGTCATACAAGTAAATAGCAGCCATCAGCAGGCTATTTAAAGGCTATTTAAAGCCGTGCTATTTGAGTAGTGTATCGGCCTTCTGGGGTTAAAGACAAATGTTGTGATATCTTGGCTATTAGTAGAGCTAGACAAATGATTTTTTCATCTAATCCTACATTTTTGAGGTCAGAGAATTAGAAAGACTTGTCACATTATTAACTCATCAGGGTCATAAGTAACTAGACAAAGTGAAGGAAGATTATATCATAGGAAACGGCCTAATTCACACCATTTATACATATCCATTGAGTACAAATAACATTAGTAAAAATACCATAGAATCAAAGACTCACACCTCACATTTGCAAGTGCACAGAGCTGTACAGGAGCTGCACAGAGCTGTGCTGACCATGTCAAGTTCACTGCAGCATCTACTTCCTCAGTCACTTACTTTCTCTAGCCACTGGTATTCCATGGCCAGTTGTGGGCCAAAGACATCTGTGGCTGGCTTTGGCAGTGGAAGTTTTGGTGGCAGGGGGTTCTTTGCTTTGAAGGATGCAGGAGTAATGTTTGTGAAAGTGTCAGGAAGTTCTGGAACGGCCTTGACATTCTCAGATCCAAGCCTGAGTTTTTGACGCTCCTGGCCACCATTTACCTTGGTGGGATGTTGAAATACAGAAATGCTAGTCCCATGGAAGGAGGTTGTGGCAGTTGTTGCGGAAGGGTTGTGGTCGATGTTGTCCATCACGACAGTGGTGAACAACTCTTTACGCAGTACTGGTGGACAGACCACACCCTCCTCGACATACTTGTTGACTGTGGCATCTCCTAATTCAGCTGAGACCTCCAACACCCTGTCATATGAGATGCTGAGGCCATGCTCATGCAGCATTTCGACCAGGTTTCTTTTCCGGGTTTTGGCATAGACTGAGAGTCCCATGTAGACTGGGAATGGTGTTTCTCTGTCTTTTGAGTGCCTATGTGTAGCAGCTCCCTCTTTGTATCGGGAGTAGCAGTTAAACTGCATCAATTGGGCAATGGCCTGATCAGACTTTGAAACTCCAAATCTCAGTTGAAACTTGATGTCAGCTCCATGTTCAACCATCCCCACAAACTGAAGCAGAAGGGGAGGTATGGCATTTTGCACACAACCAGCTGGAAATGTGCCATCAAATTTTTATTGATGTTCAAGCATGCATTTTCTTATAATCTTTGCTACTTTAGCAGTGATGAGTGCATCTGAAAAATCAGAAATTTGGGTAATTGCTTTGCCCACATCTTTCTGAAATGCAAGAAGTACATCTCTTCCACTTCTATGAGCTTCAAGTTCTGGAATTTCTTCCAGAAGTTTATCCTTCAGTCTGGTGGAATTTACACGTGGTAAATCCACACCAAGTTGTGCCAGACGCTGTTGGTAAAGGTGGCATATATCTGCCAGGCGAAATGTGACTGGCTCTTCTGAGCATAGGTTGCTTTCAACAATGTATGTCACCAGCTCTGATAAAATTAATGGATAAACATCTGGCTCCAGATCAGTGGCACTTGAGCTTTTCTCAAGGTTTCTCAGGTGGGACCTTTCCCTGTTGTAGAGGGCACTGAGACACACTCTGTGGTACTTTAGCTCCTGTGCAATAGCATCTCCACCACTCAATTTAGCAAGAAGCTTGCCATCGTTAAGTGCCTCTGCACACTCTTGTAGTCTCTTGTTAAGGTTCATGGTCATTACCTGCCTGAGATCAGATGCAGGTGCCACTTTCTCACAAAAAATACAAGTTTGACCATCATAGCTAGTTCGACGTTGCTTTGCATGATTGTCTTCAGACTCACTACTTTGACGATTAGATCGGCGTTTCCTTGCGCGATTCAGCTTGCTGTTGTTAAACAACAACCGGCAGTTGACATGGTATTTTGCCTGATTTCTTCTCAAAGTGACATCTATGCCATCACCTTCATCAAGCCTTGTTGGATCCACGATCAATGGCATTTCCTGGATTTCATGAAACATCGGTATGTTGGTAGCCAGCATGGCATAACCGTCATGTTCAAGGAAATAATGGGTTCTAGGTGATGTTAAATCTTCACCTATTTTGTCTTTCTGGCAAAGACAACATTTTGACCAGTCAGTTTGTCTTATGGGAAAAATGGATTTTGAATCTGCCATTTTGCTTTCTGATTAAGGCTGAGGGTTTATCCTTTTACCACCTTAACGAAATTACACACATTACTTTACGGGCTACAACTAGGTTCGGGTGACCTACACCTAGCCCGATCATTCATCCAGTGCCATTTAAGTCCCGCGTGGTCTGTACACCATCCAGGTAAGTACATGAGCAAGTCATGTATAGCCCCCTTACCCTTGGCTCGGCTCTCCCGCGCTGGCACACCCTGTCAATTCAGGTGCGGCTATCTAACTCTATCTACTAACTACCAACTACTGTCTAGTAGCTAATTGATATGGGGCTGTTAGAAAGCATTTGGGACACTAAATTAAACTACACTACAACTTATAGTATAGTACAGTAAAATAAGCTGACACTGAACCCCATGCTGAGTTGCACAGCAGCGATGTTACCAGTGTGCTCTGGTTGTGTGTTGACATCACTATTATATTTGCAAGATCTCATCACTGCCTCAGTCCTTACTAACAAATGTGAAAATGGCTCCATTGGATTATCTGACCCAAAGAATGTATGTGCACACCAAAAATCATATATACTGTATATGTTCAGTAGTTGCTTTTTTTTTTTTTTTTTTTTTTTCTATATTCCAACTTACTTCCTCTCGGGCATAGGCTGAGAGCCTTAACATTCACCGCTTTACAATGAACAGTGAAGCCCGTGAGGTCTTGTTCCAGTCTAGGGAGTGAGACATGTGAAGCACGTAGAGTACAACGAACACCTGCCATCTTGCCTTCACATGAGGCACGGTGCTCACTCATGGCCCGAAACGACCCCATCTCTGAAACCACCTCGTTCCCGTGCTTCACTGTCTCACTCCCTACACTCGGACTCTCACACTTACACACACACAACGCCACCTGTTGAGCAGATAACTCACCAGGCATTGCACCCCTATAGCATATTTTGAATATGGGAATATTCATACAGTGCTATTTAATCAGGGAACAATGAGGGTATTTTATTGACGTTTCGGTGGGCTTTGTGGTAACATCACGATACACAGGTCGCAAATTCCATCCCAATAATATCTCCCATTGATACAAATTTGAAACGGGACCTTTGGATTACCAGGCCAGTGGCAAGACCACTCCACCACACCTCCCCTATTAGATACGAACATATGAAATTAATGGACGGCATCTTGGATGCCATTCTAAAATTCCAATTATAGACTATGACAATGATTAAAACAGTGCTTCTCATTAATCTGGTTAGCAAGAAACAATTTTCTCTTAAAATGTTCACCAGGTAATAATTAAAACAAAAATAAGCAATATATGGTCAGGCACGGCAGCCATCTTGAAAAATGACCGCCATCTTGGATTTTCGTATGGCCAGCGGTATTTCTGGAGAATGACGGGGACCGCTGAAGGGTACATGTACCAAATTTCATGCTTTGC
>CM064527.1:41868445-41991778 GCA_032716605.1 Paralithodes platypus | reverse complement strand
TTTAGATGTCCTTACCGTTTATGACTACTCTTTGCTTTCTGTCGCTGAGCCATTTTCTATCCATTTCAACACACCGTCTTGTATTCCATGCGCTTTTAGTTTTAGCAGTAAACGTTTGTGGGGAACTTTGTCAAAGGCCTTTTGAAAATCAAGGTATATAATATCTACAGCTTTACTCTCATCGTAGAGGTTGAGGATATCGTGGAAGAAGTCTAAGAGGTTTGTTAAACAGGAACGTTTTTTACGAAAGCCGTGTTGAGTATCTTTAAGTAAGTTATTTGCCTCTAAGTGATTTACGAGTCTGTCTCGTATGACCGTTTCTAGCATGTTACATACAACTGAGGTTAAGCTAATTGGACGATAGTTACGGGGTAGGGATTTGCTGCCTTTTATGAATATCGGTGTTACGTTGGCTAGCTTCCACTGATCAGGCATAGTTCCAGACTGCAAGGATTCATTGAATAGCAATGTCAGTGGTTTGGAGAGCTCATCCTTAGCTTCCTTCAGAACTCTAGGCGAGATTGTATCAGGTCCAGGCGTTTTATTTACCTTGAGTTTATCTAAACAATTCAATACTTCTCTCTCTGTAACGGTGATATTGCTTAGAACATCTGAATTATCAATCTGAATCGGCGATGGTGTAGGGATATCACTGAGGTCTTCGGTTGTAAAATCTGATGCAAAGAAGGTATTGAGGGCATTACTCATTTGTACTTCGTCTTTGGTGTATTCTCCATTTTCATCGACTAACGGTCCAACAGTTGAAGTAACTACTTTTTTCTTTCTGATATAACTATAGAATTCTTTCGGGTTTGTTTTACTTTGATTCGCAATATGTAACTCTAGGGTCTTTTTACTTTGCTTAATTAAGTTTTTGGCTTTGCGTCGTAGCTCTACAAATTGCACCCGTTCTTCGTCATTTTGTCAGGATTTTAATCTATCATTAGCAAATTTTTTAGCAAGCAGACAGTCTGAAATATCTTTCTTCCACCATTTGGGCTTAACATTATGGCCTGGACGCCGTATTTTCGATGGTATGCAGTCTTGCACTGCCTTAAGGTAAGTGGTTGTGAAACACTCCCAAGATGTATTTATGTCGTTATAGTTAGTCAGAAAGCTCCAGTCAGTTTCTTTAAGCTTTGATTTAAGTTTATGAAAATTTGCTTTCTTGAAATTAGGGACTTTCTCTATGCTGCTATTTGATTTGTTACTAGTAAACTTTAAAGTGAAAGTTATCGTACGATGGTCGCTGTTACTGAATTCATCACCAACATTCAAATTCTCTATTAATTCTTCTTTTGTTGCAAGTACAAGGTCAAGCACATTATTACCACGGGTCGGAGATTGTACAAATTGAAAAAGTGAACTCTCTTGCAAGTTAGCATAGAGGTCGTGTCCAGAGTGTGAAGTAAGAATATCGCCCCATTTAGTCACGGGTAAGTTGAAATCGCCAAAAATTACGGTATCTTGTATGCTAGTTATTTCTGCAATTTGTTCATAAATTTCACTGTCAGTTTGCACTGATTGAGATGGGGGTCTGTATAATAAAGCTAGTGTTATTTTAGTTCCTCGTTTATTATTTAATAGTACGTAAGATATGTCTATATTCGCAATTTGAGGTTTTTACATTAAGACGGGATTAAGACTTTCCTTTATAAAAAACAGAACTCCTCCTCCATTTCTATTGATCCAACTTTTCTCAAACATTGTATAACCAGGAAGCGTATATTCGGCTAAAAAGTCTCTGTCTTCCGTATTTAACCAAGATTCTGTAATGCCGATTATATCATAATGTTCTGTAAACACGATTTCCTCTAGATCTGAAAATTTATTGCGTATACTACGAGCATTTACATAAAGCACCTTAAGAGTATTAGAGTTGGATGTTACTGATTGTGCATTGTCTGAATTTTCAGTTCGTATTTGACTTACACTACCCTGTCTGGGGTCTGGTTGACCCCGTTTTTTTAAAGGAAATCCTTGACTGCATCGTTCAGCAGACGATCAAGACGTGCAGCTCCTACTTCATTGAGATGTACACCATCTCCTGAAAACAAAGATTTATCATAGTAAAAATGATCCCCCGTGTCGACAAAGCCGATGTCCTCCTCCCTGCAGAGTTTGGCTAGTCGTCGATTTGTACTGGTAGCTATGTTGTAGAATCGGTTTTCTACATCAATCCGGGGAACAATTCCTGAAATTAAGATTCTATTAGATTTTTCCTTGAAGGACCTGATCAGCCGCCGGTACTTGCAAAGTAGTTCCTCTGACCGCGTCCGTTGGACATCGTTAGATCCAACGTGGATGACGTACGTAGTGCTTGCGGGGGCGAGCCTGGAAACCTCTTCCACAGCTGCAACAATGTCGTCCACGCCACCACCTGGGATACAGAATCGCTTTCTGGTCCTGGGTGCCCTGGCGCAGAACTCGGTTAGTTGGCCACGGACCATGGAGTCGCCCACAAGCCGAACTTCTTCCGTTTCCTCTTCCTCGTCAATAGCCAGAATTTTGAAGCGGTTTTGGCATGTTGTCGGGATGACCTTCCTGGTACTGGTACTGGGATGCACATTGTTTCTCACTAACTGAAAGTTGTCCTGGAGGGGAGTGAGAGTAGAGTCATTATTTTTTTCTGCAACATCTAAGGTAGCTGCTGGTGTGGGTACCGGTACTGTATGCACTGGAATGGCGGTTGACATCGTAGTGGTTTCTTGGGCCGAGGGCACTCCTACGTTGAGTGTGGCAAATTCTTGAAGGGATTCAAGCTTCGTAGTCAGGGCATCGATCTTGCGGTGAGCTGCATTCAATTCATCCGCAATCTTCTCTCGGAGCTGGCAAAATCTACAAATTTGGACATCAGTATCAACAAACATGGTAGGGCCAAATTTACCGGAACAACTCGTGCAGGTTCGTTGCGGTGCCATGACGATATAATCACAATATGCCTGAAAATCACACAAATTTATGTTAGCAAAATGGTACAATTAAAGCCTGAAAATCACAAAAAATTTATGTTAGCAATGTGATACAATTAATTCCTGAAAATCACACAACATTTTGTTAGCAATATGATAAAATTAATATGCCTGTAAATCACAAAAAATATGTTAGCAATAGAACACAATTTATGCCTGAAAATAAAACAAAAATTGATGTTAGCAGTATGACAACATCATAGAGGTTAGTGATCAAGAGTTTTGGCCTACTTATTTGGACAAGGTATAGTGTGTTCCTTAGTCAAGCTTCTCAACTATCAGCTTGTGTTACCTTACATGTCGTATCACTAGTGCATCTGTGTATGTAATATGGTTGGAACCCAGGCACCTCACGGTAGTGTTGCCAATTTATCTACTTTTTTGCTAGATCTAGAGGTATTCACTTCGATCTAGAGACAAATGTTTACATCTATCGACAAGTATTCTAGCAATATTCTTGAGATTTGAGCCATTTAGAGCGATATTGTAGAGATTGTGGCATTGTTCTAGCGATTTTCGGCACCCACTTACTGTCTATCGGCCTTGATGTGGTAACCGTGCCTCACGGTGACCTTAGATCGCATGTGACCTCGTAGCTAAGGTTGGAAGAAGAATTGTGCTGTACCAAGGCTAAGAATGTTTTTAAATATGCAACCTCAGGACTGCAGGTGAACAATAAACCAACAATTATTATTATCACAAACACACACACACACACACACACACACACACACACACACACACACATCATACATCTTTTTGGAAGAAATATAAGGATGAAATAATATAACTTTGTCTAGTTATACCAAAAACAATAATGAAATCAAATTAAGCAAAATCACAACAAAGAAGTAAGAAGTGTGTACCTTTAAAATGTTAATTACATTTCAGCAGTAATTTCCTTCGGGCTACAACAGTGGGAGTTTATTTCATATAATGTTATAAATTCTTTCATATTCCATAATAATAATAATAGTAATTATAATAATACAAATAACAATATTAATAATAACAATAATACAAATAATACTAATAATAATACTAATACTAATACTAATACTAATAATAGTAATAATTACAATAATATAAATAATAACATTAATAATGAAACTACAAATAATAATAATACAAATACTACTAATAATATTATTAATGATGTTTGTTTTAGTACAAATGTTCGTTTATTTTAATTCGATATCAAGTTTATTAATATGTCCTACTTGTTTAATTGTTTTTGCTTAACTAATGTATAATTATATTAATATAATTGTTGCTTTGACATATCATAATAAACATATTATATCTATTATATTATTACTTTGATTTCACGCATCATATTAACCATTGTTTATTTCTAAAACAATATTTTCGCTTATGAAAGTGCAATATCATGTTAGTAAATATTTCCAAGAATACAATAATTAAAATAAAATATGCATGCCTAATTTATATATATAGCATTTGAATTTATTCCTTTCTTACACATACCACAACATTCTCGATCTTTGTTTTTCGCTTCCGCACGCTTGACATGACATTCGCAAGCATGTCCTGTTAGTCATATTTTATTTGTCATTTACTTGTAGGTTAGTGTGTTTGCCCGACGTTGGGAATGTTGGTTCAAGATGTTTTAGTAAGCAGTCCTGATTTGTGTGTTTGTTTGTTGTTTTCGGTCTTTGATGTGGGATTGTTGTTTATTCGGCGGTGGGGGTAAACAGGGCAGAAGCGGCAGACAAAGAATCTTGCTTGTCTTTGAACCTGGAAGTGTGCAGTGAACTCAAGGCAGGGGTGGAGGAGAGGAAGGGCTGAAGTTGGGAAGGGTTGAGAGAAGGAGGAGGAAAATAAGGTGGGGAGGAGGAGGGGTAGGAAAATAAGGTGGGGGAGGAGGAGCGGAGAGAGAAAGAAGGAGGTGGGGAGGAGGAGCGGAGAGAGAAAAAAGGTGGGAGGGAGGAGGAGGAAGGGGGAGAGAAAAAAGGGGTAAGAAAGAGACGAGGTAGGACGAAGACAAGAGTGATAGGGGGGAGCGAGATAATCTGGAGGAGAAACAAAAGGGAGAAACAAAAAAAGAGTTAAGAAAAGAGGAGACAGAGGAAAGAAGGTAAGGAAGAGGAAGAACTGCGATGAAGGGAAAGGAGTAGGTGCAAGAGAAGGGAGATAAAGTAAGGAGAGAAAAGATGGAAGGGAAGAAGAATCATGATGAGGAAATAAAGAAAGAAGGAAAAGGAAAGCTAATAAGGGAGTTTGTAAAGATTCAGAAGGAAAGAGGATGAGATAAAATGGCGAACAGGAGAGAGAGGAACACTTTGGAAGTAGGTGGAATGGTAAATAACAAAAACGAAAGAAGACATAAATTGCAGAATGAACACATGTAAAAAGAACAAAGCAAGATATGAATGAAAGAAAAGTTGAAGGAGACGTGACATGAATACAGGAAGAATATTAGCTGAAGAGGGGTGCAATAAATAGGAAGTAGACAATTAGAACAACAAGTTTTAATAGGGTAGGATTGATAAACAAGAGTGACTGTATATATTACTAAATACTGTATGTTTTCTGAGAAGAGTCAATCAATTTGGAAGGAAGGGTTAATTTGTATGTTGTTGATAGTAAGGTTGTGACGAGTAGTCAGATGGAGAAATTGAGTTTTGGAAGCATTCAAAGTAACAAGGTTTTCTCTGCCTCAATCAGATATAGTAGAAAGATCAGATGATAGGCGTGCTATGGCCCCATTACGTAAGGTTTGGAGCGATTGCATGCTGGGTTGTTGTGAAAAAATAGTGGAATAATAAGGTAGAATCATCAGCATATGATTGGATGGGACTAGATGTACAGGATTGTTTTTCATCTGTAGTAAAAAATAAGTCAATGTTAATGTACACATCCTGTTGTAGTATATATTGCATATAATACAAAGCGTGAAGAATAGCGACAATAGATAAACTAATGTTGACCATGTCTATTTTTAGGATTATTATTATTATTTTTTTTTTTGTGGTTCAATGTATGATATACAATCTAAGATTGCATTCAGTATGTCATCGATCTGGCGTATACACATTTGTATATACCGTGAACACTTTGAGAATCTTACACATACACACACACACACACACACACACACACACACACACACACACACACACACACACATACATACATACGTACACACACACACACACACACACACACACACACACACTCTCACACACACACACACACTCTCACACACACACACACACACACACACACACACACTCTCACACACACACACACACTCTCACACACACACACACACCATTTCCCCCAAGCTTAATAACCAACAGCTCCATTACACAGGACAAAACTCCAACAGATAGAGTACATGTAGAGCTGCCCCGGGGTGGTGGATATGAGGGGCAGGGGTTCCAGGGATTAACCACATGTTTATGGCGTGTGGGATTACTGCTATGGGAGAGGATTTACACTATGTGAGAGATTTGGCAGCATGGAAGGTTTAACACAGTGCATATAGGAAACATTTTAGAAAGGAATTGACATATATTTTGGAGAGTAACGCTATTAGAGGGGATTAACGCTAAGAGAGGGGATTATGCTATGCAAGGGGATAAACAAAATAAGGGATTACATCTATGAGAGGGATTTAATACTAAGTGAGGGTATTAACATTATGAAGGGGATTAATACAGTGTGAGGGGACTAACATAATAAGGGATTACTACTAGAAAATATAATCTATCTGAGAGTTCTAACACAAATGGACGAATTTGAAAAAAATGGGTTGAAATTACCGGTATTACTATGGGAGGGATTAGCACTAAGGTAGGAATTAATATGATATAAATATATATATATAACCTAACCTAACCTAACCTAACCTACCCCCTGGGGGTAAGGGGGCCTCCATTTTATGGTGGAGGAAACAAAGAATATGCCCCACACGTCCTACTGCGTGTCTCGTACAAGGCGACTAATAGGGGAAATGGGGGTATATTGTAGGCACCAATCGAACAGGGGAGGCTGTAGGCATTTGATAAGGAGTCGATGGAACTCCTGTTTTATTTGCTTGGCCTCTCTTACCGTTTCCCTTTGTGTCTCACTTACACTGAGAGTAGTCCAGCATACTCTCTCAAACACCTCCTCCTCCTATCTACTTCACTACACTTAACATGCACACCACACTTCCTCCTTCAAAATTATTAAAACAAAAAATTATGAATACAGGCCAAGCCTCGGAGTCCCCAGGGGGGGGGGAGGGGAGTGTCATAAATGCCCCCACACCTGCCCGACCTTCCCCTGAAGACCC
The DNA here is from genome assembly GCA_032716605.1 of Paralithodes platypus. Lineage (NCBI taxonomy): Eukaryota > Metazoa > Arthropoda > Malacostraca > Decapoda > Lithodidae > Paralithodes > Paralithodes platypus. The sequence goes on along the minus strand of CM064527.1, from coordinate 41,984,503 downwards.
CTCTAAATGCTCTGGACCACGGCCTGTCACTCTTGCTATCAACTTTCGCAATATTCGCGAACTTTCCTCTAATTTCCACTCCGTCGAACACCATCTCTCCTCCTAAAAACCTGATCTTCTTTTCCTTCCCGAAACCCAGGTATCTGAGACAACTTCCAGCAGCCCCTTCTCGGTATCCTCCTACTTTCTCTATCCTAGTTTCAAAGCCAAAGGCGGATGTTGTGCATACGTGCACAACAAACTCACTTGCTCTCGTGTTCCTGATTTTGACTCCTCTGAATTCTCTACTTTATGGCTCAAACTATCCTGACATTCTCATATTAAATATTTCTGTGCTGTCTATCTTACCCCTAACTCTACCGACTTTCCCAAATTCTTTGACTATCTAAACACTAAAGTGGAACACATTCTATCCATCTCTCCCTTGTCTGAAATATCCATCTTAGGAGATTTCAACGTTCACAACTGCCAATGGCTCTCCTCTCACACTACTTGGTGAGTCCATGTTTGTTACTGTCGATCTTCAAGTCTTCCGTCTCTGCCAGCAACGAGAGAATTTGACAGTGAAATTAGATGAAGCCTACAACAAGATCAATGTCCTCACCATGAAGCTAGAATCACTCCAAGAGTTTGTAACACTCAATGTTGGAGTACCACAAACTTCAATTGTCACCGCAACTCCAGCAGCCACCAACGCCCCAATGTCAATTGCCAACAATTCAACGCCTGCAGTAGCCATTTCAGCTGATGGTTCCGATACTCAAGAAACAAATAGTAACTCTCTTCCCCCTCAAGACAACTTCCGTGTCGTGAGGAACAACGTTTGCCCCAAGACCAGGAAACCCATACCGATTACCGAGTGTCAAAACCGCTTCCAGATACTCGCAGACTCAGATGACGAAGCGGAAATAGAAGAAGTCCGGCTCGTGGGAGACTCGATGATACGTGGTCAGCTCACAGAGTTTTGCGCCAGAGCACCTCTTCTTCTTCTTCTTCTTCTAAGACCAGGAAGCGTTTTTGTATCCCTGGTGGTGGTGTGGACGACGTAGTTGCTGCAGTTGACGGAGTATCTAAGCTGGCCCCTGCTAATACAATGTACGTCATCCATGTTGGATCCAACGATGTACAGCGAACCCGGTCGGAAGATTTGCTTTTAAAGTACCAGCAGCTGATCAAGTCGTTTAAGGAGAAGTCATCAAGGATCATCGTCTCAGGAATCGGCCCCCGGCTTGGTGTAGAGAGCCGATTTTACAACATAGACACCAGCACAAATCGTTGTCTAGCAAACCTCTGCAGGAAGGAAAACGTGGGATTCGTCGACACCTGGGACAATTTCTACTACGATGACTATTTGTTTTCGGACGATGGAGTTCATCTGAACCAGGTGGGAGCAGCACGTTTTGGGCGTCTTCTCAACGATGCGGTGAAGGATTTTCGGAGAAGAAATCGACTCAGCACAGGACAACCAGGAAGGAGGACCGAAGACAGCGAGAGCGGCAACCTGCGAAGGAATTAAATGCTAATCTGTCAAGAACCGTGAATTTGGATAAAGCTCCACCAACACGACCCAAATTCAAAACCGCCAGGGATAACGACCGAGGACCGATGTCAGCCATGAATGTAAATGTAGATCCAACCAGAACCCAAAATTTGATTAAAGAACGTTCTGTGAGTTCTAAAACCGCAACTTTAAAGGTTTTCTATGCAAACGCCCGTAGCATACGCAATAAATTTTCAGATTTAGAGGAACTAGTGTTTACTGAAAATTATGATGTGATTGGTATAACAGAATCTTGGCTCAATACAGTAGATAGAGACTTTTTAGCAGAGTATTCACTTCCCGGTTATGTAATGTTTGAGAAAAGCCGAATAAATAAAAATGAAGGTGGCGTTTTATTTTATATCAAAGAAAGTCTTAACCCGACCCTCTTGTCAAAACCTCAAATTGCGAACGTCGACACATCTTTTGTGCTAATAAAGAATAATAAAGGTACAAAAATAATACTTGCATTAATATACAGACCTCCAGCTCAATCAGTGCAGACTGACCGAGAAATTTATGAACAAATTGCAGATGTAAGTAACTCACAAGATACCGTATTTTTTGGCGACTTTAATTTACCTGTGACCAAGTGGGGCGATGCTCTTACTTCACACTCCGGACATGACTTGTATACGAACTTGCAAGAGAGTTCGCTTTATCAATTTGTTCGAACACCGACCCGTGGTAATAACGTTCTTGACATTGTACTTGCAACAATAGAAGAATTAATAGAGAATTTGAATGTTGGTGATGAATTCAGTAACAGCGACCATCGTACGATAACTTTCACTTTAAACTTTACTAGTAACGAACCAAATAGTAGCATCGAAAAAGTCCCTAATTTCAAGAAAGCAAACTTTCATAAACTTAGAGCTATGTTTAAAGAAACTGACTGGAGCTTTTTAATTAACAATAACGACATAAATACATCTTGGAAGTTATTCGAAACCACATACCTAAAAGCAGTGCAAGACTGCATACCATCGAAAATACGGCGTCCAGGCCATAATAATAAGCCCAAATGGTGGAATAAAGATATTTCAAACTGTCTGCTTGCTAAAAAATTTGCTAATGATAGATTAAAATCCTCACAAAATGACGAAGAACGGGTGAAATTTGTAGAGCTACGACGCAAAGCCAAAAAGTTAATTAAGCAAAGTAAAAAGACCCTAGAGTTACATATTGCGAATCAAAGTAAAACAAACCCGAAAGAATTCTATAGTTATATCAGAAAGAAAAAAGTAGTTACTTCAACTGTTGGACCGTTAGTCAATGAAAATGGAGAATACACCAAAGACGAAGTACAAATGTGTAATGCCCTCAATACCTTCTTTGCATAAGTTTTTACAACAGAAGACCTCAGTGATATCCCTACACCATCGCCGATTCAGATTGATAATTCAGATGTTCTAAGTAATATCACCGTTACAGAGAGAGAAGTATTGAATTGTTTAGATAAACTCAAGGTAAATAAAACGCCTGGACCTGATACAATCTCGCCTAGAGTTCTAAAGGAAGCTAAGGATGAGCTCTCCAAACCACTGACATTACTATTCAATAAATCCTTGCAGTCTGGAACTATGCCTGATCAGTGGAAGATAGCCAACGTAACACCGATATTCAAAAAAGGCAGCAAATCCCTACCCAGTAACTATCGTCCAATTAGCTTAACCTCAGTTGTATGTAAAATGCTAGAAACGGTCATAAGAGACAGACTCGTAAATCACTTAGAGGAAAATAACATACTTAAAGATACTCAACACGGCTTTCGTAAAAAACGTTCCTGTTTAACAAACCTCTTAGACTTCTTCCACGATATACTCAACCTCTACGATGAGAGTAAAGCTGTAGATATTATATACCTTGATTTTCAAAAGGCCTTTGACAAAGTTCCCCACAAACGTTTACTGCTAAAACTAAAAGCACATGGAATACAAGACGGTGTGTTGAAATGGATAGAAAATTGGCTCAGCGACAGAAAGCAAAGAGTAGTCATAAACGGTAAGGCATCTAAATGGACCAATGTAAGTAGCGGGGTACCCCAGGGATCGGTACTAGGACCAATTCTCTTTCTAATTTACATCAACGACATAGATGAGGGTCTCACCTGTACAATCTCAAAATTTGCTGACGATACAAAGATTGCAAATAGCGTACTCTCAAAAGATCAAGTTGACGATATGCAACACAATCTAGATAAATTGTCACATTGGGCCCAAAATTGGCAAATGAGTTTCAATGCGGATAAATGTAAAGTACTACATATCGGATACCTAAATGAGAAAGCAAATTATTCGATGAATGGCACTCAGCTTAAGAATGTAAACAGAGAAACCGATCTGGGAGTAACAATATCGAGTAACCTAAAACCGAGTCAACAATGTTCAGAAGTTGTTAAGAAGGCAAACAAAATAATTGGCTTTATAGGCAGGTCATTTGAGCATAAATCCAAAGACGTTATCCTAACCCTTTACAATTCCTTAGTCCGCCCTCTTCTGGAATACTGCGTTCAATGCTGGTGCCCTTATTACCAAAAAGACATAAACAAGCTAGAACGAGTTCAACGTAGAGTTACCAAAATTATACCTAGCCTAAAGAACAAACCATATGAAGAGCGTCTTAGAGAATTAAATCTATTTCCTTTAACCCAGTGCAGATTAAGAGGTGACTTAATTCAAGTGTTCAAAATCATCAAAGGCATCGACAATATGAACTGTAGTAAGTACTTCACTATCGACCAATCTAATTACACGCGGGGAAACGGTTGCAAAATTATTGGTAAATCTTTTAACTCACACGAATCTAAGAATTTCTTCTTCAATCGAGTTGTCAATTTGTGGAATGGGCTTCCCCGAGACGTTATAGACTGCAGCACCGTTGATTCATTGAAACTCCGCCTAGACAAATATCTCGCATCAAACCCGCGACTGACTGCGTTTGTATATGAAAAACTTTATTTTATCCTCCCCTCAGTTACTAACCCATATGTCCCCTACTAACTTCCTAGTCCTGCCACGGACATTAGTTCCAGGGCAGTAGTTCCCTTTCCAATGTTCCCTTACCCACTCTAAACCACTGTTTGGACACTTGATCCTCAGTGTTTTGGAGGACAAGCAGCCTAGAAGGGTCACTAGATCTGTTGTTGCTTGATTTCCTTTGTACTCCTTTGTACTGACCAACCTGGTGAACAAGCCTATGTCTTTTCTATCATAAATGACCTAGAGCAGCTGGTCCAGCAACCCACCCGTATCCCGGATCGCTTCGGAGATCGGCCCAACATTCTTGACTTATTTCTGACTTCTAACCCTTCTTCTCATACTGTCAACCTTTTCTCTCCTTTGGGCTCCTCCAACCATAAACTTATCTCCGTCACCTGTCCTATCTCTTCAGTACGGCCACCCGATCCTCCCAGCCGGCGGCGCTTGTGGCACTTTGGCGGTGCCGACTGGGAGGCTCTCAGGCAGTACTTCTTTGATTTCCCATGGAATGACTTCTGCTTCCGTGGCCGAGGACCCTCTGAGAGTGCTGAACGCATTACCGAGGTAATCCTCTCGGGCATGGAAGCGTACATTCCATTTTCTTTCTCTCAGTCTAATGCAAACAAATCATGGTTTACTCACGCTTGTTCTACTGCTGTCCACAACAAGGAGGAAGCATTCAAACGGTACCAACGCCTTAAAACTCAAGAATCTCATTCTTCCTCTGTTTCTGCCCGGAATCAAGCCAAATCTGTTCTTCGACTTGCCAAGCACTCTTTCATCAATAATAAGTGCTCTGAACTATCCAACTCTAGCTCTTCCCAAGCTTTCTGGCATCTAGCCAAAAACCTCTCCAACAATTTTTCTTCCTCGTCTTTCCCTCCCCTTTTCCACGCTGATGGCACAACCATCACTTCTTCCTCTGACAAAGCTGAACTCTTCGCTCAAACTTTCGCCAGAAACTCCACCTTGGATGATTCCGGTGCTATTCCTCCCTCTCCGCCCTCCTTTCTCTTACTTATGCCTAATATCCTAATCTCTTCTAAAGATGTACTTTCTACCCTCTCTGGGCTTAATACTAAGAAGGCGTACGGTCCAGATGTTGTTCCTCCTGTTGTACTAAAAAACTGTGCTTCCGTGCTGAGCCCTTGCCTAGGCAAACTCTTTCGTCTTTGTCTCTCCTCCAATGTCTTCCCTTCTTGATGGAAGTTTGCTCTCATTCAACCAGTACCAAAGAAGGGTGACCGCTCTCAACCCTCCAACTATCATCCAATTGCCCTCATCTCTTGTATCTCTAAAGTTTTTGAAACTATTCTTGCTTCCAAATTTCTTGAGCATTTATCTTCTCATAATCTGCTCTCAGATCGCCAGTATGGCTTCCTTAAGGGTCGCTCTACTGGTGATCTTCTTTCATATCTTACTAACTCTTGGTCTTCCAACTTTCGGGATTTCGGTGAGACTTTTTCTGTAGCACTAGACATATCGAAAGCCTTCGATAGAGTCTGGCACAAATCTTTAATACCCTCCTTCGGTTGCTATCTCTCCATCTTTACCTTTGTCTCTAATTTCCTTTCCGGCCGTTCCATAGCTGCGGTTGTGGACGGCCATCGCTCACTTCCTCATCCTATCAACTCCGGTGTTCCTTAGGGTTCTGTCCTATCTCCTATTCTATTTCTAATTTTCATAAATGATCTTCTCAACTGTACATCAACTCCCATCCATTCATATGCAGACTACTCTACCTTACACTACTCAATTAGTTTTCCAGAACGCCCCAGCCAGCAGTCCCTCAAAATCAAACGTAATTAAGTCATAAAACACTTATTTTCTGATCTAGCTAAAATTTCCAATTGGGGTAGAGAAAACCTTGTTGCATTTAATGCTTCCAAACCTAATTTATCCACCTTGTCAGGAACCTCCAAAGGACTATCCCTTATTCTTCAACAATACAAAAATCAATCTTTCATCTTCTCTCAATATTCTCGGTGTCTTTTTTTTCTTCTGCTCTCACTTGGAAGGACCATATTACCAGTCTTGCTAAGGCAGCCTCCCAGAAGCTGGGTATGCTCAACTGCCTCAAGGGGTTCATTACCTCAGCGCAGCTTCTGGCTCTGTACAGGGGCACAGTGCGTCCTTGTATTGAGTATTGTTCACATGTGTGGGGAGGATCCTCTCACACCGCACTCCTAGACAAAGTAGAAAGGAAAGCCTTTCGTATCATTAACTCCCGTCCACTCTCCAACTCTCTGCAATCTCTCTCTCTTCGCCGCAATGTTGCATCTCGCTCGCTATTCTATCGCTACTACAATAATCAGTGTTCCTCGTAACTTTCCCAGTGTATACAACCTCCTCTATCGTAGGGTACGTAGTACCTGCCTTGCAACACAATCCCACCCCTACTCTGTGCATCTCTCCAACCCAAGAGTGAAATGCTATTCTCAAACTTTCTTCTATTCGACTGCTGAGCTCTGGAACTCTCTCCCAGAATCAGTCTTTCCTTCTTCCTATGATATAAATTGCTTCAAACTCCGTTGGTCCAGGCATTTTAGCTCGACCATCCCTTGATTTCGGCCCTGTCACTCTTTGAAATCTGGGAGAGGCACTCAATGCAGGCAGTTATGCCTTTTGTCTCCCTCATTCGCAGAGAAAAAAAAATAAAAAATAACCTACCTACCTAACCTAACCTAACCTGTTAGGTTAATAACCGGTTAGTAACCAGTTAGTAACCAGTCATTTCACAGATTGACTGAAATTCTAGCTCATTTCACGAAATGACTACGTTTCACAGTCTGACTGTAATATATAATTATATATATATATATATATATATATATATATATATATATATACATATATATATATATATATATATACCGGTATATATATATAGAGATATATAAAGATAGATACGTTGGTTGAGAGACTCAGACCAAGAGTGAGAGCAGTGGAAATGAATTACTTAAGGAGTGCGTGCGGAGTTACATGGAGGGATAGACAGACTAATGAGGAAGTAAGAAGGAGGTGTGGTGTGGAGGTAGATGTGCTGGAAAGTGTGAAAAGGAACAACTTGAGATGGTTCGGCCATATGGAACGTATGGAAAGCGAGAGAATGACTAAGAGGGTGTACGAGAGCGAGGTGGAGGGACAGAGGGGGAGAGGTAGACCGAATATGAGGTGGAAGGATGGAGTGAGGAACTACATGAACGAAGGCGGTGCTGGTTGGGGGGAGGGGCGTCGACTGACTGGGGACAGAGGTGCATGGGGGCGGTTCGTTCGTGGCCACCCCTTCGGGGATCACGGCGTCAGGCAATAGATAGATAGATAGAGAAAGATAGATAAATATATATATATATATATATATATATATATATATATATATATATATATATATATATAGAGAGAGAGAGCTACATAGATAGAGCTACATAGATACACAGACCACACAGACCTCAAGGTCCTTACTAGGCAGTCTGGCCTTACAAACTATATATGTATAGCCTATATGCATATATATATATATATATATATATATATACACACCGGTACATACATATACACACATACACATACACACACACACACATATACATACACACATACATAAATATATATACAGTATATATATACATACTGTGCAGTGCACACACATACACATACATACATTTTTTTTTTTATATCACCCCAGCCCTCTGCAGATAGAGGTCAAGCCTTCCCTTGAAAGCGTTTATTGTGTCGCTCTCCACCACTCTCGCTGGTAGTTTATTCCACTCTGTCGCCACACTGTAGGTGAAGAAACTCTTTGTGACATCTAAGTTTGCCTTTTTGGTTTTTAATTTTATTCCATTTCCGCAAGTTTGATTAGTATTGTTTAATGTGAATAGTGCATTTACATCGACTTTGTCGAAACCTTTTAGTATCTTAAAGCACTCAATAAGCTGACCCCTCAACCTCCTCTTTTTTAATGAGAACAGGTTCAATCGTTTAAGTCTTTCTTCATATGGTTTATTTCTTAATGAGGGTATCATCTTCGTCGCTCTACGCTGTACTGACTCGAGTCTTACAATGTCCTTGATCAGATAAGGTGACCAGAACTGCACACCATATTCAAGGTGGGGCCTCACCATACTTTTGAACAGTGGCACTATTACGTTTTCATGTTTATATGTAAATTTTCGTTTAATAAAGCCCAATGCTATGTTTGCCTTATTTGCAGCTGCTATACATTGGTCGGAAGTTTTTAGGTTTTCAGATATTAGTACCCCTAGGTCTTTTACTACCGTTGCGGTTTTTATTTGTTTGCCATTCATTTCGTATTTGTATTTCATATTTCTGCTACCAACCTGCAGCACCTGACATTTATCGACATTGAAGGGCATCTGCCATTTTTTCGACCACTCTGATATCTTGTTTAAATCAGATTGCAACGCATTTCTATCATCTTCGTTCAGGACTGTATTTCCTATTTTTGTATCGTCGGCGAATTTGGAAATGGTGTTGTTTACCCCTACATCAATATCGTTAATGTAAATGAGAAACAGGACCGGTCCAAGGACTGAACCCTGTGGAGCTCCACTAGTGACAGGCTCCCACTCCGATTCCACTCCATTTATCACCACTCTCTGTCTTCTGTCTGTAAGCCAATTTTTTATCCAAGAATGAATTTCACCTTTGATACCTATCCTCTCCAGTTTAGCCAATAGTTTTCGGTGAGGCACCTTGTCGAAAGCTTTTTGAAAGTCCAAGAAGATTATATCTAGTGATTTCGTCATGTCGTTATATGTGAATAGTTTGTTATAAAATTCAATCAAATTTGTTAGGCATGACTTATTTGATCTAAAGCCGTGTTGACTATTTTTGATTAGGTTGTTTGATTCGAGGTAATCTACTATCTTATCTCTAAGGATTTTTTCCATGATTTTTCCTACAATTGAAGTTAGACTAATTGGTCTGTAATTACTCGCTTTGGCCTTGCTACCCTTCTTGTATATCGGCGTAATGTTCGCATCTTTCCAATCACTCGGTACAATCCCCTGTAGTAATGATAAGTTAAATAGTTGTGTCAGGGGTTTTGCTATTTCGTCCTTAACATTCTTAATTATTTTCGGGTGGAGCATGTCGGGTCCCGGGGTCTTATTTACATTTAAATTACTCAATTTGCTTTGTACTTCGCTAACACTGATGGTGAAATCTCCTATCACATGAGTTGAGGTGTTATTTTCAAGGGTATGATCGATAATTTCTTCTGTGAAAACTGAGCCAAAATATTTGTTGAGCAGATTTGCCGTGTTTGTGTCACCTGTTATTGTCTGGCCATCTTCTATTAGCGGTCCGATTCCGCTTTTGATCTGTTTATTTTTATTTACGTAACTGTAGAATTTTTGGGGGTTTGTGGCACTTTCTCTGGTAATAGTCATTTCGTAATTTTGTTTGTTCGCCCTAATTATTTTTTTCACTTTCCTTCTACTATTTTTGTACAAGTTTTTAATTACTTCAGTGTTTGTGTTATTTTTTACAAGTTTGTGGAGTTGATTCCTTTTCCTTATTGCCTTGCCAATGTCTCTACTGTACCAAGGGGGCATACTTGGTTTCGTATTACGTTTTGGTTTCATGGGTACAAATTGTTTATGCGAGAGAGAGAGAGAGAGAGAGAGGGAGAGAGAGAGAGAGAGAGAGAGAGAGAGTACAAAGGAGTACAAAGGAAATCAAGCAACAACAGGTCTAGTGACCCTTCTAGGTTGCTTGTCCTCCAAAACACTGAGGATCAAGTGTCCAAACAGTGGTTTAGAGTGGGTAAGGGAACATTGGAAAGGGAACTACTGCCCTGCCACTAACGTGGCAGGACTAGGAAGTTAGTAGGGGACATATGGGTTAGTAACTGAGGGGAGGATAAAGTTATTCATTTACAAACACAGTCAGTCGCGGGTTTGATGCGAGATATTTGTCTAGGCGGAATTTAAATGAATCAACGGTGCTGCAGTCTATAACGTCTCGGGGAAGCCCATTCCACAAGTTGACAACTCGATTGAAGAAGAAATTCTTAGATTCGTGCGAGTTAAAAGATTTACCAATAATTTTGCAACCGTTTCCCCGGTGTAATTAGATTGGTCGATAGTGAAGTACTTACTACAGTTCATATTGTCGATGCCTTTGATGATTTTGAACACTGAATTAAGTCGCCTCTTAATCTGCGCTGGGTTAAAGGAAATAGATTTAATTCTCTAAGACGCTCTTCGTATGGTTTGTTCTTTAGGCTAGGTATCATTTTGGTAACTCTACGTTGAACTCGTTCTAGCTTGTTTATATCTTTTGGTAATAAGGGCACCAGGATTGAACGCAGTATTCCAGAAGAGGGCGGACTAAGGAATTGTAAAGGGTTAGGATAACTTCTTTGGATTTATGCTCAAATGACCTGCCTATAAAGCCAATTATTTTGTTTGCCTTCTACAAACTTCTGAACATTGTTGACTCGGTTTTAGGTTACTCGATATTGTTACTCCCAGATCAGTTTCTCTGTTTACATTCTTAAGCTGAGTGCCATTCATCGAATAGTTTGCTTTCTCATTTAGGTATCCGACATGTAGTACTTTACATTTATCCGCATTGAAACTCATTTGCCAAATTTGGGCCCAACATGACAATTTATCTAGATTGTGTTGCATATCGTCAACTTGTTCTTTTGAGAGTACGCTATTTGCAATTTTTGTATCGTCAGCAAATTTTGAGATTGTGCAGGTGAGACCCTCATCTATGTCGTTGATGTAACCCTCATCTATGTCGTTGATGTAAGAGAGAGAGAGAGAGAGAGAGAGAGAGAGAGAGAGAGAGAGAGAGAGAGAGAGAGAGAGAGAGAGAGAGAGAGAGAGAGAGAGAGAGTAATCAGCTGCCGCCCCTGCTTCATCACAAAATTATCCACCAACTCCACTTAACAACCTGTAAGTGGTGGAGACGGGGAGTGGTGGAGGAGTGGAGACGTGGAATGGTGGGTGGTTGTGGTGGTGGAGAAGGGTGGAGACGTGGAAAGATTGTAGTGGTGGTGGTGGTGGTGGAGAAGGATGAAGACGTGGAAAGATTGTGGTGGTGGTGGTGGTGGAGAAGGATGGAGACGTGGAAAGATTGTGGTGGTGGTGGTGGTGGTGGTGGAGAATGATGGAGACGTGGACAGATTGTGGGTGTGGTGGTGGTGTTGGAGAAGGATGGAGACATGGAAGGGTAGTGGTGGTGGTAGTGGTGAAAGGGTATAGCAAACGAGGGGTTATGGCGGTGGTGGAGGGGATGGAAAATGTGGTAGAGGGGTGGACACAGATGATGGGGGTGGAGGGGTGGTTGGGTGGAGGAAGTATGTGGAGGTACAGTCCCACTAACTAACTGAGCGAGTAGTACATTAAGGGGAGATGGGTCGTTTTTCTGGCCCCCATTCTTCCTCACGTTTAGCCTCATTAGTTTTCAGATTTCATGACATTCGGCTCATTGGTTTGGCAATTTTAAGACCTTTCGCACCATTTATTTGTCAATATTAAGAATGTTCGTGTCTTTTAGGTGTCGACATTATACTGCCGAGCGATAGCGAGCCTGTAATTTAACTTAAGAGTAGCCGGCCTTCGGCTGGGACATTTTTCTATCGAAAAATGTACACATTTATATTGAAGGAGGGTCTTGGGGTGTGTTTTTTTAAGCTTGATGGAGGTCAATGAAGGAAACTAAATAAATCATATAAAAATATATAAATGAGCAAATAATTAAGCTCATCCCCCTTTAATGGATTTGTCACACTCACCACCACAGTTATCGATTAATTCATGATACTGCCAGATGGTCTCACTGAGGGGGATTTAATGGACTCCCTTCTCTCTCTTAGCCCCAGTAGTTTTGAAATTTTAAGACATTCGCCCGATTAAGTTGGCGATTGTAAGACCTTTTGTGCCATTTATTTGTCGATTCTTTTCCTGGCGAGCGAACCAGGAGGAACCAGCCTTTGGCTAGGGCATTTTTCTACCGAGAAATGCAAAAACAAATCTTGGGGGTCTCCTTTAAGCTTGATGGAGGTCTAGAGAGGAAAATATAACTTAATAAGTAAATAAATAAGTAAATAGATATATACTGTACACACATAAATAAACAAATGAAAGTCTGGGGATGGGCGTATATATTTGTTCATTTATGTATCTTCTCATGATGTTGTTTAGTTTCCTCCCTAGACCTCCAACAAGGTTAAAAGATACCCCTTTCCCCAGACTCTCCAAGATTTTTTTTTACATTTTTCTATAGAAAAATGTCACGGCCGAAGGCTGGATTCTCTTAAATTACAGGCTGCTATAGCACATCAAGAGAAAAAACAACACCTAAATGACACGAAAAGTCTAAATATTGATAAAGAAATGGGGTGAAAGGTCTTAAAATTGCCAAACTAATGGGCCGAACGTCTTTATATCTGAAAACAAACAGGTATAAACATGAGGCAAAAGAGGGACTAGAAAAAACGACCCATCTCTCTGTAATGCAAACTCCTCCAACAGCACACCAGAAACGACCCATCTCCCTGTAATGCAAACTCCTCCAACAGCACACCAGAAACGACCCATACCCCTGTAATGCACACTCCTCCAACAACACACCAGAAACGACCCATCTCCCTATAATGCAAACTCCTCCAACAGCACACCAGAAACGACCCATCTCCCTGTAATGCAAACTCCTCCAACAGCACACCAGAAAACGACCCATCTCCCTGTAATGCAAACTCCTCCAACAGAACACCAGAAAACGACCCATCTCCCTGTAATGCAAACTCCTCCAACAGCACACCAGAAACGACCCATCTTCCTGTAATGCAAACTCCTCCAACAGCACACCAGAAAACTGTTTTCCACTTGCGAATACTTTTTGTTTTTGTCTTTTTTTCTCGTAAGACGATTCTTAAACAGCTCTCGGGTACTCATGAGACTAGATATCACAAGATACTCAGGAAATTATTGAGATATTATGGATGTTCATAGAATATATTGGCTAGGTCGAAATTCTAAGCTCTCAGACTGTGACGTTAACCACTCCGCTAGAACCGCATGGCTTGTCCTACAGTGACTCGCTAGGATCGCCAGGGCAGTGGATGTGGCTACAGTTGATGTATTGTTGTGTGCTTTATTTCATATGAAAGCTCGTGTCATGGGCAGTCCAGAAAGGCTCTTTGTTTTCACCCATGTCAAGGCTTTATATATTTAATTGCAAAGTATATGTTTTATCATTAAGTAGTAATGATAGGATTTGAGAGAGAGAGAGAGAGAGAGAGAGAGTAGAACAGAGTGTGGGGAGGCACGCAGTGTTTTGCTATACTCGATGACGTCATAGCTGGCTGGCCTCGGGGATTGCTTAGAGGAGTTTTTTTTACCATGCTTGGTGACGTCATGTTTAGCTAGCTTCTTTAGCATTGGCTAGAGGACTTGTTACCGCTTTCCCACGCGGTTCGAACTAGTGCTAGTATATATACTGCTCTCTGGCCACTCTCTCCCTCAGATCTGGTTTCTAGAACGCATCCCTCTTATCCCTTTGATACCTATTCCCCTCTCTGCACCGAGAACCTTTTCCTCTGCCTATCTCTCTCATTTTCCATATCTTTCACCACCTTTTATTAATATTATACCCCCTCTGGTTAACTCTGCATAATCAGCTTCATGCTGGCCAGTTGTATTGTGCGTTAAGGTCTGATATAACCCATGTATGTTAGTTGTTAAGATAAGTTGATCACGAAGCATTGGTTGGCATTCATATTGTTCAGTACCGCTTCCTATAATTATTAGTGTTCTGCTGGATTAGATAATGCTAGACTAGGAGTCTGATACTATAAGGTATTGTTTCCGATGGGTGCTGGCTTTAGTTAAAAGCTGCACGACATTCCTGAGAACTGGAGTTGATTGGGTAAATTCTAGTCTGTGTGCCATTGAGAGTAGAGCATGCACGAATGAGGGCTTTTTGCCTATACCATTCTGCACTGTTCTAAGCTCGTTGTTTGTCTTTGAGGTACGCCAGGAGAACGCTTAATACTTCGGTATTAAGGTTTCTCAAGAGAGCTACCCTTCCCTATAACGTAATATTTGACGCACAGACTTGAGATTTGCACTAGGCTATGCGGCATGCCATGCGCACCAGTATCTCATATCATTGACTCTAGCTAGACTTTATCAGTCACAGTAGACATTAAGTATATTAAACCAATTACTCTTTTTATGCATACCCGTTTATGATTACACAAGCATTTCGCAACCTAGTTTGATGTATTGAGACACAAACGACTTAGGCTCTTTTTGTTGATAGGAATACTGCATTGTCGTGGCGATTATTATTATTGTTGTGGCGTTTAGGATATTCTTGGCTCCAACTGCATTATATCTCCTGCCTTTTTGTGTGCATAGCCTGCACAAGCATTGTTCCGCTGCCTGCCTTTTTGGGTTCCATTTCCGATTCGAGCATCTTGATAGCATCTAACATTTAAAGAAGATTCCTTGTTGGTGTTGAAGGACTTTAGTGCACTTTCTTTCATGCAGGAGTGCCTGACATTTATTGATTAAAGTAACGTAAGCTGTAACTTCTCTTACCACCTTACTTTGCATACCATAACCAAGCACTTTCGGTTATAAGTAGTAATAGGCTGTTTTCACATAACATTAAGCCTAGAGTAGATGCACATTTATTGAGAGTTTAATAACCTATTATTGCATATAGAACTCTGGAGAGTATTTGTGTTCTTTGTTCACTGGGAATATACATCAGAGGTTGGATCTAGCGCTTTCCGTTGTAGCATTTATGCCATTACTAGTCCAATGAATAAGAACCCTGATATATTTAAACCTCAGTCGTAACAAATGGCGACCTTACCTAGGATTTGGTGAACCTACATTTATTAGCAGGGAGTATTTGTTGTTTTGGGGAATATTTTGCGGGGATCAGCAAGAATATTTTTTTTTGCAACATAGTATAGCCCTTGAGTATTTCCGAGAATTTTTGTGTGTATATTGAGGTATAAGAGTTTGGGGTGCTTCTTTTCTGAATATTGAGGTGGGACATTTTTGTGAACATCATGTCTTATACCGGATCAGAGGAGAATGGAGAAACAGTACGTAATGTCGAAACTGAGGAACAGCAGTATGATGAAATGGTTAATCAGGTGAACTGTGAGGAGGATGCTAGGATATTTTTGCAAAGGCCTGTTACTGCCGAGCGGTTGGAGGGTATGGATCGGTAAGGTCTTCAATGCCTGGCCACAGCTATCGGTCATGCGGGTACTAGCAGCATGACCAGGGATAACTTGATAACGTGTGTACTGGGCAGGGTGACTGGTGAGCGAGATGGGTTGAGTGCTCAGAGCCCTTCGGCCATGCTTCCCCTACACTCGACTCCTAGCCATCCCAGTGGTTTGCCGACCCCGAGTACGCGTCCACAGTTGGGTGGTGAATGGCAGGGTGGGTTGCCCCTGGGGGGACCACCGGTAATTTCAAACATTGTAGCACCTTCACCTCCTCAAGGGTTAACTCCAGAATTATTGCTTCAGCTCGAATTAGCTAAGATCGAAGAGAGAAAGGCTATCAGGGTATCTGAGCTTCAGTATCAGCAGAAAATAGAGCTAGCAAAAATCCAAGCTGAGTCGACTAGGTACTGTGCCGGCATGGACGTAGAGAAGTCGCGAGTAGAGACAACGGGACAGCGACTTGGGGCTGGTAACCGTGGTCATAATCAATCTCTCTCGCACTTATTGAAACTGGTTCCGGTGTTTGATGAGAGTGGGGTAACAGAATTTTTCGCACGCTTTGAGAAGAAGTGCCAGGAACACCAGTGGCCAGAGAATAAATGGGCAGCACTTGTATCCTCTAGATTAATAGGCAAGGGTCTTAACCCTTATTTAGCGGCGAGCAACATAAGTCGAGTTAAATAAAGCTGGACTATGTGGCGGCGCTCGACATAACTCGAGTGGCAATTTCAGCACGTAATGTGGCTGAGAGAGAGAGACAAGTGGTGGCAGGAGACTAGCGAGCGTATGACTGCTCCAGACCACCGCGGCGAACCTACTGACACAAATCTCAGCTCCCTCCTCCCTCTCTCACTCGCTACATACTCAATTATGTACTGAAAGTACCGAATTACCTGCTTTTTGCACTCGCGTTGCACGGTTATTGCAAGAAAACTATCCATCATACAAGGATCGTTATGGTGTCATTCGAAAGCTCTGTTTATGCCCTTTCAGGGATAGGTACTTGTTTTACGTTCTGGGTCTTATTTAGGCATGAAAATGATCACGTAAACAGCCCTATTTTGGCTAAAAACACCCCGCTGTGCGGTACACATAAATAAACCGCATAGGCCGCTCGTAAGGTGTTAAAGCCTACGATGCGTTACCTTTGGAGTCATGTATTGTGTATGAGGATCTCAAGGAGGCTGTCCTGAGGGCTTACGAACTGCAACCAGAAACGTACTGTTTGAAGTTCCGGGGTGTAACTAAGGGAAGAGATAGCACCTTTTTGGAACACGCCCGGGACTTGTCCGATGCTATGGGGAACTGGCTCCGATCTGAGAAGGTAACAACGTTTGATGGAGTTAAGCAGTTGATGATGTTGGAGCAGTTCTTTAAGAGCACGGGCGGTGATCTAACTTTGAACTTGAAGGAGAAAAACCCAAGAACTCTAGTAGAAGCAGCAGAAATGGCTGATCGACGGCTGTCGTTGATTCGGGGTTACGGGTCCTCACAGAAGTACGATGCAAGTGCTAGGGACCGTTATCCTCCCCCTCCCCGTAGCAATGACACATTTAAAAATAAGAGCAATGAAACTAAAACTGAATCCAAACCTAACACCACGCCGTATGAGAAAAGTCAGGGGCTTTTTACATCACAGTATAAGCCGAAACCGAAATTGATGTGTTTTAAGTGCCACCAGGAGGGTCATAAGGCAAATGAGTGCCCTAGTCGACCTCCTCCGGCAGCCGTGTCTTTTGCTCACGGCATTGGAGTGTTCAAGAGGACATCGGAGTTTGTTAGAGGCAATTCTTCTGAGGTAAATACACTGCCAGTGCAGAAGGATCCGGAAGGCTTATTCCCTGTCCGTGATGCCTTTAGTGACCACAGGGGACTCGGTTGTGTGGAGTGGGGGGGTAGAAGACATGAGGTGAGAATTTTGCGTGACACTGGGGCATCGCAAACATTGTTGAGGAATTTCACTGGTAAACCTGTAAATACGGCGCGGGTGGTTGTGGTTCAGGGGTTAATGCAACAAGGTCATACCCGCTTGTAAGAATGAAGATGGAAGTTGATGGTGTGACTCGTGACCTGGATGTAGGAATTGTGGAGAAGTTACCTGTTGGGGGCGTCGACCTCCTTCTCGGCAACGACTTTGCGGGGCCTACTTCTGAGGCTCCACCGTTAGTCGTTGCCGAGAAGCCGGCCGACGTGAGTAGGGAGGAGCAGGAGTGGGTTGAGAAGTGTCCGGTGCAACCTATGGCGTGTGTTGTCACCAGATCTCTTGCATCCAGGGAGTCACATTCTGGTCAACAGTCTTTAGACAAGCAGAGGAAAGGTACCGAGAAGGGGTTGGAAGTTGATGCGGTTGAGAGTTTAGTATCAGCGGACATTCTCGGGGACTCATTATTAGGACCGATTTTCGAGTCTGGAGAAGACCCATTAACTGTTAGTAAGAAGGCAGAGGATGGGCTTAAAAAGACGAAGAGACAGCAACGATACACAGAGAGAGAGCAACGGGAGGCTAAATTCAATGTAGGAGGGGGGGCATGAGTTGTTTCGCAAACACTTAGATAAGCTTGCTCCTTCGGACATTTGTAAATTGCAATTAGAAGACCCGGAGGTTCTTGAATGTGGTACCGGTGCTGTTGAGTTGGAGGAGGACAGTGATGCACAGTCGGGAGATGTAGCAACAAGGTACCCTGACGCGTACCCTATGAGAAATGGGTTAGCGAAGACGGTGGTCCGAAACTTGCTAGAGTATTTTTCCCGGTATGGTTACCCGCAGGGGATTCAGTCAGACCAAGGATCCAACTTCACTTCTAGCCTCTTTGTTCGAGCAATGCCGCAGCATGGGATTGTTACGGTTGTGTCATCTGCGTATCATTCGGAGAGCCAGGGTTTGTTAGAGCGATGGCACTCAGCCTTGAAATCTATGCTTCGTTGTTGTTGCTTTGAGGATGGGAGGGGTTGGGATCTTGGCCTGCCATATGTTTCATTTGCTGCACGGGAGGTACCTGGGGAAAGTTTGGGATTCAGCCCTAATGAGCTCGTCTTTGGACACTGTGTCAGAGGGCCTCTCCATATGGTTGAAGAAATATGGGAGGGCGCAGAAAAACCTTGTTCTATGCTCAAGTATGTCCTCGCCAGTCGAGAACAGATGATGCGCAGTCTGGAGTTGGCTGGCCGTAATCCGACTAGCTCTCAGGCCCTCATGAAGGACAGGTACGACCTCAAGGTTAAACTCAGGGAGTTTCGCGTGGTTCAGGAGGTGTTGATTCTACTGCCCCTTGTAGGTCATCCCTTATCCGCAAGGTACACTGGTCCTTATAGGGTGGTTGAGAGGCTATCGGACCTGGATTACTTGGTAGCCACTCCAGACAGACGGAAGCGCAGTCAGTTATGTCACGTTAATCTCATGAAGGAGTATGTGAGGCACCCCCCTGAGCCTCTCACTGTGCCTGTGATGACGTTTAGCAGTCAAGGTGGAGAAGGAGAACGGGCTCAGGTGGAGGATAACTGGAAGGATAAGAAAGTCAAGTGGGCGCCTGAGTGTGAGAGGGCGTTTGGAGTAGTGAAGCACCTGTTGTGCACTCGCCCGATCCTCGGGGCCCCTGACTTTGGCCTGCCTTTCCAGCTGGCAGCGGGTGCCAGTGGTGTGGGGGCTGGTGCCGTCCTTGTGAAAAAGGACGATGATGGGCTGGAGCATCCTGTTAGTTTCTGCTCGGAGAAGTTCAATTCGGCCCAGGAGAGCTGCTCTGTTGTCGAGGAGGAGCTGCTGGCGGTTGTGCTTGCGCTGGGGCATTTCGAGGTCTATGTTCCAGCCTATGGTCCGGTCGTTGTAGTTTACACAGATCATCACCCTCTCAAGTTCTTGGACCAGTTTCACAATCGGAATATGAGGCTGACCAGGTGGTCACTAAGGTTACTGGTATATAACCTGGACATACGCCATATTGCCGGTTGTGACAACGTGGTTGCAGATTGTCTTTCAAGGGTATATGATCCTGGGTAGATTAACACACGGGTAGCCTCCTGCTTTAGTTTGAATAGTATTTTACGCTTGGTGCTTGTTGGCTCGCGGTTGTAGCCCAGCGTTTTGGGTCGTAAAGCAGGAGTTGAGCGTTTGGTATAGAAGAAAAAACTAGGCTTGCCCCTATAGTGCAGCCGAAATAAACAAATTAAAAACATAAAAATCAAATAAAAACTCTTTCTTTGATAGTTGAATTTTTTTCAGTATGTTATAGCAGTAATTCTGAGTTGCACTCCTCTCAGAATGCTGGGCTAGAGAAGCTCGCTCTTGAGGAGCATAACTACATATGATTTAACCTATTGTGATGGGGAGGGTTATAATTTTGTAAAATGTTTTGTTGAGAACTGTGCCAGATATTTTACTGCCGCTGGGTGATGGGAAGTAGAGGTATAGCATGGGTTCTAACAATCAGATTTTTGTGAGCCTTGGGCCTCTGAGAAAAATCTTGGGGGGGTGTGACGTTAACCACTCCGTTAGAACCGCATGGCTTGTCCTACAGTGACTCGCTAGGATCGCCAGGGCAGTGGATGTGGCTACAGCTGATGTATTGTTGTGTGCTTTATTTCATATGAAAGCTCATGTCATGGGCAGTCCAGAAAGGCTCTTTGTTTTCACCCATGTCAAGGCTTTATATATTTAATTGCAAAGTATATGTTTTATCATTAAGTAGTAATGACAGGATTTGAGAGAGAGAGAGAGAGAGAGTAGAACAGAGTGCGGGGAGGCGCGCAGTGTTTTGCTATACTCGATGACGTCATAGCTGGCTGCCCTCGGGGATTGGTTAGAGGAGTTTTTTACCATGCTTGGTGACGTCATGTTTAGCTAGCTTCTTTAGCATTGGCTAGAGGACTTGTTACCGCTTTCCCACGCGGTTCGAACTAGTGCTAGTATATATACTGCTCTCTGGCCACTCTCTCCCTCAGATCTGGTTTCTAGAACGCATCCCTCTTATCCCTTTGATACCTATTCCCCTCTCTGCACCGAGAACCTTTTCCTCTGCCTATCTCTCTCATTTTCCATATCTTTCACCACCTTTTATTAATATTATACCCCCTCTGGTTAACTCTGCATAATCAGCTTCATGCTGGCCAGTTGTATTGTGCGTTAACACCTTACGAGCGGCCTATGCGGTTTATTTATATGTACCGCCCAGCGGGGTGTTTTTAGCCAAAATAGGGCTGTTTACGTGATCATTTTCATGCCTAAATAAGACCCAGAACGTAAAACAAGTACCTATCCCTGAAAGGGCATAAACAGAGCTTTCGAATGACACCATAACGATCCTTTTATGATGGCTAGTTTTCTTGCAATAACCGTGCAACGCGAGTGCAAAAAGCATGTAATTCGGTACTTTCCCCATATAATTCAGTATGTAGCGAGTGAGAGAGGGAGGAGGGAGCTGAGATTCATGTCAGTAGGTTCGCCGCGGTGGTCTGGAGCAGTCATACGCTCGCTAGTCTCCTGCCACCACTTGTCTCTCTCTCTCAGCAACATTACGTGCTGAAATTGCCACTCGACCTATGTCGAGCGCCGCCACATAGTCCAGCTTTATTTAACTCGACTTATGTGGTGAGCCGCTAATTAAGGGTTAAGGTCTGATATAACCCATGTATGTTAGTTGTTAAGATAAGTTGATCACGAAGCATTGGTTGGCATTCATATTGTTCAGTACTGCTTCCTATAATTATTAGTGTTCTGCTGGATTAGATAATGCTAGACTAGGAGTCTGATACTATAAGGTATTGTTTCCGATGGGTGCTGGCTTTAGTTAAAAGCTGCACGACATACCTGAGAACTGGAGTTGATTGGGTAAATTCTAGTCTGTGTGCCATTGAGAGTAGAGCATGCACGAATGAGGGCTTTTTGCCTATACCATTCTGCACTGTTCTAAGCTCGTTGTTTGTCTTTGAGGTACGCCAGGAGAACGCTTAATACTTCGGTATTAAGGTTTCTCAAGAGAGCTACCCTTCCCTATAACGTAATATTTGACGCACAGACTTGAGATTTGCACTAGGCTATGCGGCATGCCATGCGCACCAGTATCTCATATCATTGACTCTAGCTAGACTTTATCAGTCACAGTAGACATTAAGTATATTAAACCAATTACTCTTTTTATGCATACCCGTTTATGATTACACAAGCATTTCGCAGCCTAGTTTGATGTATTGAGACACAAATGACTTAGGCTCTTTTTGTTGATAGGAATACTGCATTGTCGTGGCGATTATTATTATTGTTGTGGCGTTTAGGATATTCTTGGCTCCGACTGCATTATATCTCCTGCCTTTTTGTGTGCATAGCCTGCACGAGCATTGTACCGCTGCCTGCCTTTTTGGGTTCCATTTCCGATTCGAGCATCTTGATAGCATCTAACATTTAAAGAAGATTCCTTGTTGGTGTTGAAAGACTTTAGTGCACTTTGTTTCATGCAGGAGTGCCTGACATTTATTGATTAAAGTAATGTAAGCTGTAACTTCTCTTACCATCTTACTTTGCATACCATAACCAAGCACCTTCGGTTATAGGTAGTAATAGGCTGTTTTCACATAAAATTAAGCCTAGAGTAGACGCACATTTATTGAGAGTTTAATAACCTATTATTGCATATAGAACTCTGGAGAGTATTTGTGTTCTTTGTTCACTGGGAATATATATCAGAGGTTGGATCTAGCGCTTTTCGTTGTAGCATTTATGCCATTACTAGTCCAATGAATAAGAACCCTGATATATTTAAACCTCAGTCGTAACAGACAAACTAGCTAGATCTGCTATTTAAGGGGAGATCTTGATAGCTTAATGGTTAGTGCGCGGAATCTCGATGCGAGTATCCTAGGTTCGAATCATTGGAGTAACACATGTATTCATTAGATTATTGATTTAATAAATTAGGTTTATTTGTTGGTGATGATATGAATTAAATGGGAGAGCTTCATTTATTAGTGTATATTTTACTATTACTGTTATTTTTGTTTTATTGTTTAGTTTCTTCCCTAGACCTCCATCAAGCTTGAAAAATACTCTCAAGACTCCCCTTCGAGAAAATTTGAGCATTTTTAGGTAGAAAACTGCCCCGGCCTAAGGCTAATTCCTCCTAACTTACAGGCTCGCTATCACTGGCTAAGAAAAATGGATATGGAGTCGTTTCTTATTTTAATAATCTGTATGTGTGTATACTCCGACAGACGATAAACCTGTAAGATAGAAAGAGGAGTTCTGGGTGAATATGGAGGCGTGCCTGGTTAAGTTTGGCAAGAGCGAAAGAAGATTTCTGATTGAGGATATGAATGAGAAGGTGGCTGATAAGAAAGTTGATGGAGTGGTGGGAGGGTGGGGTGTAGGCTACTGTCAGAGGTGAATGGGAATGGTAGTGCACTTGTGGACGTATGTGTGGGGAGGAGGATGTGAATAGCCAACACCTTCTTCCGACACAGAATGATACACAGGTACACATGGAAAGTGGTGTGGAGGAAGAAGGATAAGGATAAGACAGTGGTGGAACGAAAGGCACTGATTGATTATATATGTGTGGATGAACGAATGAAGACATTTGTGCTGGATGCTAGGGTGTATAGGGGTATTGGAGGGGGTCTGTCTGACAATTATGTAATAGTAGCTAACATTAGGATACAAAAGAAGTGAGTGAGGAGAGCTGGAGGTAGGCGAGAGGAAGGTGGAATGGCGAGGAGGGTGGAGAGATGGCAGGAGAAGGAAATCAAGGAAGAGTTCAGGAGAGCAGTAGAAAGACGACTAGGTAGGTTTGACCTGGAAGGTATGGAGGAAGTGGAGGAGATGAGCAAAGTGTTTAAGGAAGAGATCTGTGCAGCATGTAAGGAGGTGTGTGGAATAAGGAGAAGAGGGAGGGGAGTGAAGGGTACAGCATGGTGGACAGAAGAGGTAAAAATAGCAATTATGTATGATTAAGTACGACAGGTTGGGTAAGAGGTATCCTCACCAGTATTCGAACCCCCTCACTCCAGGTATATTTGGGAGAGTCGGGCACCGTAACCACTCGGCCATGAGCGGATGGCCGCTCATAGCCGAGTGGTTACGGTGCCCGACTCTCCCAAATATACCTGGAGTGAGTGGGTTCGAATCCTGGTGAGGATACCTCTTACCCAGGTAAAAATAGCTGTGAAAGACAGGAAGAAAGTGTATAGAGAGTGGTTGTAGTAGAAGGAATGAAGATTTGGAGAGACAGAAACGAGCGAGGTACTTGGAGAAAAAGAGAGTGGTGAAGAGAGTAGTGAAGGAAAGTAGGAGAAGAGTAGATGAGGAATTTGGAAGGAATCTGAGTGGAAAATGGAGGGAATGTAAGAAACTGTTCCGGAAAGAAGTCAAGAAAGTTAGGGAAGGTAGCAAGGGAAATAGTAAGGGTGTGAAAGATGAGAATGGGCGAGTGCTTGCCGAGAAGAAAGAGAGAGTCGAAAGATGGAGGGAGTACTTCAACGAATTGCTGAATGTAAGGAATGAAGCGCCAGCAAACATACAGTAGTTGGATGGGGTATAGGAGGGAGAAGAAAAGTAGTGGAGGAGGAGGTGGGGATTAGCAGGTCAGAAGTGTGTGAAGCCATGAAAAGAGTGAAGTTGGGGAAAGCACCAGGAATAGATAGAGTGTGTGGGGAAATGCTGAAGTAAGGTGGTGAATGAGTGATCGAATGGGTATGGAAAATGTGCAAACTAGCATGGGAGAAAGGGAGTGCACCTGAAGACTGGAAGACAGGCATAATAGTCCCCCTATATAAGGGTAAAGGGGAAAGAGGAGTATGTGGTAACCACCGAGAAATATGTATTCTAAGCGTAGAAGGGAAGGTGTACAATAGGGTAGTGATTGAGAGAGCGAGAGCGAGAACGGAGAAATGGATAGGTACGAACAGGGCGGTTTTAGGAAGGGAAGAGGATTTGTAGATTAGATTTTTACCCTGAGATGTGTTGTGGAGAAATATCTGGAGAAGCAACAAAAGGTGTATGTTGCCTTTATGGACTTGGAGAAGGCCTATGACAGAGTGAATAGAGAAGGTATGTGGAAAGTACTTAGAATATACAGAGTAAATGGCAAGTTGCTGAAAGCAGTGAAGAGCATGTATGAGGGTGCACAGGCGGCAGTACGTGTTGAGAATGAGCAGAGCGAGTTCTTTGATCTGAATGTTGGTTTGAAACAGGGATGTGTGATGTCCCAGTGGTTGTTTACTGTAAATATGGATGGAGTCATGAAAGAAATACAAGGAAGAGCAGTGGATGTGGGTGTATCGCTGAGAAGGGAGGGAAACGAGTGGAAGCTACCTGTACTGCTGTTTGCTGATGATACAGTTCTGATGAGAGATAATGAATGGGAGTTGCAGGGTCTGGTAAATATGTTTGGAACAGTGAGCGATAAAGGGAATTTGAAGGTAAATGCTGGGAAGAGCAAGGTTATGGTCTTAGAGAGGGGTGAAGCCAAAGAGTGTGAGATGAAGTTGAACGGTCAGGCTATCAAGATTGTCAGCTCATTTAAGTATCTGGGAAGTGTACTGAGTAAAGATGGGAGTATGGATGAAGAAGTGCGGGAGAGGGTGCAACAGGGGAAGAGGGTTGTAGGAACGCTGAAAGTAGTAACAAGAAATAGGGTGGTCAGCATGGAAGTGAAAAAGTCCTTGCATGACAGTGTGGTAATCCCGACACTGAGACACTGATTTACGGAAGCGAAGCATGGACGTTGGTGAAGAGACTCAGACCAAGAGTGAGAGGGGTGGAAATGAGTAACTTGAGAAGTGCATGCGGAGTTACATGGAGGGATAGACAGACGAATGAGGAAGTAAGAGGGAGATGTGATGTGGAGGTAGATGTGCTGGAAAATGTGAAAAGGAACACCTTGAGATGGTTCGGCCATATGGAACGTATGGGAAGCAAGAAAATGACTAAGAGGGTGTACGAGAGTGAGGTGGAAGGGCAGAGAGGGAGAAGTAAACCGAATGAGAGGTGGAAGGATGGAGTGAAGAAGTATATGGATGAAGGCAGTGCTGGTTGGGAGGAAGGGCGTCGATTGACTGGGGACAAGAGGTGCATGGAGGCGTTTCGTTCGTGGCCACCCCCTCGGGGATCACGGCGTCAGGCAAAAGATAGACAGATGGATATGTGTACTGTATGATAATGTGAAGTGTGTGTGTGCTTTTTAACTTACTCACCCCTTCCCCAGCCTCTCTCTCACTCCCTCTCCCTCTCTCTAAGCCCAAATGGTGGAATAAAGATATTTCAGACTGTCTGCTTGCTAAAAATTTGCTAATGATAGATTAAAATCCTCACAAAATGACGAAGAACGGGTGAAATTTGTAGAGCTACGATGCAAAGCCAAAAAGTTAATTAAGCAAAGTAAAAAGACCCTGGAGTTACATGTTGCGAATCAAAGTAAAACAAACCCGAAAGAATTCTATAGTTATATCAGAAAGAAAAAAGTAGTTACTTCAACTGTTGGACCGTTAGTCGATGAAAATGGAGAATACACCAAAGACGAAGTACAAATGAGTAATGCCCTCAATACCTTCTTTGCATCAGTTTTTACAACAGAAGACCTCAGTGATATCCCTACACCATCGCCGATTCAGATTGATAATTCAGATGTTCTAAGCAATATCACCGTTACAGAGAGAGAAGTATTGAATTGTTTAGATAAACTCAAGGTAAATAAAACGCCAGGACCTGATACAATCTCACCGAAAGTTCTAAAGGAAGCTAAGGATGAGCTCTCCAAACCACTGACATTGCTATTCAATGAATCCTTGCAGTCTGGGACTATGCCTGATCAGTGGAAGCTAGCCAACGTAACACCGATATTCAAAAAAGGCAGCAAATCCCTACCCAGTAACTATCGTCCAATTAGCTTAACCTCAATTGTATGTAAAATGCTAGAAACGGTCATAAGAGACAGACTCGTAAATCACATAGAGGTAAAATTAATAACTTACTTAAAGATACTCAACACGGCTTTCGTAAAAAACGTTCCTGTTTAACAAACCTCTTAGACTTCTTCCACGATATCCTCAACCTCTACGATGAGAGTAAAGCTGTAGATATTATATACCTTATTTTCAAAAGGCCTTTGACAAAGTTCCCCACAAACGTTTACTGCTAAAACTAAAAGCGCATGGAATACAAGACGGTGTGTTTAAATGGATAGAAAATTGGCTCAGCGACAGAAAGCAAAGAGTAGTCATAAACGGTAAGGCATCTAAATGGACCAATGTAAGTAGCGGGGTACCCCAGGGATCGGTACTAGGGCCAATTCTCTTTCTAATTTACATCAACGACATAGATGAGGGTCTCACCTGTACAATCTCAAAATTTGCTGACGATACAGAAATTGCAAATAGCGTACTCTCAAAAGAACAAGTTGACGATATGCAACACAATCTAGATAAATTGTCATGTTGGGCCCAAATTTGGCAAATGAGTTTCATTGCGGATAAATGTAAAGTACTACATATTGGATACCTAAATGAGAAAGCAAACTATTCGATGAATGGCACTCAGCTTAAGAATGTAAACAAAGAAACCGATCTGGGAGTAACAATATCGAGTAACCTAAAACCGAGTCAACAATGTTCAGAAGTTGTTAAGAAGGCAAACAAAATAATTGGCTTTATAGGCAGGTCATTTGAGCATAAATCCAAAGAAGTTATCCTAACCCTTTACAATTCCTTAGTCCGCCCTCTTCTGGAATACTGCGTTCAATCCTGGTGCCTTTATTACCAAAAAGATATAAACAAGCTAGAACGAGTTCAACGTAGAGTTACCAAAATGATACCTAGCCTAAAAAACAAACCATACGAAGAGCAGCGTCTTAGATAATTAAATCTATTTCCTTTTACCCAGCACAGATTAAGAGGTGACTTAATTCAAGTGTTCAAAATCATAAAAGGCATCGACAATATGAACTGTAGTAAGTACTTCACTATCGACCAATCTAATTACACGCGGGGAAACGGTTGCAAAATTATTGGTAAATCTTTTAACTCACACGAATCTAAGAATTTCTTCTTCAATCGAGTTGTCAACTTCTGGAATGGGCTTCCCCGAGACGACGTTATAGACTGCAGCACCGTTGATTCATTTAAACTCCGCTTAGACAAATATCTTGCATCAAACCCGCAACTGACTGCGTTTGTAAATGAATAACTTTATTTTATCCCCCCCTCAGTAACTAACCCATCTGTCCCCTACTAACTTCCTAATCCTGCCACGGACATTAGTTCTAGGGCAGTAGTTCCCTTTCCAATGTTCCCTTACCCACTCTAAACCACTGTTTGGACACTTGATCCTCAGTGTTTTGGAGGACAAGCAGCTTAGAAGGGTCACTAGACCTGTTGTTGCTTGATTTCCTTTGTACTCCTTTGTACTCTCTCTCTCTCTCCATGGACCATCCGGTTATCCGTTTCCAATACTTCTGGTCATCGTTAAAGATAATTTTCCTAAAGTCTCCCCTGACCATCTCCCCCCCCCCCCCCCCTTACACCGCTTCCCTCTTTCTCTCTTCATATATATGTGCCACCATGCATCATTACAGAGAGGTGGTAGATACAACTAAATTTAATTATGGGAATGTTACAAGTAAGTGGAAAGATTCTGTATGTATTAGGTTAAGACTAGGCTACAAATATTACTGGGAATTAGGCATTAACACTGCAGAGAAGGATAGGAGTTGTAGGCTGTGCAATAGGCCAAGATCTCACACCCTTCAACATTATATACTGCAATGTATAACTTTAATAAAATATAGAAATAATACAATCGAAAATGTAACTAAACAGATAATATGGATGTTCAACAGTGGAACTATGTACAACCTTTTAAAAGAATGTAAAATGATAAAACATATAATTTGATGTGTAGCTATGCTCTTCAACTAAACAAATGTGCAGTTTAGTGGTGCCTTACAAACAACAAACAAAAAACAATCAGATCAAGGTCTATAACGGCGACTCATGTATTTTAGATATGTCTTTATTATAATACTGTATATACTAAACTTAGGTAGTGTTAAAAATTATCTTCCATATCAATGTAGTATTTATCTAACTATATATGTAATGACATAGTTTAAGCTAGAATTAGGGTGAAGATTGCGTATGCACCTTCGCCCTTTTGAGATAATGTAACTATGATACTTGTGTAACATTTGTACTTTTCTCAATAAAACAATAAAATCAGATCAAATCTCTTCATATCTATCTATCTATCAATCTGTCTGTCTATCTATCTAATGAAAACAAATATTTATATACTGTATATACCTGTATATATATGTCTATATTATATATATATATATATATATATATATATATATATATATATATATATATATATATATATATATATATATATATATATATTATATATATATATATACTGTATATAAATATAATTATACATGATTGTATGTGTGTATTCTTATCAGCGTCTCTCAATACGTTTTTATATTTCAAACTCGTCCTCAATACTCTGTTTCCTTTCCTAAACGTGCTAACTTAACCAACACCTACTGTATAATTCCTTTCATTTCAAGAAAAATATGGCATAAATAAAAAAAGTAATCACACGATATGGTTAGGCATGTAATGAGCTCTAAATTAAAACAAAAAAATACAAAATCGGACACACGGTTTGGTCTAAGTGGCGAACAAAATTGTTTTCATAATTCGTTCTTTTATTTTTCGTATTTTTTTTCTTGTCCAAATCGCTTGAAATGTGCACACAAAGGTCACATTATAAACACCTATAACAGGTACAAATCAAAAATAAACAAATCGCTCAGTAATTTCTATTTATTAGAATTTAACAGGACGGTCCCCTTACGTCTCCATTATTCAAACTCCAACATGTCTACCCCTCACAATCTATGCGGCATACATTATAATTAAGTAACATTTTCATAAACCTAATTCGTGACCCATAAACTAGGACATAATTTTGTATTGTATATATTTATCCCTCTATCTATCTATATATATGTATATATATATATATATATACGGTATGTACAGTATATATATATATATATATATATATATATATATATATATATATATATATATATATATATATATATATAATATTTGTTTTTGTTTTTGTAATCGTAGTTTACATGACAACAACCTGTCTGGATTTTTTATTAAAAATCTGGCCTACTTCGGGTTAGAAATATAAATATATTGTTAATAAATATGTTAAAGGAACTCAGGCGGGATAAATATTTCTTACCAATTATGGATTGCAGAGGAACACGCGCGAGAAACCAAGTAGTTTTATCGTTTGGTTTAAGGGGGGATGGTTGGTTTCTCTGGCCCCCCCCTTCTTCCTCATGCTTAGCCTCATTAGTTTTCAGATTTTCAGACGTCAGCCTATTAGTTCGGCGATTTTCAGACTTTTCGTCTCATGTCTTTGTCAATATAAGACCTTTCGCAACATTTAGGTGTCGATTTTGTCCTGGCGAGCAATAGCGAGCCTGTAATTTAAGAGGAATCGAATTTTGGCCGGGACATTTTGCTTCCGAAAAATGTAGACATTAATCTTCAAGAAGGTTTTTGAGATGTTTTTTTTTTTTTTTTTTTTTAGCTTGATGGAGGTCTAGGAAAGAAACTAAAATAATAATAAACAGATCTATCTATTCTATCTATATGCTCAGGCCCAATCCCCATTTTGGGGATATATATTTTTATTATTCTTTTAGTTTCCTCCCTAAATTATTGGAATTAACAAATATTTACACCCATCCTCCCTTAGGAAAAGAGAACAAATGGATGTCTTCATGCCCGAGAGATTCAACACGGTAATGCACTCAACACACTCCACACACTCACACAACCCACCGACCACAAACACTGAAGAAACTCCATGGGAAATCAAAGAAGTACAGCCTAAGAGTCTCCCATTATGCAGTGCCAAGTTGCCACAAGGACATGTAAGTCTTGTAATAATGGAGTAATACATCTAGTTCTCGATCAATGGTAATAACTTCTACGATATTTTAATCAACGGTTTTTGTGTCTATGTGTATGGAGGAGACAAAAGGTAGGTTGCCTGTAACGAGTGGCTCATCCAAAGTTAAAAGAGTGACAGAGCCAAATTAAAGAGACATTGGAGTCAAAATGCCTGGACACACGAAGTTTAAAGCAGTCTAATTCATAGAATATAAGACAGATTGATTGAGGGACAGAGTTCCAGAGTTCACTTGTTGAGTAGAAGAAAGACTGAGCTAATTTGCCAAGTCTAGGGTAGGAGAGCTGGACAAAATACGAGTGGGACTGTGTTGAAAGACGGGCGCCTCTTACTCGCCACAAGGGATCAACGTGATCAACTTCCTTCAACATGACACATGATTAAGCTCGATCATTCCAATACCATAGGCTACATAATATATTTCACTATCTTACCAAGTCTTGCACCTATGATAATGTATAACTACATAATGTATATTATCTCCGTTGACGTTAATGATTGCATATATTTATGAATACAACCGAATTTACTCAGTTTAGCCCAATTTGTGCTACTTATTTCTAAATGTTACCAATGTCAATAGATATTACTAAATCAACCTCTATTCCTACAAAATACCCCGTGGCTACTAATTGACTGCAGGAGTGTGGTGGGGGATCTGGTCAATGATGTCGGAATCATTTACCTAATTATTCACCTTTGAACAGGGTTGTTGTCTCCTGGGTAATTGTCTAATGTTATCCATTTTACCACATAAATCCAATAAAGACAAGTTTGAGTTCACTCATTTACTACTTCTTTGGCTTAAGCATTAATACATATATTGACTAGCAAGAAATTAATTGTTATATTGCTCATTGCAAAAAATGCCAGAAGTGACTATCGTCTCTTTTATTTTAGCTGAGGGTAAATTGCCATGTTCTATCTTCATTACTCAGCTATTACGAAGATTTTATAGCGAAATGTGTTGTTAATTATGAACACTTGGCAATACTATGACGTAGGTATATATTGGTTTCATATTTGTTCATTAATAATCAGGAAATCAGTTGCTAAAGGGTTCAATGTACCGTCATCTGAAATTAAACCTAATATAGTAAGTTGAATATGTATACAATACGCTGGCACCAGTAGTTATTGCATAATAATACATTTATACATTATGGTGAACAATACGTACCTTTTTAAGTACAGTAGGTTCGTCAACATACCTGCCAAAGAAAACACAAAATATTAAAACGAGTTCATATATAATAGATAGGCACCTAAGTCAAGTAAGTGGAACTGTACCAGGCCTGATGTATTGGTAAATAAAGAATGATATAATTTGAGTATATCAATATTCAGAGTATTAAACCACACACACACACACACACAGAAACACGTATATATTACAGTATAAAGTATATGTGTGAGTGTGAAGAGAGAGAGAGAGAATTTATCAATACTAAATCTATCCATAATACTTTGGAAATCTCGTAACAACAAAACATTTCCCCAAATGAGACATGACGCTCCCTAACCCCTTCTGTACCAGCGACGTCTTTTTCATTTTATTCTAGCTTTTTAGACGATGTAATTCATCTTTAGAAGGACCTCCAATAATATACAGGCTTCGAACTACCTCAATTAATCCTTGTTACTACTACAGCTCTTTAAGTTGCAGAAAATCGTCAAGAAGGAGCTAGCTGTTGAGTACCAACCCTGGGCTATGATACTCAAAGATGCCAGAAGTAGGTTATTCTGGCCTCCCTTCTCCCTCATGTTTAGGCCGATTGGTTTTCAGATTTTAAGATGCTCAGCACATTAGTTTGACGATTATAAGACCTTTCGCCCCCATTTCTTTGTCAATATTAACCCGGGAACGGCGCCGAGACTCTTAAGAGGTTTTACCGGGCAAAGGAGACGTGACTCTTAAGATCCAAGGGCTAAATAATGCCTTTTAAAAGACCCCAGTGGCACTCAAAACAAAGGAATATGTGATTAAATGAAATAATTCCCCTCCATACCTTCTATCACTACTCCACATGTGTCAAACCCCTCCACCTCCTTCAATCATCACAAATGTTTCCTCTTATCCCTTGTTTATCGGTTTATTTACCGCACCAATATCTCCTAAGCAGTTTTAAGGTCATCTGGGACACATATAGAGATTGTGGCAAGAGAGAGACTTCACTAGCGAGACATCAGTCTGGCTTCAGGCCTCGAAGGATGAGGGTGTATGTCTCGCGCGCCTCTCACCTCATGACTGGACGATCGTCAATAATTTGTCTTTTTCACTCCCCAATTACTGTTCCCACTTGTTTTATTGCTGTGACTTGCTAATATATTCATATTAAACGTAAAATAGGCGTATATGAATAAGTAATAACGATATTTATCGGATAATGATGATTCTAGTCATAAGTGTATGAAAATATCCTCGCTTGGCGGGCACTTTAAAATACTAATGGCGCGTGCTTGCCGGGTTGAGATCTATCATACCCTTCCCCACCCCTATCTCCTCACACAACCCTCCTTTACACCCTCCCCTTCCGCCCAAACCCACCAAATCCCCCCTTACAATTGACCCATCCCCCTGAAGCTCCCTTTAACGCCTCATCCAATCCTCCTTTACACCCTCGTCCTCCCCTCTGACCCCCCCCATCCAATCCCCCCTGACATTCCCTCTAACCCCACACCCAATCCCCCATTAAACCCTTACCCACCCCCTGACACTTCCCCTAACCCCTTACTCAATTCCCCTCCTACACCCAAGCCCTCCCCCTGACACCCTCATAAACCTCAACCCCCCTTACACCCAACCCTTCGCCCTGACGCCTCCCCAAACCTCAACCCCCCTTACACCAACGTCCTTCCCGCTCAACCCCCCTTACACATATCCCCTCTCCCCTGTCACTGTCCCTAGCTTCCCCCAATCGCCCCTTACACCCTACTCCTCCCCATCCCCCAATCCCCCCTTACCCCCTCTTGATTAAGGTGGGACCAAGCAAAGGCTTTATATAAGAGTCGGACTCATTTCCCCGATTTTTTTCCTTCGAGAGAGAGAGAGAGAGAGAGAGAGAGAGAGAGAGAGAGAGAGAGAGAGAGAGAGAGAGAGAGAGAGAGAGAGAGAGAGAGAGAGAGAGAGAGAGAGAGAGAGAGAGAGAGAGAGAGAGAGAGAGAGAGAGAGAGAGAGAGAGAGAGAGAGAGAGAGAGAGAGAAAACAAAAAATAGTGAAATTAGACAGATTTTTTTTCTCGTGATTGTACATTGCCTCGGATTACTTGTGTGTTTTTTTTTTACCTCGGATGATTAAGGCAGGCCCATTTGGACAGAAATGGCGGAGTCACACTCACTTAATTTACCGTCAACCATTTTTGGAATCTTTGAACTGGCAGCCTCTAGATAAAATTTCCGAATAATTCTGTCTACTATAATAATCAATGCAAGTTTAATCGCCTAAACTAGTATATAATAGCCCCAAATGTTTCCAGAACATAGATGGCAATGATATTTTGTCAAAAGAGTATTAAATTTCCTCCCTAAACCTTCATCAATCTAAAACAGGCAAAACATTAACAAGACCCCCTTTGAGATATAATTGTGCATTATTCGGTAGAGAGATGCCATATACTGTTATATATATACCGTATATATATATATATATGTTTCTAGTCTCTCAGTGGGGATCGAACCATCGACCATCAGAACGATAGCCGACGCTTTAATCAATTACACCACGGCAGTTGATTAAAGCGTCGGCTATCGTTCTGATGGTCGATGGTTCGATCCCCACTGAGAGACTAGAAACATTTAGTGGCTCACGTGTATTTGTGATATATTCTCAATATATATATATATATATATATATATATATATATATATATATATATATATATAAATTATATATATACGAGGGGATATCGTAAAGTTTTCATTATCACCCGGAAGTTATTGAGCTATGTCGATGAAAACATGTTTACACCATCATGCGCATAAGGACCAGT
The DNA here is from genome assembly GCA_032716605.1 of Paralithodes platypus. Lineage (NCBI taxonomy): Eukaryota > Metazoa > Arthropoda > Malacostraca > Decapoda > Lithodidae > Paralithodes > Paralithodes platypus. Next base: position 41,949,774 of record CM064527.1, on the reverse strand, counting down.
CATTACACTGACAACATTTCATCGACATAGCTCATTAACTTACGGGTGATAATTAACACTTTACGATGTCCCCTCGTATATATATATATATATAATTCAATCTGGAATTGCTTCAAACCTATAAGTACAAATGTATTACCCTAGCTGTACTCATATATACCAACCCACGCAATGTATCCAGTTATGGTGATTATTAATGTGGCTAATTGTAGCCAAAATAGAATACATCAGGAACAGCTAATATATTTTCTTCTAAATACTATCAATGTATATGCTCCTTTTACTTGGTGGTGTAATGTAATGGTTAGTGTTTGGGATCTGAATGTGACATCCCAGGTTCGAATCCCGGGAGGATCACATACTTTCATTGATTTCATTGGGAGGTGTCTGATGTTGGGAGTTTCATGAATTAATTAGATTATTACTACCAAAGTCTATTCTTCTTCTTTTAAATACTATTACTGTATTTTTGCTGCCTTAACATTACTAACAACGTTCATAAGATTACTATACTCGGTTTCTTTTCAGCTGACGGTAAATTGCAAAGTTCCCATCAAGATTTCTCAGTTATTTTGAAGATTTTGTAATGCAATATGGTACTAATTATATATTCATGGTCTGTATTATGATGCAGAGACATAGTAGTTTCATATTTTTCCTTTAAGTATCGAAAACATTAATGAACTGCGTCCGTTGAAAAGAAACAGAGTATAAGATATGTATTTGATCATCATATTTTCAACTCTAATAACTTTACCTTTACTTTCACTTCATCCCTCCCACACTATATTTTGACAAGTAACCTTTTTATCTTTGAAACCATAAAATATACTAAGATATTTTACCTTGCATCCCATTTTCCGTTCAAGATTCGTTAGTGTGCCCAACAAAATGGTCCCGTTTTCTTTGGTTCTCGTTTTTGTTTACATTTTTTTTCTTCTAGCCGCTGTTTTTAATTTTAAACTTAGGCTGATGTCGATGCCCTCTCCAAACACCTCCCTCCCCTTTTTACTGTACTTCTCGGGGGAAGGATCGCTTTTTCTGGACCCCCTTCTCCCTCATGTTTAGCATATATGTTTTTGAGACTTTAAGACGTTCGTTCCGTTAGTTTAGCGATATTGAGACCTCTTGCCTAATGTTTCTGTAAATATTAAAGTTTAAGTGCCATTTAGGTGTCGATCTTTTTCTTGCGAGCGGTTAAGAGCCTGTAATTTTAGAAGGAACGCTATGGCCGGGACATTTTTCTACCGAAAAATGTACAAATTCATCTTGAACGGGGGTCTAGGGGGTGTTTTTTTTAAGCTTGATGGAGGTCTAGCGAGGAAACTCAAAAATAAATGAATACATAAATATATAGGCCAACAAACAAGCACTACCCCCTTAAAGGTCTTGTCATCTTACCTTCCCAGCATCTTGGTCTTCCTTACTTCATATTTCTTAGTTCCTTCTCATCCCCATTCTTCTGATAGACCCTTTAAGGATCATGACGCATTTTGACAGTTTATTCTTGCTGTTATTAAACGATTTTATACAGCTTAGAAAGGATCTGTGGGAGTTTAAAGGGTAAAGACGATCTCAATTAACCCTCTGACTTCCATATACCCTTCCTGATCATATACAGTTTAGGAAGGATCTGTTGAAATTGAAAGGGTAAAGACGATCTCAATTAACCCTCTGACTTCCAAATACCTTTCCTAATCTGAATATAATTGTCTAATAATAGCCATAGGTCAGCAAAGAAATGCGTAATCGAATCTTGAAAGGGTTAATTTTTTATTCTTCTATCTATTCCTCCTGTACCAGGTAATTTGGGTCATCTTGAGGGGAGATGGGTCGTTTTTCTGGGCCCCCTTCTCCCTCATACTCAGCCACATTAGTTTTCATAATTTAAGATGTGTGCCCCATTAGTTTGTCGATTTTAAGACCTTTCGCCCCATTTCTTTGTCAATATTAAGACTTTTCCTGCTATTTATGTATAGATTGTTTCCTGTCGAACGATAGTGAGCCTGTAATTTTAGGCCTTCGGCCGGGATATTTTTCTACCGAAAAATTTACAAATTAATCTAGAAGGGGGATCTAATGGATGTATTTTTAAGTTTGATGAAGGTCGAGCGAGGAAACTAAAACATAAATGAATATATAGATTAATAGACCAAATAAATAGCCACTATATCCCCTTAACAAAGCTTTTTTCTACTTCCCAACACACCTATTTCAGTCCAACCACATTCGTTCTCAATCCTTCTCTTCTATCCTTTTCAAGCCTTCTTCCTTTCAAGTTCACCACACAAACTTCTTCTCCCCTTCAGTTTACCTATGTAGGCCATTTTTATATTTCCAGACCACCCATCTCAGTCATTGCCTTATTCTCTCCAGTCCATCCATTCTTCTTCATCCCAGCTCCTCCCATTCCAATGTATTCACCCATTCAATGCCGGTGATGACCTTTCCATTATATTCTGGTAACTATTTGACGATTGTATTCAGCTTAGGAAAGACGTCAATCAATTATAATGTAAAACTTGCAAACTATACAAACCAAAACAGGGACGACACAACATAAAGACAAAATAACTTATCAAAATCACTATGTGGAAATAACGATTCAGCAAAAAAACAAAACAAAAAGGGCTACAGACTAACTTAATTAATCCTTTTAGCAACCATAGATCTTTCCTAAGATTCATAAAATCGTCTAACTGTAGGTGAAATCAAATAATACAGACATCACCGGTACTGTAAGGGTTAATCTCCACTACAATTTTTGTATCCCATTCTACCCTTTTTGGCTTATATTTTCTCCAAAGTAAATCTATTTATATTCCCCTCTTTTACATCAAAATCCACATACCCCAGGTCCTTCTTCCATAAAAGTCCACCTATCTAATAAATGTTCTCCATTCCAGTACAACCAACTGAATTATTTCTTCTTCCTCTCCAGCACATCTGCCTCAATCCATTCTTCTTCATAGCATTACCCTCGCCTATTCCAGTCCTCCCTGTTTAAAAATCCACCCATCAGAGTTCGTTCTTTTTCCATCTATAATACACCCATCTCAGTTCCCTTTATTTTTGTTTCACTCTGTCTTCTAGGTAAGGATTAATATCGGCATTGAAGCCAATTCTTACATGTTATTCCTACCGATTCTAGTGTTCTCTTTCTCTATTTTGTTCTGCCTGATGCTACTACCCCTAATATCTTAACCCCTTATGTACCGGCGATGTCTTTTGAACTTAATCTGGCTACTATTAGACAATTTGTATACGGTTTAAAGAGGGCGTCCAGCAATTAACAGGTTTCGATCTATTTCACTTCATCATATTTACTACCACAAATCCTTCTTAAATTGCACAAAATCGTCTAAATACAACTACCATATCATGAAAAAAACGTCGCCGGTACAGAAGGGGTTAATAATGTCCTAACCCTCCTGCGACACTTGAACCCAACTCATTACTACTTTACCATGGAATATCATCTCATTTTTACTCTCACTCTTTTTCTATTTTCTACTTAGCCATACTCCAAAAAAAAAAAAAAAAATATTATTCATTTTTGTCTCACCTCACCTACACCACCTTCTATCTTTAAGGGGTTGACCTGCCTTTTCTCTCTCTCTCTGAGTTGTATCCATTCGGCCCCATTCAGCCTACTGTTTTAAGATGTTCATCCCCATCCAGGTGTCGATTTATACCTGGCGAGCGATAGCTAGCCACCATACTTTGGATAATGAGTTAGACAGCTGGCTAAATTTTTTCATTTTTCGATAGAAAAACTTCTCCGGCGAAGCCAGATTTCTCCATAAAATGTTGGCTTGCCATCGCTCGCCAGGAAAAAAAGTCGACACCTGAATGGGGATAAATGTCTTTAAACAGTAGGCTGAATGGGGCCGAATGGATACAAACAAGAAAGAACAGAAAAAACAGGTCACCCCCTTAACACAATCTTTTATTTCAATATTATCTTTTTCTTTCCACTTAGCCATCCCGAAAGCCAAAATATTTTTATTTTTTCTTCTATATTCAATGCAACCTCTCATATCTTTCTCTATTTTTTGTTCTATGCACTGTATCTCGTATTGCCAACCCATTTGTTTTTCTTTCTAATTACCAACCAATGCCATTTTGTATATTTGTATATTTGATATTCATATTCTTTTTCTTGTTGTTGTTGTTGTTGTTGTTGTTGTTGTTGTTGTTGATGTGTTGAAGAGAAGGTAGCAACTGATCGTCACTAATGAACCCTAGCGAGGACGGTTTTGTCAGGACTGCCTTTAAAGTCGAGGAATTCTCCCCGACTTTTTAAGAAAATTAATTGTGCATTGTATCACTCTCTGCCTTTTCTCGGGGGTCACGTCTATTGCTCCTAGTAGAAGGGGGATGGTTATGTTTCTAATATTCATCCTGTTTAGGGCGTCTTTAAGGATTGTTCTCATTGAGTGGAATCGTGGGCAATGCAGGATAAAATGAGTGATGGTGGCTTCGGTATTTCTGCACCAAAGATAGTATGGATCCAGGGCCAATTTCAGTCTGTGGAGATGCTCATTCAACCCGGAATGACCAATTCTGAGGCGCGTAATTACGACGACGATGTTCCTAGTTTGGGATCGTGTCCATGGATGGGGTGATGAGTCCGTTCTGAAGAGGCCTAAGTACTTTTCCGGGAGGAGGTTTGAAACATATGTGTCCCATTCTTGTCTTGCTTTCGTTCTGCTCACTGCTAGTAGTGTGTGAATGTCATGGAGTAGGGGCTCAATGGAGGTTAGCTGGTGTCCTAGTTTGGTTGCTTCGACTGCGATTATGTTACCCTTAATGCCAACATGTGAGGGGATCCATTGTAGTTTGATATTTCTGGGCGAGTTAAGTGTCATGATGAGGATATGTTGTATGTTTTGGACAATGTTTCTATGCGATTCGGGATTGGGTGAGAGGAGTAGATGGAGTGAAGATTGGGAATCTGTGTATATTACTATATTCCGTAGTGGAAGATGTGATTGACAAAACTGGAGTGCTTTTTGGATTGCAAAAAGTTCTGAGGCGATGTTAGAGTGGGTGGCAGCGAGTTTCCATGACTGGCAGATACTTAGCTCTTCATAATATACGGCTGCTGCAGCTGATGGGAGGGATGGGATGTATGAGCCGTCTGTAATGATTGGAGAGTATGAATTTAGTGTGGTGTAGTTCGTTGAATAGGTGTTTGGCTTTGGCTGAATCCTGTGATTTATTGAAGGACGGATGTAGAGTTGTGAAGATTATGTTGGTTAGGGTTATCCACGGGGGGACTGGGAGAACTGGGGCTGTGGGTGCTGAGTGGATTGTGGTGCCTGTCAGTCTTTGTTTTGTTCCTACTGAGGTCTTCTGCCAGACCATAAACAGCCTCTCTACCATCGTTAAGGTCTCCATAAGACTCTCGTTAATACAACCATAACCTTTAGCTAAATCTGCTTCTTCTTTGTTATCCCCTCTTTCCACTTTCCCTTGCTATCGGGTGTGCTATATCTACTAGAATTAAGTCCTGAGCACCTCTCTGTGATCGTATGGCCTGTGTGACCAATGTATTTATGTAAAAACCCATTTTCTCTAGTCCTCTATTACTTCTACTCTCTCTCTCTCTCTCTCTCTCTCTCTCTCTCTCTCTCTCTCTCTCTCTCTCTCTCTCTCTCTCTCTCTCTCTCTCTCTCTCTCTCTCTCTCTCTCTCTCTCTCTCTCTCTCTCTCTCTCTCTCTTTCCACCCATGTAGGTAGGCAGGAAGACTGACCATTAAAAGCGATATTTTTCAATGAGTGTTAAAAGAGTTACGTGTGTGTCGCTCCATCACGGATCCTCATATATTGGCTTAGGCTGGGGGAGGTGAAGGAAGGAAGGAAGGAAGGAGGGAGGGGGTGAAGGAAGGAAGGAGGGAGGGAGGGAAAGAGGAAGAAAGGAAGGATGGAAGAAAGGAAGGAAGGAAGGATGGAAGGAAGAAAGTAAGGAAGGAAGGAAGGAAGGAAGGAAGGAGGGAGGGAGGGAGGAATTAATGGATTAATGAATGAATGAAGGAAGGAAGGAAGGAAGGAGGGAGGTAGGGAGGGAGGGAGGAAGGACAGAAGGGAGGGAGGGAAGGAAGGAAGGAAGGGAGGGAGGGAGGGAGGGAGGGACAAAGGAAGGAAGGAAGGAAGGTAGGAAGGAAGGATGGAAGGTAGGAAGGAAGGAAGGAAGGAAGAAATAGGATAATGGAGCAAGATGGAAGGGGAAAAAAAAGAGGCAAAGAGGATATGAATGGAAGACAGGGAAAGAAAAGTGTAAATAATGAGTAAATTAAGTAAAAGAGGGCTGGGAGGGGGGAGGATGGGATGTGAGGAGTGGGAGGGGGAAAAGGAGAAATGAAGGAAGAAATGGACGGAAAGAGAAAGAGGGAAGAGAGAAAAGGGGTAGGGAAAGAGGGGAAGAAAAAGAGGGGAGAGATAAAAAGGAGAGAGAAAGAGGAGAGAGGGACAGAGGAAAGAAAGAAAGTGGATGGGAAGAAAAAGACAGGAGAGAGGAAGAGGGGATAGGGGAGAGTGAAAGAGGGAAAACAGAAAGAAGGGAGAGAAAAGGAGTGAAGGCGTTCGGGGACTGAGTTTAGGAAGGAAGGAAGGAAGAGAGGAGGGGAGGAAGGAAAAGGGGGAAGATAAAGTAAGGATAATGTAAGGGACGGATACCTTGTGAGTGAAAGACGGAATGCAAGAGAGAGAGAGAGAGAGAGAGAGAGCAAGAGAAATCGAAGGCAACTTGGAAGGAAAGAAAGAGTGAGGAAGGAGAGTGGGTATTCCTTTTAAGGGGAGGTGAGCCGGTTTTCTGGACCACTTTCTCCCTCGTGTTTAGCCCCATTAGTTTTGATATTATAGGACGTTCGGCCCATTAGTTTGGCGATGTTAACACCTTTCACACCCATTTCGTTGCCAATTTTAAAACCTTTCGTGTCATTTAGGTGTAGAAATTTTCCTTGCGAGCGATAGCGAACCTGAACTTTTATTGGGAAGTGGCCTTCGGCCGGGACATATTTCTACCGAAAAATGTACACATGTAACTTGAAAGGGGGTCTAGGGGATTTTTTTCTAATCTTGATGGAGGTCTAGCGAGAAAACTAAGAATTAACGAATACAAAAATATATAGAAAAAAAACAAAAACAAAAAAAACAAAAAACAAACACACATATCCCCTTAACTCTCTTTAATTTCATCCTTCTTACCGTTCTTCCTTCATTCTCATATAACTCTTTTCTTCGTCCTATCTTCTCTTTCTATCTTTCCTTCAAACTTCTCCTTCCTTCCTTCATACATTAAATTATCCATTTTCATCCCATGATAATTCCCTCAAACCTCTCCTTCATTTCTTCCTTCATTCTCATATACTGCTGTCCTTCCTACAACCTTCCCTTTCTATCCTTCTCCAAACTTTTATTTCCTTCCTTCCTTCCTTCCTGCCTGCCTGCCTGCCTGCCTGCCTGCCTGCCTGCCTGCCTGCCTGCCTGCCTGCCTTCCTTCCTTCCTTCCTTCCTTTCTTCCTTCCTTCCTTCCTTTTTTCCTTCCTTCCTTCCTTCCTTCTAGAAAAAACCCTCTCGCTATTTTGCCGGCCGAGTCTCATACCTGTCACCTCAAGATTAATTGCCTTATTTCACCTTCTAATTAACTTTGGCCAGGGTTTTTGTACGTTTTAACAAGATTTTGGCTCGGAGGGCTGTTTGCTTATTTCCCCGGGATGTAAGTAAACAAACTAGGATGCAAGCAGTTCTTGTAATGAAAATGTTACAAGCAAGACGGGTATAATTTTGTGTTGTAATGTTATATAGCAAATTTGGAAACCAGTCACAATATATATACCGGTATATATATATATATATATATATATATATATATATATATATATATTATTGTTATTTTTTTGTTTTTGTGTTTTACCTGGCGAAAGTTCACTCTATAAGCAACTGATTTATCGATAATGGTTATATTACAAATTGCTACGTCTCTCAATCATATTAATGCCAAGTTTGTTCAATTACACACATACTATGCTATAAATTGATTGTATTAGCCGACTAATTTAGATGGGGATAACTAATTTTCTCGCCAGCTCAAAAAAAATATATAACTATGTGTTTATCAATTTACTTACCCTGTATGTCAGTATATGAACTATGATGCAACCATATCATGTAAAGCAAAGGTTACATACATATCCGGTAAATGGTTGATTAGTAAAGTTGTCACAGTTATGCATTTATTTATCAACTTACATTGTTTGGATGCAAGTGAGTCTTTAAGGGGTTAGTGGCTGTGTTGTTTGGTCTGTTAACTAATTAATTCATACATTTTGTTTAGTTTCCTCGCTAGACCTCCCTCAAACTTAGAAAAAACCCCCCTAGACTCCCCCTCAAGATAAATGTGTATATAATTATATCGGTAGAAAAATGTCCCGGCCGAAGGCCGATTTCTCTTATAATTACAGGCTTGCTATCGCTCGCCAGGAAAATTTCGACATCAAAATGGCTTGATAGGTTTTATAGTTGCCGAACGTCTTAAAATGTCAAAACTAATGGGGCTAAACACGAGGGAGTAAGGGGTCCAGATAATCGACCCATCTTCCATTAAAGCAAATGTAACAATTACATTTAGTAATGTATTCCCTTGTGAGCCATATTAGCAAATATAATACACCCACTTAAAGTGTATCGAACCCAAAGAAGACAATATATTATACTGTGGCATATTTCAGACGCTTTAAAACTCGGGCTTAAAGATGCAAAGATTCAACTAGGAAATCACTCTAAACATATGTGGGTTTGCAAAGAGTATATCAACTTTCAATAATACTATATATTATGTCCTTATCATTTAATTAAGTATCGTATATCGGCAGTAAATATAAGGATAGCAAGGTATATCACTATCAATATACCAAAGTATTTGTTATACCTATATAATAAATGTCTATGTTTTACGGTGCACACTTATTTTGGCTAACGACTGTACACTTAGGTAATACATATGACAAACTACTGTTGATATATGTATCATCGTAAGCAAAACAGGCCAACTGAATATTAACTGTAAAACATATGATATACAAACGACACGTAAATCAGGCAGAATAATGCTAGCCCTAAAAAGTAATGATTATTATAACATGGGCAGTTTGTCAGTGATGTACGTAGGCAGCCTACAAGAACAAATATAATAAAACAATATATAAACAGGTTGGTTATATTTATTTGCTTGGATCATTTTGTAGACAACTTTCGGCTGTATGAGTCATGTTAATTGTCAAGATGTATATGCATGAAGGTAAAATGTTTATATTGGTGTGTGTGTATGTGTGTGTGTGTGTGTGTGTGTGTGTGTGTGTGTGTGTGTGTGTGTGTGTGTGTGTGTGTGTGTGTGTGTGCTTGTGTAGTCGCTAAATAAGGGATTATATAAATGTGTGTGTGTGTGTGCTTACCGTGGTATCATTTAAGGTGTTGGACAAGGATAAGGTACAGTAGCCTTCACAAATATATGGTGCACTACTGTATGATAAACTTTAGACTCTGAACAGTGAATAGGATAAAACACTTATTCATGCATGGTTTTAACTCGGTCTGTACCGGCTACGTATTTTGTATTTTATTATATCAATATTTAGACAAGTTTATGCAGTTTAAGAAGGATATGTGGTAGTAAATAGGGTTAGGTGAGATAGTTCAAAGCCTGTTGATTGCTAGAGGCCTTTTTTTAAATTGAATATGATCGTCTAATAGTAGCCAAAATAAAGCTAAACAGACGGCACTGGCACTGAACGGGTAAAATGGAATGTTTCAAAAATATTTCATCACCATGTCAATGTCGTTCAAATTAATTTGTGTCCAAGGCAGCTGACCCATCATAAGGCAGTATGAACAATTGAGAGTCCATCTCGCTCTCGCTCTCCCTCTCACACACACACACACACACACTTTTCCACTAACTCTCACTTTATCTCTCTCTCGCACACACACACACACTTTTCCACTCACTCTCACTCTCTCTCTCACACACACACATACACACACAAGATATTGTGGGTAGCGTTGTCAGCTAAGAGTCTTACAGGAGGAGAATGTCTTTATAGAATGGCCGCTGGGGCGATAACTGAGCTTTCTACTTGGCTGGGTACTAAACTCTCTCTCTCACTCACACATACACACACACACACACACACACACATACATACATACATGCACACACACACACGCACATTATCTCTCTCTCTCTCTTTCTTTCTTTCTTGCTCTCTCTTTCACCCTCACTCTCATTGTATTCACATTTCAAAGTTTCACTAGGTATTACTATCAAGTAAGACTATATATCAACAAAATAGTTTACAACACAAATAAGCTTTAAAGCTTTTCTTTGTACATAATACTTTTTTTTATATTATGACCCGTTAAAGCTTGGAATATCATACAATGAGAGAGAGAGAGAGAGAGAGAGAGAGAGAGAGAGAGAGGAGAGAGAGAGAGAGAGAGAGAGAGAGAGAGAGAGAGAGAGAGAGAGAGAGAGAGAGAGAGAGAGAGAGAGAGAGAGAGAGAGCCCACATGCTATCTCTCACGCTCTTGCTCACTCTTACTGGGATCTTAGTAGAGTCTTGCTTTAAACACCTACAGTACTTGACATTTATTCGCCCACTTTTCATTAAAGGGAGATGGGTCGCTTTTCTGGTCCCCCTTCTTCCTCATGGTTAACCCCATTAGTTTTCAAAATTTAAGATCTTTTAGTTCTTTAGCTTGGCGATTTTAAGGCTTTACGCCCCACTTCTTTGTCAATATTAAGCCCTTTCGTGCCTTAGGTGTCGACATTTTCCTGGCGAGCGATAGTTAGCTTGTAATTTAAGAGAAGGAGGGTCTTGGGGGGTGTTTGTTCAAAGCTTGATGGAGGTCTAGGGAGGAAAAAGATACAGAAATGAGGAAAGATACGCCCATCCCCCCTTAACCCATTCAGAATACAATGGCACGATTCTTCATTATATTCCGGCCAGTATTAGACGATTTCATACGGTTTAGGAATGATCTCTAGGTATCGAAGGGGTAAAAACTGTTCTAATTAATCCTCTGACTTCCCTATCACCTTCCTACGCTGAATAAAATAGGCTGTATATTTAAACCTGGCGAGTTCCTTCACCATTGGAGTGTGACTGAAGAACCCTTTGATGCCAGCCAGGTGAACATGGTTATCATGGTAACCGAGTAGCTTCATATAGGCTTCTTATTATTTAAGACTCTGTGCATACATATACTGTAAGCATTCCTTTGATGTCGGGCAAATGTTGTTGTTGTTGTTGTTGTTGTTGTTGTTGTCATGAAGGGTATATTCAAATTGTCATTTAAGGGATGTATTTTTTCTTCTGAACCCCCTTCTCCCTTATATTTAGTCACATAAATTTGGTCTTTTATGACGTTTGCCCCATTGGTTTGGCAATTTTAAGACCCTTCGCCCCATTTCTTTGCCAATGTTAAGACCTATCATGCCAGTTAGGTGTAGATTCTTTCATGGCGAGCTAAGGCGAGTCTACAATTTAGGAGAAATTGGCCTTTGGCCGGGATTTTTTTTACTGAAAAACATACTAATTTATTAAGCTTAACTCATAAACTGCGAAGCCATGATAGTTCAAACCCTCCCGCCAAGCGAAGATATTTGTTTCTATTCTGACGAAAATCGTCATCTGTAACATATATATAATTATTACTTATCCATATGCGCCTATTTTGCTTTTAATATGAACATGTGAACATTTAAGAGCAATAAAAGAAGTGGGAATAGTATTTGGGGGTGTGAAAAAGACGTATTTTTGCCGACCGATCCATTCATGAGGCGAGAGCAGGGGGGGGCGTATTTGTTCCCTCTCCCAGCTCCCAAGCAACACTGAGGCCTTACACTAGAAGTCTCTGAGTTGTTGCTAGGATCTCTAGGTGCCTCACCCATGTTAAAGGACCGGGAGGGGGAATTTCGCGCCAAAAATTACCCGATAAAAAGAGGGAATAAGAGGAAAAATAACTGATAATTGAGGAGGGGGGAAAAGGGGGGGGGAAGGCGATGAGTTGGGACACATATGTAGGAGTGGTAGAAAGTAATGGAGGGAAATTATCTCACCCATAGACTACAGTAGATCTGGACTTGACACATAAATGGAACTTTGCAGTAAGGGACCCCAAATCAGGAAACGAGCCCCCAAGTTCGAACCTCGAAAATATCACATTTTCGCTGCTTTGAGGTTCGAACTTAGGGGCTCGTACTCCGTTTTTGGGTCCCTTGCTGCAAAGTTCCATTTTTGTGTCAAGTCCAGATCTACTGTAGTGTATGTCTCACCTAATCACAAATTGCTTTGTTTTGAGTGCCACTGGGATGTTTTCTAAGGTTTGTTTTATGCTCTGGATCTATTGAGGTCGGTCGAAGTGCACCATAAAAACCTCTATTGAGGACGGTTGCCGTTCTTGGGTTAAGGAACACCTCTAGAAATTCAAAAGCTACAAACTATCTGAATTAACTATATTAACTACCCCAGATCCTTCTTAAGCTGCATGAAATTGTCAAAAAATAGCTAAACTAAATTACAACAGACGTCGATGGTACAGAGAGGGTTAAAGTGTATTAAAGCTAACCAGGCAGAAATAGGTAACGCTGTTTTTGTATGGCCAATATTAAGTAAAGGCAGCATCACACGAACAGTTTAGATAGGTAGTATAGGAAGTATAAAAAGGCAGCTTTACCAATTTCTGCAAGGTACACTTTGAATACCCTTTAGGGGGCGTGATTTCGGAGTTTTCTGCATCTTCTTTTAAGCATTTGTGTTGTTGTTTATGTATTATGTTTTATTCTCGTTGATCCTCTGCTTAATTTTCGATTATTTTTCTTTCGTAATTTGTCTTCTTATATGCATCTTATATTTTGTTATCTGTTTATCTAGATATTTTCTTAATAATATTTGTGTTCCATATTTCTTTTCATCTTGGATTGTCTTGGCTCGTCTCACTTAGCTCAAGGTCGCCCCCCCCCCCCCCTCCACTTTCTCTCCTCTGTGAACTGGTCTGCCAAGGGTATAATTATGTCTGCATCTCACATTCTCTCTCTCTCTCTATCTCTCTCTCTCTCTCTCTCTCCCAAGACCAGGAAACACATACCGATTACCGAGTGTCAAAACCGTTTCCAGATACTCGCAGACTCAGATGACGAAGAGGAAATAGAAGAAGTCCGGCTCGTGGGAGACTCGATGATACGTGGTCAGCTCACAGAGTTTTGCGCCAGGGCACCTAAGACCAGGAAGCGTTTTTGTATCCCTGGTGGTGGTGTGGATGACGTAGTTGCAGCAGTTGACGAAGTATCAAACCTGGCCCCTTCTAATACAATGTACGTCATCCACGTTGGATCCAACGATGTACAGCGAACCCGGTCGGAAGATTTGCTTTTAAAGTACCAGCAGCTGATCAAGTCGTTTAAGGAGAAGTCATCAAGGATCATCGTCTCAGGAATCGTCCCCCGGCTCGGTGTAGAAAGCCGATTTTACAACATAGCCACCAGCACAAATCGTTGTCTAGCAAACCTCTGCAGGAAGGAGAACGTGGGATTCGTCGACACCTGGGACAATTTCTACTACGATGACTATTTGTTTTCGGACGATGGAGTTCATCTGAACCAGGTGGGAGCAGCGCGTTTTGGGCGTCTTCTCAACGATGCGGTGAAGGATTTTCGGAGAAGAAATCGACTCAGCACAGGACAACCAGGAAGGAGGACCGAAGACAGCGAGGACGGCAATCTACAAAGGAATTAAATACTAATCCGTCAAGAACCGCGAATTTGGATAAAGCTCCACCAACACGACCCAAATTCAAAACCGTCAGGGATAACGACCGAGGACCGAGGACAGCCATGAATGTAAATGTAGATCCGACCAGAACCAAAAATTCGATGAAAGAACGATCTGCGAGTTCTAAAACCGCAACTTTAAAGGTTTTCTATGCAAACGCTCGTAGCATACGCAATAAATTTTCAGATTTAGAGGAACTAGTGTTTACAGAAAATTATGATGTGATTGGCATAACAGAATCTTGGCTCAATACACAAGATAGAGACTTTTTAGCAGAGTATTCACTTCCCGGTTATGTAATGTTTGACAACAGCCGAATAAATAAAAATGGAGGTGGCGTTTTATTTTATATCAAAGAAAGTCTTAACCCGACCCTCGTGTCAAAACCTCAAATTGTGAACGTCGACACATCTTTTGTGCTAATAAAGAATAATAAAGGTACAAAAATAATACTTGCGTTAATATACAGACCTCCAGCTCAATCAGTGCAAACTGACCGAGAAATTTACGAACAAATTGCAGATGTAAGTAACTCACAAGATACCGTAATTTTTGGCGACTTTAATTTACCTGTGACCAAGTGGGGCGATACTCTTACTTCACACTCCGGACATGACTTGTATACGAACTTGCAAGAGAGTTCGCTTTATCAATTTGTTCGAATGCCCACCCGTGGTAATAACGTTCTTGACATTGTACTTGCAACAAAAGAAGAATTGATAGAGAATTTGAATGTTGGTGATGAATTCAGTAACAGCGACCATCGTACGATAACTTTCACTTTAAAGTTTACTAGTAACGAACCAAATAGTAGCATCGAAAAAGTCCCTAATTTCAAGAAAGCAAACTTCCATAAACTTAGAGCTATGTTTAAAGAAACTGACTGGAGCTTTTTAATTAACAATAACGACATAAATACATCTTGGAAGTTATTCGAAACCACTTACCTAAAAGCAGTGCAAGACTGCATACCATCGAAAATACGGCGTCCAGGCCATAATAATAAGCCCAAATGGTGGAATAAAGATATTTCAAACTGCCTGCTTGCTAAAAAATTTGCTAATGATAGATTAAAATCCTCACAAAATGACGAAGAACGGGTGAAATTTGTAGAGCTACGACGCAAAGCCAAAAAGTTAATTAAGCAAAGTAAAAAGACCTTAGAGTTACATATTGCGAATCAAAGTAAAACAAACCCGAAAGAATTCTATAGTTATATCAGAAAGAAAAAGTAGTTACTTCAACTGTTGGACCGTTAGTCGATGAAAAAGGAGAATACACCAAAGACGAAGTACAAATGAGTAATGCCCTCAATACCTTCTTTGCATCAGTTTTTACAACAGAAGACCTCAGTGATATCCCTACACCATCGCCGATTCAGATTGATAATTCAGATGTTCTAAGCAATATCACCGTTACAGAGAGAGAAGTATTGAATTGTTTAGATAAACTCAAGGTAAATAAAACGCCAGGACCTGATACAATCTCGCCTAGAGTTCTAAAGGAAGCTAAGAATGAGCTCTCCAAACCACTGACATTACTATTCAATAAATCCTTGCAGTCTGGAACTATGCCTGATCAGTGGAAGCTAGCCAACGTAACACCGATATTTAAAAAAGACAGCAAATCCCTACCCAGTAACTATCGTCCAATTAGCTTAACCTCAGTTGTATGTAAAATGCTAGAAACGGTCATACGAGACAGACTCGTAAATCACTTAGAGGAAAATAACATACTTAAAGATACTCAACACGGCTTTCGTAAAAAACGTTCCTGTTTAACAAACCTCTTAGACTTCTTCCACGATATCCTCAACCTCTACGATGAGAGTAAAGCTGTAGATATTATATACCTTGATTTTCAAAAGGCCTTTGACAAAGTTCCCCACAAACGTTTACTGCTAAAACTAAAAGCGCATGGAATACAAGACGGTGTGTTGAAATGGATAGAAAATTGGCTCAGCAACAGAAAGCAAAGGGTAGTCATAAACGGTAAGGCATCTAAATGGACCAATGTAAGTAGCGGGGTACCCCAGGGATCGGTACTAGGACCAATTCTCTTTCTAATTTACATCAACGACATAGATGAGGGTCTCACCTGCACAATCTCAAAATTTGCTGACGATACAAAAATTGCAAATAGCGTACTCTCAAAAGAACAAGTTGACGATATGCAACACAATCTAGATAAATTGTCATGTTGGGCCCAAATTTGGCAAATGAGTTTCAATGCGGATAAATGTAAAGTACTACATGTCGGATACCTAAATGAGAAAGCAAACTATTCGATGAATGGCACTCAGCCTAAGAATGTAAACAGAGAAACTGATCTGGGAGTAACAATATCGAGTAACCTAAAACCGAGTCAACAATGTTCAGAAGTTGTTAAGAAGGCAAACAAAATAATTGGCTTTATAGGCAGGTCATTTGAGCATAAATCCAAAGAAGTTATCCTAACCCTTTACAAATTCCTTAGTCCGCCCTCTTCTGGAATACTGCGTTCAATCCTGGTGCCCTTATTACCAAAAAGATATAAACAAGCTAGAACGAGTTCAACGTAGAGTTACCAAAATGATACCTAGCCTAAAGAACAAACCATACGAAGAGCGTCTTAGAGAATTAAATCTATTTCCTTTAACCCAGCGCAGATTAAGAGGCGACTTAATTCAAGTGTTCAAAATCATCAAAGGCATCGACAATATGAACTGTAGTAAGTACTTCACTATCGACCAATCTAATTACACGCGGGGAAACGGTTGCAAAATTATTGGTAAATCTTTTAACTCGCACGAATCTAAGAATTTCTTCTTCAATCGAGTTGTCAACTTGTGGAATGGGCTTCCCCGAGATGTTATAGACTGCAGCACCGTTGATTCATTTAAATTCCGCCTAGACAAATATCTCGCATCAAACCCGCGACTGACTGCGTTTGTAAATGAATAACTTTATCCTCCCCTCAGTTACTAACCCATATGTCCCCTACTAACTTCCTAGTCCTGCCACGTTAGTGGCAGGGCAGTAGTTCCCTTTCCAATGTTCCCTTACCCACTCTAAACCACTGTTTGGACACTTGATCCTCAGTGTTTTGGAGGACAAGCAACCTAGAAGGGTCACTAGACCTGTTGTTGCTTGATTTCCTTTGTACTCCTTTGTACTCTCTCTATCTATCTATCTATCTATCTATCTATCTATCTCTTTCTCTCTCTCTCTGTGCAAAGGCAAGCCACTAAACTAATCCCTTCATTAAGAAATAAATCATAAATGATGAAAGACTAGAAATAACTTGATCTGTTTTCACTTAAGAGCCAAAGGATGAGAGGACAAATGATTGAGTGTTTTATAATTCTAAAAGGATTCAGTAACATTAACCAAGATAAGTTATTAAAAAGCCGAAGACACATCTAGAAGAGGAAGCAATTTAAAATTATTAGGTAGGAGAGCGAATCTAGATACAACAACAAATTTCTTCACTCACAGTGTGATTGATTAGTTGAACAAACTCTCAAATAAAGTAATAGACATCTCTGTAGATACACTTAAGAAAAATCTACTCATACCACAGAAAAATTGGTATGAAGTAGGCAGTAATTATCACCGTTATTTTTTTTTCAGCTGAAGACTGAGTAAGAAAAACAAAAAAAGTAAACAAACAAAAGGAAAAATATGTATAAAAATCATTATTAAAAATGTACATAATACTTAGGGTGATGGGTTGCATTGCATGATTCCAATTAACCCCAAAATGTACATGTTACTAAGGCGAAGGGTTGCATAAATGTTCCTTTCTTTTTTCCAATCTTTCTTGTAAATCTCTTCTGGGGATTTCGAAGCCCAACAAGGTTAATCACTTCCAACTTTGTCATTTACGGCAATTGCCGGAGGGAACGGAGGGTGGGGAGAGAGCCTTCTTCTTTTCTATCCTTTCCTTCAACTTTCCTTTTCTATCGGATATGACATCTCTACTAGAATTAAGTCCTGACCACCTCGTTTGGATCGTAAGATCTGTGTGGCCAGTGTATCTATATAAATCAATGTAAATCTCTCTCTCTATCTTTGTGAACTCGTCAGTCAAGGGTATATGTCTGTCTCTCACACACTCTCTCTCTCTCTCTATCTCTGTGAACTCGTCAGTCAAGGGTGTCTGTTTGCTTCTCACACACTCTCTCTCTCACTCTTACTCTCACTTTCTCTCTATCTCTGTGAACTCGTCAGTCAAGGGTGTCCGTTTGCTTCTCACACACACTCTCTCTCTCACTCTTACTCTCTCACTCTCTCTCTATCTCTGTGAACTCGTCAGTCAAGGGTGTCTGTTTGCTTCTCACACACTCTCTCTCTCACTCTTACTCTCTCACTCTCTCTCTCTCTCTCTATCTCTGTGAACTCGTCAGTCAAGGGTGTCTGTTTGCTTCTCACACACTCTCTCTCTCACTCTCTCTCTCTATCTCTGTGAACTCGTCAGTCAAGGGTGTCTGTTTTCTTCTCACACACTCTCTCTCTCTATCTCTGTGAATTCATCAGTCAAGGGTGTCTGTTTGCTTCTCACACACTCTCTCTCTCACTCTTACTCTCTCACTCTCTCTCTCTCTCTCTATCTCTGTGAACTCGTCAGTCAAGGGTGTCTGTTTGCTTCTCACACACTCTCTCTCTCACTCTCTCTCTCTCTCTAATGAGTTTCAATGCGGATAAATGTAAAGTACTACATATCGGATACCTAAATGAGAAAGCAAACTATTCGATGAATGGCACTCAGCTTAAGAATGTAAACAGAGAAACCTATCTGGGAGTAACAATATCGAGTAACCTAAAACCGAGTCAACAATGTTCAGAAGTTGTTAAGAAGGCAAACAAAATAATTGGCTTTATAGGCAGATCATTTGAGCATAAATCCAAAGACGTAATCCTAACCCTTTACAATTCCTTATTCCGCCCTCTTCTGGAATACTGCGTTCAATGCTGGTGCCCTTATTACCAAAAAGACATAAACAAGCTAGAACGAGTTCAACGTAGAGTTACCAAAATGATACCTAGCCTAAAGAACAAACCATACGAAGAGCGTCTTAGAGAATTAAATCTATTTCCTTTAACCCAGCGCAGATTAAGAGGTGACTTAATTCAAGTGTTCAAAATCATCAAAGGCATCGACAATATGAACTGTAGTAAGTACTTCACTATCGACCAATCTAATTACACGCGGGGAAACGGTTGCAAAATTATTGGTAAATCTTTTTAACTCACACGAATCTAAGAATTTCTTCTTCAATCGAGTTGTCAACTTGTGGAATGGGCTTCCCCGAGACGTTATAGACTGCAGCACCGTTGATTCATTTAAATTCCGCCTAGACAAATATCTCGCATCAAACCCGCGACTGCGTTTGTAAATGAATAACTTTATTTTATCCTCCCCTCAGTTACTAACCCATATGTCCCCTACTAACTTCCTAGTCCTGCCACGTTAGTGGCTGGGCAGTAGTTCCTTTTCCAATGTTCCCTTACCCACTCTAAACCACTGTTTGGACACTTGATCCTCAGTGTTTTGGAGGACAAGCAGCCTAGAAGGGTCACTAGATCTGTTGTTGCTTTATTTCCTTTGTACTCCTTTATCTCTGTGAACTCGTCAGTCAAGGGAGTCTGTTTGCTTCTCACACACTCTCTCTCACTCTCTCTCTCTATCTCTGTGAACTCGTCAGTCAAGGGTGTCTGTTTGCTTCTCACACACTCTCTCTCTCACTCTCTCTCTATCTCTGTGAACTCGTCAGTCAAGGGTGTCTGTTTGCTTCTCACACACTCTCTCTCTCACTCTCTCTCTCTGTGAACTCGTCAGTCAAGGGTGTCTGTTTGCTTCTCACACACTCTCTCTCTCACTCTCTCTCTCTGTGAACTCGTCAGTCAAGGGTGTCTGTTTGCTTCTCACACACTCTCTCTCTCACTCTCTCTCTCTATCTCTGTGAACTCGTCAGTCAAGGGTGTCTGTTTGATTCTCACACACTCTCTCTCTCTATCTCTGTGAACTCGTCAGTCAAGGGTGTCTGTTTGCTTCTCACACACTCTCTCTCTCACTCTTACTCTCTCACTCTCTCTCTATCTCTGTGAACTCGTCAGTCAAGGGTGTCTGTTTGCTTCTCACACACTCTCTCTCTCACTCTCTCTCTCTATCTGAACTCGTCAGTCAAGGGTGTCTGTTTGCTTCTCACACACTCTCTCTCTCACTCTCTATCTCTGTGAACTCGTCAGTCAAGGGTGTCTGTTTGCTTCTCACACACTCTCTCTCTCACTCTTCTCTCTCACTCTCTCTCTCTATCTCTGTGAACTCGTCAGTCAAGGGTGTCTGTTTGCTTCTCACACACTCTCTCTCTCACTCTTACTCTCTCACTCTCTCTCTCTCTCTATCTCTGAACTCGTCAGTCAAGGGTGTCTGTTTGCTTCTCACACACTCTCTCTCACTCTCTCTATCTGAACTCGTCAGTCAAGGGTGTCTGTTTGCTTCTCACACACTCTCTCTCACTATCTCTGTGAACTCGTCAGTCAAGGGTGTCTGTTTGCTTCTCACACACTCTCTCTCACTCTCTCTCTCTATCTGAACTCGTCAGTCAAGGGTGTCTGTTTGCTTCTCACACACTCTCTCTCTCACTATCTCTGTGAACTCGTCAGTCAAGGGTGTCTGTTTGCTTCTCACACACTCTCTCTCACTCTCTATCTCTGTGAACTCGTCAGTCAAGGGTGTCTGTCTGCCTCTCACACACACTCTCTCTCTCTCTCTCTATCTCTGTGAACTCGTCAGTCAAGTGTGTCTGTTTGCTTCTCACACACACTCTCTCTCTCTCTCTCTGTGAACTCGTCAGTCAAGGATATCTATTTGCTTCTCACACACACTCTCTCTCTCTCTCTCTCTTTCACTCTCTCTGTGAACTGGTTTGTCATGGGTATAATACGTCTGCCTCTCACATTTTCTCTCTCTCTCTCTCTCTCTCTCTCTCTCTCTCTCTCTCTCTCTCTCTCTCTCTCTCTCTCTCTCTCTCTCTCTCTCTCTCTCTCTCTCTCTGTGTGAACTGGTATGTCAAGGATATCTGTTTGCTTTTCACACTGTCTGACCCTTCTCTGCCTAGCTATTTACCGCTGGTCTGAGAGTCCGGCTTGGGTGACAGAGGAAACACAGACGACAAGTGTGGAATGAAAGATGGACACAATTTTAAGGAAATCAGAAGGAAATAATTCTAGCATTAACACAGAAAATATGAGAGGTGTGTAGAATGTAATAAACGAATACAATATATAATACAAATACATATATACAGAATATATACAGTGGCAGTACATATACACATACAACGAAGAATGGATGGGGTAAACGGCTAGCTAAGAAATAATTAAAGATGGAAATAGTTTAGCATTAACCCCTTCTGTACCGGTGACGTATTTTGCATTATACTCTAGCTATAATTAGAAGATTTTGTACTGTTGAAAAAGGATCTGTCGTAGTACAAAGGGTTAAGTGAGAAGGTTCAAAGCTTGGTATTTCCTGGAGGTAATTTTTTAACTGAATAATATCGTCTAATACTGTAGTAGCCAGAGTAAAGTTAAAAGGACGATCCGGTACTGAAGGGGTTAACACAGATAACAGGAGACGTATGTGGGTTGTAAAGAGAGAAGCAAAGGTGGTGAGAAAGCTGGAATGATGAAAGGAGAATTAGGATGAAAGATAGAGAGAGAGGAAGAAGGAAAAATTACATAAATTCTGCTTAAATGTCAATGTAGCAGAAGGGCTTGGTGGATAAATAGAGAGAGAGAGAGAGAGAGAGAGAGAGAGAGAGAGAGAGAGAGAGAGAGAGAGAGAGAGAGAGAGAAAGAGAGAGAGAGAGAGAGAAAGAGAAAGAGAAAGAGAAAGAGAGAGAGAGAGAGAGAGAGAGAGAGACCACTAGCATAACTAGGAGGGGCAGCAATATAATAGAGGGGGGGGAGGGGAGGGCGGCAGTGGGGGGAGGGGGGCTGGGGAAGAAGGGGGAGGGGGAGGAGGGGGTAGGATGCTAACAAGAATATATGTCGCCAGGAAATTGTTAAAGGCCACATTCTTCCCTGGCCAGCAAATCTAAACATAGTTATGTTAGCGTTCATCTCCTAGCGCCCCTCCTCCCACCCAAACCCCTCCTAACCTTTAGTCTTGCTGCCTTATTTTCTGAGTAAAGAGTCACAAGTGTGCTTAAGGGGGGATGGACGTGTTTATTTCCCCATTTAAATATATTATTCCCTCAAGTGGAAATCTCCCCTAAGTGACGTAACTGGAGGTTTATATAATGAGAGAGAGAGAGAGAGAGAGAGTGAGAGAAGGAAACAAGACAAAGACGACCCACTTACTGGTATAAAGATCAAACAGACAGGATAAAAATAATATTAGGAATTAGAGTAAGAATTAATTGGGTGTTGTGAATAAAATACAGTGTGCCAAAAGAATACAGTGATCCAAAGGAATACAGTGTACCAAAAGAATACAGTGATCCGAAATAATACAGTTTGCCAAAAGAATAGTGTTCCAAAAGAATACAGTGTACCAAAAGAATACAGTGTGCCAAAATAATAGTGTGCCAAAATAATGCAGTGTACCAAAAAAATACAGTGTCCCAAAAGAATAGTGTGCCAAAATAATACAGTGTTCCAAAATAATGCAGTGTACCAAAAAAATACATTGTTCCAAAAGAATACATTGTTCCAAAAGAAAATGTGTCCCAATAGAATACAGTGTCCCAAAAGAATACAGTGTACCAAAAGAATACAGTGTACCAAAAGAATACAGTGTGCCAAAATAATACAGTGTGCCAAAAGAATACAGTGTACTAATAGAATACAGTGTACCAAAAGAATACATTGTTCCAAAAGAATACAGTGTCCCAATAGAATACAGTGTGCCAAAAGAAAACAGTGTCCCAATAGAATACAGTGTGCCAAAAGAAAAGAGTGCTCCAAAATAATAGGATGTTCCGAAAAATAATAGTGGTCCCAAAGAAAGCGGAATATATATTATACAACTAATTAATGTAAACAAAGTGGATGGCATGTACAGTATGTAATTGGAGATGGGTAATATATAATATATACTGTATATATATATATATATATATATATATATATATATATATATATATAATACCGTACTGTATATATATATGGAGGTAAAATCACAAATACGTGTGATCAAATTGTGTAGTAAAACTCGCTAGGAAAATTGAAACCATGGAACACCAAGCTTTCGTATATTCTCTCAAGACATCTTCAGGGTGATACAAGAAAACAGGGGTAGAGTGAGGCTTAAATATTTAAGCCTCACTCTCCCCCTGTTTTCTTGTATTACCCTGAAGATGTCTTGAGAGAATGGACGAAAGCTTGTTGTTCCATTGTTTCAATTTTCCTAGCGAGTTTTACTACATATAGAGTATATATATATATTTGTCTTGCATAAATTTGCATGCTGTAGTTACATTAGCTAAAACTAACTGACAACAAAATCAAAAGTGAAATATGTGGAGGGAAATATATAAGAGAGAGAGAGAGAGAGAGAGAGAGAGAGAGAGAGAGAGAGAGAGAGAGAGAGAGAGAGAGAGAGAGAGAGAGAGAGAGAGAGAGAGAGAGAGACGTATATACTTGGATATCTTCTTATGATTATGGTACAATCTGGGTAGCAGATAATATGTACCGTAATAATACTAGCGAGCCTACCCGTGCCTCAAGGTAGATCAGGCAAAAGGAAGGATATCCGGCAAGGCTAAAAATGGACCAACCCACTAATGCACTTGGACCTTACCTACAATACAATACTTCTGATATATAAATATATTTATCTATCTATCTATCTATCCCTATCTATCTATCTATCGATCTACCTTCTCTCTCTCTCTCTCTATATATATATATATATATATATATATATATATATATATATATATATATATATATATATATATATATATATATATAAACTCTTGGGGAGGCACTCACCTGTATGCCTTTTGTCTCCCATATTCACATAGAAAGAAAACAAGTATACAGGAAAAAAGTAAAGAAAAGTAAAGTAAATCAAGAAAACAGGAGTACATTAAAAAGCTGTATTAAATCAGGTATTAGACTAAATAATGATAATGAAAGTGTTTGGGTAGAGGTTAACGAAGGTAGTGAGACCATAGTTGTTGGAGTTATATATAGACCGCCTAATATGAGTAGAAATGGCGGAACATCGTTATGGGAGGAAATTAAAATAGCATCAAGGTTTAGCAATGTGTGCATTATGGGGGATTTTAATTTTCCGAACATTGACTGGCAGCACCAAATAGGCGACTCCGATTCAGTAGAGTTTATTGAGGTAGTACAAGATAGTTTTTTATTTCAATTCATAGATACGCCGACTAGAGGTATTAATATTCTTGATTTAGTTTTCAGTAACAATGAACATATGATAAATAATGTATAGATTGGTGACCACCTAGGAAATAGCGATCATAAATCTATTTATTTTAATATACAATGGACAGGGAATGCTAAAGAGAATACGACACTTATCCCAGATTTCAGAAAAGCCGATTATGGTGGGCTAAGAAGAGACTTAAGGGTGGACTCTATTGTTAAGCAATTAAGTCAGGATATGCCAGAGTTAAACTTGCCACCTACATATAACCAGTTTATTGCTCAAAATAAATATATCCTAAAAGAAGATTTAGATCGACGCAGAACCAACCAAAATGGATGACTAATAAGCTAATAGATCTTACAGGAAAAAGGAAAGGAATATATAGAAAAATAAAGAAAGGCGAAAATAATTTACATATATACTATCAGACTCTATCAAGACAGGTCAAAAAGGAAATCAGGAAAGCAAAAAGAAATTATGAAAGAAGGATAGCCAGTGACTCAAAAAATAACCCTAAAGCTTTTTACCAACTATATAAATCTAAAGTTAGAGATGTAATAGGCCCCCTAAAAACTTCAATAGGAGAAATAACAGAAAATTATTTAGAAATGTGCAGTACATTAAATAGTCAGTTTCTTTCCGTTTTCACTAATGACAATTTGGCACAGATTCCAGAAGTCAATATGGTATATAGTGGTAGTATAGAAAATATGTTAAGTACAGTTAGTATAAGTAGAAATGATGTGCTTAAGGAAATTGACAGACTGAAACCTCAAAAATCGCCTGGTCCTGACGAGGTATATGCTAGAGTATTAAAAGTATACAGAGATGAGTTAAGTAGTCCATTAGCATTTTTATTTAACAAGTCATTAGAAACAGGTTTAGTTCCAGAAGCTTGGAAGCTTGCAAATGTAGTTCCGATCTTCAAAAAAGGTGATAAATCGATAGCATCCAATTACCGTCCCATTAGTCTCACATCAATCATAGGAAAGTTGCTGGAGTCTATTATTGCTAAGAAAATTAGAAGCCACTTAGTAAAATTTAACTTAATAAATTCTTCTCAGCATGGATTCACTCAGGGACGTTCTTGCCTTACTAATTTGCTTAGCTTTTTCTCAGAGGTATATGAAGCAGTAGATAGTGACAAGTCATATGATATTATATATTTAGATTTCAGTAAAGCTTTCGACAGAGTCCCTCATGAGAGATTGATGAGAAAGGTTGAAGCACATGGAATAGGAGGGTCGTTGTTGGGATGGATTAGGTCATGGCTAATTGGTAGGAAACAGAGAGTCAGCATAAATGGTACCAAGTCAGAGTGGGGAGCAGTCAAAAGTGGTGTCCCCCAGGGATCGGTATTAGGTCCCCTGTTGTTTCTTATATACATAAATGACCTAGATTTAGGTATAACTAGTAGGATAAGTAAATTCGCAGACGATACTAAAATGGGGAGATCAATTGATTCAGATAGCGATATAGAGTGCCTCCAAAGGGATCTAGATACCTTACATGAATGGTCAGTAAATTGGCAGATGAAGTTTAACATTGACAAATGCAAGGTATTAAAGATAGGGAAGATGCAAACAAATGTTAAATATAAACTAGCTAATTTAGAATTAGAAAATTCAGACTGCAAGAAAGATCTAGGTGTGTTTGTTTGCAATTATTTGAAGCCTAGAAAACAGTGTATAAGCGTTCGTAATAAGGCAAACAGGATTCTCGGGTTCATCTCTAGGAGTGTGAATAACAGAACTGCTGATGTTATCTTAAAACTTTACTTGTCATTAGTGAGACCCCATATGGATTATGCTGTCCAATTTTGGTGTCCTTATTACAGAATGGACATAAATTCATTGGAGAGAGTACAGCGTAGAATGACAAAAATGATCCATAATATTAGAAATCTTCTGTATGAAGAAAGGTTGAAGAAATTAGGTTTATATTCGTTAGAGAGACGCAGAGTTAGAGGGGATATGATAGAGGTGTTCAAGTGGGTTAGTGGGATTAACAAAGGGGACATGACAAATGTACTAAAGCTCAGTGATAGCGAAAGAACTCGTACCAATGGTTTCAAATTAGATAAATTTTGTTTCAGAAAAGATATAGGCAAATATTGGTTTGGTAACAGAGTTGTGGATGAGTGGAATGGACTACCAAGTGCTATAGTGGGATTAAAAATGGTAGGGAGCTTTAAGATAAAATTGGATAAACATATGGACGAGAAGGGTTGGGTGTGAAGGGGGATCAGCCGGGTTGGGCCAATCAGCGCTCTGCAGACCCCCGTAATCCTGCGTTAATCTCTAACCGTTTTGGTAAGATGATCCTCAGGGTATTAGAGTGTTGAGCCTATAATTGGGCTTTGTAATTGGGGTTGTGTGGGACAGGGATCTGCCTTGCTTAGGCCAATCAGCTTTCTGCAGACTCCCATTTTCTTATGTTCTTATGTTTTTCTTAAGTATGATCCTCTCCCAAAAAATAAATATGAAAGCTACGACAGCGATATACACTGTAGTGTAGTAATAAGGTAAAATATTATATAAGCTTCTAAACTTAATTGTCATTTTAGGAGGGAAAACGTTATTGTGTGTGCGTGTGTTTGTATATGTGTACCTTGTGCGTGTGCGTGTAATTGTGTTTGCCGTTTATTACATGGTTGTCTGTAGGTGTGTGTGTGTATATGTGTGTGTCCCCGCTCATATAATGTAGATATAATGTAAATCTCTCACATTAAGAGCAACTAGAATAAATCATATATAATAAACCGTATTTACCCACGAGCTATACACAATTGTCCGGTCATACACCGCTGTTCAATCTGTGTGAAATGAGAACACCATACTTTCCCACTAATATGGTCGTCAGTGTCAGAGAGAGAGAGAGATAGAGTGTGTGTGTGTGTGTGTGAGAGAGAAAAAGAGAGTTTGTGTGTGTGTGCGCGCGTGCGTGCGTGTGTATGTGTGAGAGAGAGAGTGTGTGTGTGTGTGTGTGTGTGTGTGTGTGTGTGTGTGTGCGCGCGTGCGTGCGTGCGTGCGTGCGTGCGTGCGTGCGTGTGTGTGTGTGTGTGTGTGCGTAAACAATTAAGAGAATGTGGTAGCCAGACAAACTTCCTGATAAACTGGTAAACAGACCACACCATCCACACTAACATAAATACACAAGACCAGTGCTGGCCATAACCAAGCTACTACCATCATTGGTTTCTGGTGGAAGTGCTGTTATGATGAATTCATACTTAAGGGGAGGTTTTTAGTTTGTTCCCTAGACCTCCATCAAGCTTAAAATTACACCCCTTAGACCTCCTTTCAAAATATATTTGTACATTTTTCGGTAAAAAAAATGTCCCGGCGAAGGCCGCTTCCCCTTGAATTATTCGACACCTAAATGACACACAAGGTCTTAAAATTGACAGAAATGGGGCTAAACTTCTTATAATCGCCAAACTAATGGGGCGAACGACTTAATATATCAAAACCAATGGGGCAAAGCATAAGGGAGAAAGGGGTCCAGCAAATAATCCCTCATGTGGAAGTCTCCCCTTAAAATTGACGCTACTATTTCTAAGTACTTGTGAGAAAAAGTATATTTCTAAGTACTTGTGAGAAAAAGTATATTTCTAAGTACTTGTGAGAAAAAGTATATTTCTAAGTACTTGTGAGAAAAAGTATATTTCTAAGTACTTGTGAGAAAAAATATATTTCTAAGTACTTGTGAGAAAAAGTATATTTCTAAGTACTTGTGAGAAAAAGTCCCTCTCTTATTTCTTATGGGTCTTCTTCGTCGGTATATAGTAGTCTGATATTAACTAGCATAAAACTAAAATTACGTTTACAAACATTGCCGAATAATTTACATAAGCTTTTTCACATATATATATATATATATATATATATATATATACAGTATAATGAAGGTGAAGATCAGAGACAGCGTAAACAGTATAATTATTGTTCGCATTTATTCATATTTCATCACTCATCGAGAAACATATTTGTTATGGCTTTACTCGTATTTTCCACTATTCGTTTATTCTATTAAGTATAAACCTCAACTTATAATAAGGATCAATTTGGCGTTAGTTTATTACTTTAATATTAGAATTATTCTTTTACATAATTCAATGTTTCTACTATATGTTGTATCTTGTTCTCTTTTTAGGAGTGATCATGGCAGTAGCAGTTGCCGAAAGCTTGCCCTCATAGACAATAGTAAAGATGTTGTTGTTTACGCTGTCTCTGATCTTCACCTTCATTATAAGACTACGATTTCCTGTACACACATCAATTAAGGATATAATATATATATATATATATATATATATATATATATATATATATATATATATAGAGAGAGAGAGAGAGAGAGAGGGGGGAGGGGGTGATAAAAGAGAGAGATTAGCGCGAGCGTATTAAGTGTTTGGCTCCTTTACTGCTGATGAGAAATACTTCCATGTTATACTTTTGCATCCATCGCTTTATTCTCTTTTAACTTTGTTTGTTCTCATTTTCGCTTGCTTATGTTGCCTCTTCCATGCACTCACTTCCACAATTATATTTATTCTCTTATTACTCTCTCTCTCTCACACATACACACGCACAAAAATCTACAGTATCTATGGTAACTGTGTTGGTGGTAGTTGCCCGGCGCGACCGAAGCCGCTCCAAGGACTCGTGCCCCCATGGAAGGGGCAGGGGATGGTTGTGAAGGTTTGGATCCCGGAAACTGCTCCCCATGGTCGGCAGCCGGCTGTCCTCCACTGGTCGGTAATCTTGTCCCCGGCCGGGTGGGTCGGCAGCCATCCATGTTCGGCAGCTCCGGGAGGTGGTCCCACGGCGTAGACGCCACCACTCCAGTCCTGGCAGCAGCCTCCACAAACCAACACCACCCACTACACTACATGGCAACACATCCACAGACACAAAGAAATATTAAAACAACACCCAGCACCTGCTATCACACACAAATACTATCTTCTCTCCATCCCTGCCCACCCCAAATCAGCTTCCAGAAGCACATCCATACTCATATCTCTCGCGGTTCCATCCACTCATTCATAGACAACACGCAGCTGCAGGCACGACCTCCCGAAATCCATCCTTCTGAATCCTCCCTTCCTCGCGAGGACAGAGTCCACCTTAGTCAAGTTGCCAAAATGTTGACCCTGCAATGTTAATTACTGTAAACTTTTTTTGAGGAAATGTATTATATATGGTTAGGAGAGCAAAATTAGCTTGGTTGCTACTTGTGCAACCTTTAGCATTTCTCAGAATTCAAGATGGCGCCCTCTGCCATCTTGAATTTCGGCCAGTTTTCACCTTTGGATCTTGATGACATAGAGGGTCGTGTAATACCTCTTTTTAGGGGTTTTCCAGGACGGGGAGTCCATTTCCGGGGTTAATTTGTGGATATAGGGCGAGTATCAAGGTCAAACCAGAGGTCAGAGATCAAATTTTGCCTAAAATCTGGAAAATCACCAATATTGACCGATTGTATGTGGTTCATTGTCTTTCTATTCCAGCATTTTACTAGGTTGGGTAGGTAGGTAGATATAATATGTTTGCTATGTCTACATGTAGGTATATCCCGGGAATCATTATATATTTTGTATTAAATTTTGTTTAGCAGGTTGAGCAATGGGTCAGAGTTCATTGAACACCAATATTCACCATGCATGCACTCCCCACGCTGTGCGATCAGTGGTTTAACAACTTTTCTTCTCATTTCAGATTGTGACAAACCAGTGTAACCAGCATTGATACCCCCAGGCTGTCACACTCATCATGTCTGCTGGAGGGGAGAAGTGCCTGTTTAGTCCATGTAATGCCAGTGGAGCGCTGCAAACATTCAAGACCGTCGCTGTGCAGAAGATCATCGCTACAAGCAAAGTGAAGCAGGATGAACTGTACAGAACTCTCTCTGGAAGTAATATTCTAGCTCACAAGTCATGTTACTGTAGCTATACTTCGAGAAGTAGAAACAATGAACAGGCGAAGAGAAAGTCTACACTAATTGACAATGGTGTTTCCAAAAGATTGTTGAAGTCTCAATGTAGTGACTTTGTTTTCAAGCGAGACTGTTTGCTGTGTGGGAAAGAGTTTAAGCTGAAAGACAGCAAGAACCCACACAGCTGGGTGAAGGTCAGACAGTGTAAAACTTTAGATAGAAGTGGTGATATCACGTTCAAGCAACACTTGGAGGACATCTGTGATGAGAGACAGGACCAGTGGGCTAATGAGGTAGTTGTTCGACTCAGTGGGGTCATTGATCTGCATGCTTCTGACGCACAATACCAGGTCTCCTGTTATGATAAATTTCGAGTTGTCCCAATGTCCTGCCCCTCCATGACAGCGCCTGTGGAAGAGGCGCTGAGGTCCGTGGTCACGACGATGGCTGAAAATATGACAGAGACGTGGACGACAGCGGAGCTGTACTCCATGTACATCTCTGCTTCGGGCACTGTGACAAGAAGACAGTTTGTGTCCAACATCACAGATTACTTCGGCGCCAAGCTGCTTGTACTCCACATCGAGGGTTGTGAAAGCGTAGTTGGAGTTAAAGTCAGCCTCGGACAGTTTATCAAAATTGCCAAGAAAAGCAGCAGCGACGATGACGAGCTGGAGAAGATGGTGAGGAAGATTCGTGGCGAGGTCAGGGCGACACATAGGCCTGGAGACTACAACCTCAGTGACTATGTTCGTCACAAGATCATTGAAAACACCAGTGCTACTCTTCTTAAACTAGTATCTAGCCTTGTATCTGGAGGCAACATCACAAAGCCATCCCTGACCCTAGCTCAGTGCATTCAACAGCACATTTGCGGTGCCGGCAGAAACCAGACTACACTCGGGCTCGCTGTGAAACTACATCACAAGCATGGTAGTTCAGAGCTCATCAAGACTCTCAATGAGCATGGTATCGCAAGCACATAATTATGATGAAGTGCTGTGCTTCCGCAAGTCAGTGGCCAAGTTCGTGTTGGACAACAAATCAGATAACCACAAGAAACTTGGCTTAAGCACAGAGATCGGCCCTATCTTCAGCTGGGCTGACAACTACGATTTGTACATTGCGAGCCCAAATGGAATGAAGAGCACCCACGCCATGGTCATGGAGTTCACCCAGCATCCTGCTGGTATCATCAACACAGGAAACATTGGCGTGATGCAGCTGACTATTCCTCGACTCAAGAAACATGACATGTCCTCTGTGCGATTCACCCACCAGAGTATACAGCTGGAGCACTATAAGGGGCCTTCCAAGGTGAATCCACCCCTGCTTCCGATGAAAGCTCTGTCCGCTGAAGAGTTGCAGGTTCAGTCCGCATCAGTCATGTTCAGTCAGGAGCGAGATGCGGCATGGTTGTCACAAGTCCACGGGAACGATAAGCCAGTTGAGTGGGCAGGCTTCAATGCTCAGCAAGACCGATTGGTGGCAGGCTCTGCCCAGAAGCCCAAGACACTGGTCGTGTTCGGACTGATGATTGACTCACCGCCTGCTCACCCCGACACTGTAATAACTACGCTTGTGTATCTTGAGAGGACTCTCAATAGTTTTGTGATGCAGTACACTCACCTCACAGTTGACCTCCAACTGTATCAGACTGCATGCCTAGTTCAATGGAACGACCCTCTGCGCTGGACCGGCGTCATACTTCACCCAGGTATGATGCACACTCTCATGAGTTTCCTGGGCTGTATAGGAAAACTGATGAAGGCATCTGGTGTAGACATTCTCATCAGTGCAGCGTTTGCTGGCATCACCAGCATTGTCAACGGAAAGGCCTGGACCAATGCTCTACGGGCATACCGTCTCATCATTGCCGTGTTGCTGCAGAATTTCTTCTCGAATGGCGCCAAGACTTATGAGGAACAGAGTGTCTACCTGGAGTCAGTCAGACAACACCCGACCAGGAGGCTATGGGTGGACTGCCTTGTCAAACCGACATTGTTGTCGCTTATGTTCCTGTGCGGAGAGAGGAACGGTGAATTCCTACTCCAACAGCATTGTCTCAAGGAGATGCTGCCATACTTCTTCGCAGCAGGTCATCAGAACTATGCCCGTTATCTGAGTTGGTATGTGCGACAGATGGAGAACCTTCCCCAGCATGCCAAAGAGGACCTACTGGCAGGTGCGCACGTGTGTCGGCACTCAGATGGCGGAACCGCAGTGCCTGCAGATCAGTTCGGAGAGCAGACATACATCAAACGAGGGAAGGGTTCTAGAGGTATGAAGGGCATTTCAACGAGCGCTGAGCAAGTGGCTGTGTGGGTGAATAGTTTCAGTGTGTGCGCCCACCTTGACATTGCCATGGAACATATGTACGATGAATCTGAGGAGGAACAGAAGCCACACGGTGGAGTAGATGGGGAAGAGAAGAGTAAGCACAAGGAGGAAGGAGAGAAAAGAAGGAGACTGGACGAGGCCGATCGGAGGAAGATCGCGGTGGAGCTGGAGAAGTACAGTCACCCTTTCAATGACCAGGAAGCAGGTCTTTATAACATATGCAATGGACAAGTGGCAACAGACACAGTGAATGTTCAGAACGCATTGGCCATCGGGAGTGAGCAGAGCAGGCACTTCTCTGCTTCGCTGAGCAGTGAATTCCACAAGACAATAAAGAAGAAGGTCAAAACAATGGAGTCTCTCAAGAAGGCAGTCACTATCAAAGGGAAGGCCGTCTACGACATCGAAACTCTGTTCAGTCGGCTGTTAGTCGTGGGGCAGCAGCATTGATATAGCCACTGTCTTCCAGTTTGAACTGAGTCCGGTCCCTCCAGCCCTTATCGACGAGTACGGCTGCTTGAGGAAGGGTGACAAGGCAGTGCTCGTCAAATCTCTTGGCGTCTTTGTCACGACTCAATCTGCTCCAGATGTGGTGCTGGTTGATGGCGGTCAGCTTCTGTACCACGTTGTATGGCCAGTCTCCGGGACTACAGGAGACCTGGCTGCAAGTTTCAGCACTAGACTGGCCCACTACTCTCCTGTCTCCAAGAAAATAGTTCTGTTCGACAGATATGACCAAGAAGCTCCCAGTGCAAAGGACCACAAGCGAACAAGAAGAGGAAGAGCCAAGGAAGTTCGGCTAACCGCAAATACTCCCCTTCCATGTCGAGAAGCTATTCTTCACAATTCCAAGAACAAGAATCTGCTCAACAACATTCTATGCGGCTATCAACTTCCACACAATATTCAACTCATCAACAAGCTGGAATGCGTCGTTACCCATGACGAGGCAGACATAACCCTCTGCAGCTACATGCTGAAAGCAGTGGAAGAAGGCGCCGAAACCATCCGCATCCTCAGTGATGACACTGATGTCTTTGTTCTCTTGGTGTACTGGACATCGAGGATGCGAGTTTCCGCCAAGATTGAAATGGAAAAATGGAATGTGGATGTCTTGGACATCAACGAAACTGTTTGGCGGTTAGGCCCGAGAAAGTGCAGCCAACTTCTTGGTGTCCATGCACTGTCAGGCTGCAATACAGTATCATACCCCTTTGGAAAGGGAAAGCTGTCAGCACTCAAACTCCTAGAGATAGATATACCAGGTCTTGATGAAGTGCTCGGACAGCCAAGCGTGACCCACACTCAGTTGCAGGAGACAGCATGCACCTTCTTCTTACCACTCTACGGACAGAAGAGCTGTACAACAATGAATGACACACGTGCTCACTTCTACCGTGCCCGTAAGAAGCCTCCAGCACTGAAGAAACTGCCACCGACTGATGCAAACCTGCAGCTGCACGTGCTCCGATCTCATCTTCAGATGCTACTGTGGGCAGCGGACCAACGTGATCCACCTGTAGAAGCTAGAAATATTGCCAACTTTGGTTGGAACATCGAAAGCTCCACCATCACACCGGCCGTCTCAACAGCGCCAGTTGCTCCCCAAGCACTCCTGGATATAGTTAGCTGTAGCTGCACTGCAGAGGGAAAGGCATGCAGTGGCACACGATGCAGCTGCAGCAGTGCAGGCCTTTCATGCACGGACTACTGTAAGTGCGAGGGAGGAGACATTTGCTGTAGTCCTTTCACCAGGAAGCACATGGCTATAGAAGACGAAGAAGGGTAGCTAGATGTGGATAATGAATAAACAAACATATGATTCACTTCCTTTATATATATATATATATTTGCATATTGTAGTGGCTGACAAATAAATTCATATTCAAACCACATAAATGTGATTTTTCCAGATTTTAGGCAAAAATTTGATCTTTGACCTCTGGTTTGACCTTGATACTCACCCTATATCCACAAATTAACCCCAGAAATGGACTCCCCGTCCTGGAAAACCCCTAAAAAGAGGTATTACACGACCCTCTATGTCATCAAGATAAAAAGTTGAAAATTGGCCAAAATTCAAGATGTCGGAGGGCGCCATCTTGAATTCTGAGAAATGCTAAAGGTTGCACAAGTAGCAACCAAGCTAATTTTGCTCTCCTAACCATATATAATACATTTCCACAATTTTTTTTTACAGTAATTAACATTGCAGGGTTTACTATAGGAAGTATAGGGGCGGCAACTAGACTACCTGGCCAGGCTGAGATGCGGACACCATCCAGCCCTTCTGAGCTATCAGAAGAGACTGGATGACTCCGTCGTCGACTCCTGCCCAGGTTGTAACACAGCACCCCATACTATTAAACACATAAGACTGCATTTCACACAACCACTTACGCAAACAACACAATCTACACTCCTTGAGAGCTCTGTGGGAAAGCTCGACCGTGGCCATGGCCTTCCTTAGGGACTCGGGGCTATTCGGCCAGGCAGCTTAGGGAACAACAACAACTGTGTTGGTGGTGTAATAGTTTATGTGCTTATGTTCTGGGTGTGGTGTCCCGAGTTCAAAGCCCGCGAGGATCATATGCTTTCATTAATTTCTTGAAGTACAGTACATTGGGGTTTGTAATGGAGGGTTAATGTTAATAAAGGCTGTCCCTTACATATCATTCGTGTATTGGTAAACTAGATATGGAAATGTTCGCCCATATTCTCATTCATTCTCATTCATTCTCATCTCTCTCTCTCTCTCTCTTCCTAATATACATTGGGGAGATTTAAAAGGGTCTGGCCATGCATCAGAAAAAATTACCGAATTTATTAAAGATAACTTCTTATATCAATTAGTCCAAAAACCCACGAGGGGAGATAATATTTTAGACCTAGTAATCACGACCCCCGAAAATTTAATTTCCGACTAAGAAGTTGGGGAATTAATATCTAATTGTGATCATAATATCGTAGGCTCCAAATTAATATGTCGCACACAAACAGCACTAGTGAATCTTTTATTCCCAACTATAATATGGCAGACTTCAATAGCCTAAGAAATGACCTAAAAGATATTAATCTGCATCTCGAAGGTCTCACCAACATTGACGATACATGGGAAAGATTTAAAGAAATATTCATGAGTGCTCAAAAGAAACATATCCCAATGCGTAAAAGACACAGTAAGAAAATAAACAAACCCCTTTGGTACGATATAAATATCAGTAGAGCAATTAGGGAAATAAATCGTTTATACAACTTAAAGAGAGAAACAAAGAATAATACCATATGTAAGCAATACCTGGCCGCCAGAAGAAAAGTAAAATCACTAATAAAACAGCAAAGAGGAATTATGAAATAAGCATAGCTAAAGATAGTAAAACTAATCCTAAGCAATTTTACAGATACATTAACAGTAGCAAACAAATCAAAAGCGGGATAGGACCCATACTTAACACTCAAGGTGTTCTAGAAACAGATAGCAAAGACATAGCCTCTACTCTTAACAATTATTTCAGCTCCGTGTTTACCACTGCTGCCAACACGAACACTCCACAAGCTACTAATCAAACAAGCAAAATTGTGCTCCCTGACTTCAAAATCAGCCAATCAAACGTCACTAGACAGATTGAACTACTGAAAATAAATAAATCTCCCGGCCCAGACCTATTCATCCCTAAAATCCTAAAAATGGTCAAAGATGAAGTTGCCGAACCCCTAACCAAAATGTTTAACATGTCACTCCAACATGGACAATTACCCACTGACTGGAAGACAGCCAATATTACACCGATATTTAAAAAGGGAGATAAAAAAACTACCAGGGAATTACAGACCCATTAGCTTAACTTCCGTTATTGTAAAACTATTAGAATCAATCATAAGAGACGAACTTGTACTTTTCATAGAGAATAACAATCTTATTAATAATAGTCAACACGGCTTCAGAGCAAAAAAATCATGCCTAACGAACCTTATCGAATTTTATGAAAACCTATTTAAGATTAATGATTTTACCAAAAGTCTTGATATAGTGTACTTGGACTTCCAGAAGGCAAGGTCCCTCATAATAAATTACTTCAGAAGGTCGAGAATCTAGGAATACAAGGCAACACACTTAATTGGATAAGGAATTGGTTAAGCGAAAGAAAGCAAAGAGTAATTCTTATTGGAGTGGAATCAGAATGGACTCCAGTGACTAGTGGAGTCCCACAGGGTTCAGTTCTGGGCCCATTATTATTCATAATATATATTAATGATTTAGACAACGGCATCAATAACATAATTTCCAAATTCGCCGATGACACTAAAATAGGAAATGCAATAATATCAGAAAGCGATAGACGTAGCCTGCAATCAGATTTAAACAAGATATCAGAGTGGTCAGAAAATTGGCAGATGCCCTTTAACGTAGACAAATGCCTGATACTACAAATAGGCTTCCGAAACAACAAATACGAATACCATATGAATGGAGAAAAGATAAAGAGCATATCACAGATAAAAGACCTAGGAGCGCTTATAAATGAAAATCTAAAATCTACAAGCTAATGCACCGCAGCATCTAACAAATCAAATAGAGCACTAGGTTTCATTGAAATACATTTTCATTGTCATAGTAAAGACATAGTTGTACCATTATATAAAAGTATTGTGAGGCCACACCTGGAGTATGCTGTGAAGTTTTGGTCTCCCTACTTGATAAAAGATATAGAGAAACTAGAATCCGTTCAGCGTAGAGCAACACAGTTAATCCCTTCCCTTGGAAATAAACCATACAATGAGAGATTAAGAGAACTCGACCTGTTTTCGCTTAAGAAACGGAGAATAAGGGGACAGCCGATAGAGTGTTTTAACCCTTATTTAGCGGCGAGCAACATAAGTCGAGTTAAATAAAGCTGGACTATGTGGCGGCGCTCGACATAACTCGAGTGGCAATTTCAGCACGTAATGTGGCTGAGAGAGAGAGACAAGTGGTGGCAGGAGAGTAGCGAGCGTATGACTGCTCCAGACCACCGCGGCGAACCTACTGACACAAATCTCAGCTCCCTCCTCCCTCTCTCACTCGCTACATACTCAATTATGTACTGAAAGTACCGAATTACCTGCTTTTTGCACTCGCGTTGCACGGTTATTGCAAGAAAACTATCCATCATACAAGGATCGTTATGGTGTCATTCGAAAGCTCTGTTTATGCCCTTTAAGGGATAGGTACTTGTTTTACGTTCTGGGTCTTATTTAGGCATGAAAATGATCACGTAAACAGCCCTATTTTGGCTAAAAACACCCCGCTGTGCGGTACACATAAATAAACCGCATAGGCCGCTCGTAAGGTGTTAAGATACTAAAAGGTTTTAGTAACGTAAATTCTAATAATCAATTTAAGATAGCCAAAGAAGGTTCCACAAGAGGAAACAAATTAAAACTAACAGGCAGAAAAGCGAACCTAGACATAACTAAAAATGTCTTCACCCACAGTATTATTAATGAGTGGAATAAGCTCCCTAATGAAGTTATTGACAGTGACTCGATATACACATTTAAAAAATGGTTAGACACATATCACAGAAAAGTTGGTCTGCAGTAGAAGCTGATCACTGATAAGAGAACCTGGCCGAAATGAAAACATTTTCAGTTGAAGAGAGCAGAAAAAAGAAGATTTTTTTTTTTTTTTTTTAGGCTATGTGTGGGTGTATATGTGTGTATGTATATATATATATATATATATATATATATATATATATATATATATATATATACAGTACATACACATTATGTGTATATATATACTGTATGTATGTGTATATGTATGTGTATGTGTATATATGTATATAAGTAATAAAAAAAAAAAAAAGTGAAGTCCATTTCTAACTATACTACACATTCCTTCAGGCGATTTCCAAGCCCTGCAAGGTTATTCACTTCTAACTATTTTCATGTACGGCACATTGCCGGAGGGTGGGGAGAGAGCCTTCATCTTTGCTATCCTTTCCTTCCACTTTCTCTTAGGGTTGCTATCTCTATTAGGATTAAGTCCTGGTCACCTCGCAGGGATCGTAAGATCTGTGTGGCCAGTGTATCTATGTAAATCTATATAAAATCTCTCTCTCTCTCTCACAGTTATCGGTCATCTAATCTGCTATGCAATTTCATCGTCTTGACCCTTATTTCTCTTAGTATTTTTACCCTAGTGATCGCTTTCACCTTCTCTCGTGTTGATTTCCTTCTCGTTTGTGTTCCAATATTTCAGTATGAAAGGGAATTGTTCTTAAATAATCATCTTAAATTATATTATGGTTTCAGTTTATTATTTACATTCATAGTACTATATATATTGTATGTAGTTTCAGTTTAATATTTACATTCATAGTACTATATATATTGTATGTAGTTGTCTCTCTTCCGCATGAAGCGTAAATTATATTTTTGAGGAAATTATGTTTTACTTGTCTGTTCTTATCTTGTTAATGTATTAATTGTATTCTGAGATTCATGTACTTTTTTAGTTATCTATCTCATCCTTGTCTTTCCTATCTTCGTTTACTTCGTTTACCTTCGTTTATTTTCCCGCCCTTCGGCCGGCACATTTTTCTACCGAAAAACTAACAAATTTATCTTGAAAAGGGGCATAGGGAGTGTTTTTTTTTTTTTTTTTAAATAGCTTGGTGGAGGTCTAGCTGGAAAACTAAAACTAAATATACACATTTTAAGCACTACTGCCTTAGCCCTATATGTCGGAGGGGGTGTCTTTCTATTAGTTCGGGGATAACAGTAGGCGTCTGCACAGTTGTAGACGGGAATACCTGAACACCTAAACGTGAACGAGACACTGAGGCACTGACTATAAGAAAGTTACTGAATCGATCGCGGTGGCAAATGGGAGATGGGTCGTTTTTCTGGTCCCCCTTCTTCCTCATGTTTAACTTCATTAGTTATAAGATTTTAAGACGTTCGACCCTTTAGTTTGGCAATGTTAAGACCTTTCACCCCATTTTTTTGGCAATATTAGGACTTTAGGAATCTGAGTGTAAAATGGAGGGAGAGTAAGAAACTGTTCTGGAAAGAAGTCAAGAAAGTTAGGGAAGGTAGCAAGGGAAACAGTAAGGGTGTGAAAGATAAGAATGGGAGAATGCTAGCCGAGAAGCAAGAGAGAGTCGATAGATGGAGGGAGTACTTCAATGAGTTGCTAAATTTAAGGAATGAAGAGCCAGCAAACATAGTTGGATATGGTATGGGAGGGAGAAGAAGAGAAGTAGTGGAGAAGGAGGTGGGGATCAGGAGGTCAGAAGTGTGGGAAGCCATGAAAAGAGTGAAGTTGGGGAAAGCACCAGGAACAGATGGAGTGTGTGGGGAAATGTTGAGGTATGGTGGTGAGATAGTGATCGAATGAGTATGGAAAATGTGCAAACTAATGGGAGAAGGGGAATGCACCCGATGACTGGAAGACTGGCATAATAGTCCCCCTATATAAGGGCAAAGGGGAAAGAGGAGTGTGTGGTAACCACCGAGGAATATGTCTTCTAAGTGTAGTAGGGAAGGTATACAGTAGGGTAGTGATTGAGAGTGAGAGTGAGAACGGAGAAATGGATAGGCGACGAGCAGGGAGGTTTTAGGAAGGGAAGAGGATGTGTAGATCAGATTTTTACCCTGAATTGTGTTGTGGAGAAATATCTGGAGAAGAAACAAAAGGTGTATGTTGCCTTTATGGACTTGGAGAAGGCCTATGACAGAGTGGATAGAGAAGGTTTGTGGAAAGTACTTAGAATATACGGAGTAGATGGCAAGTTGCTGAAAGCAGTGAAGAGTATGTATGAGGGTGCAAAGGCGGCAGTACGTGTGGAGAGTGAGCAGAGCGAGTCCTTTGACCTGAAGGTTGGTTTGAAACAGGGGTGTGTGATGTCCCCGTGGTTGTTTACTGTATATATGAATGGAGTCATGAAAGAAATACTATCAAGAGCAGTGGATGTTGGTGTATCGCTGAAAAGGGAGGGAAATGAGTGGAAGCTACCTATACTGCTGTTTGCGGATGATACAGTTCTGATGAGTGATAATGAATGGGAGCTGCAGGGTTTGGTAAATGAGATTGGAACAGTGTGCAAAAAACGGAATTTGAAGGTAAATGCGGGGAAGAGCAAGGTTATGGTATTCGAAAGGGGTGAAGTCACAGAGTGTGAGGTGAAGTTGAACGGTCAGGCTATGGAGATCGTCAGCTCTTTTAAGTATCTGGGCAGTGTGTTGAGTAGAGATGGGACTTGTAGGAACGTTGAAAGCAGTAACAAGAAATAGGGTGGTCACTGGTCAGTATGGAAGTGAAGAAGTCCTTGCATGACAGTGTGGTAATCCCGACACTAACTTACGGAAGCGAAGCATGGACGTTCGGGAAGAGACTTAGACCAAGAGTGAGAGCGGCGGAAATGAGTTACTTGAGAAGTGCGTGCAGAGTTACATGGAGCGATAGACAGACGAATGAGGAAGTAAGAAGGAGGTGTGGTGTGGAGGTAGATGTGCTGGAAAGTGTGAAAAGGAACAGCTTGAGATGGTTCGGACATATGGAATGTATGGAAAGCGAGAGATTGACTAAGAGGGTGTACGAGAGCGAGGAGGAAGGACAGAGAGGGAGAGGTGCACCGAAGGAGAGGTGGAAGGATGGATTGAGGAAGTATATGAATGAAGGCGGTGCTGGTTGGGAGGAGGGGCGTCGACTGACTGGGAACAGAGGTGCATGAGGGCGGTTCGTTCGTGGCCACCCCTTGGGGGATTGCGGCGTCAGGCAATAGATAGATAGATAGAGGACTTTTTGTGTCATTTAGGTGTCGATTTTTTCCTGGCGAGCGATAGCGAGCCTGTAATTTTAATGTAACCGGCCTTAGAACGGGACATTTTTCTATAAACAAATGTACAAATTTATCTTGAAGGAGGGTTTGGGCGAGTGTTTTTTTTAACCTTGGTGGAAGTCTAGCGGGGAAACTAAAAATAAAGAAATAAATAGATACAAAATTAAGCACTACCCCCTTAACCCTATCTATCCAAGGAGGGTCTTTCTATTAGTTTTGAGTGCCAGGACACCTCGTACACCTTCTGTACCGGCTACGTCGTTGTTCTTTATTCTGGCTACTATTAGACGATTGTATTCAGTTTAAACGGGGCCTCCACCAATTAACAGGCTTAGAACTATCTCACTTATACCATTTTTTACTACCACAGATCCTTCTTATACTGCACATAATCGCCAAAATATAGCTACAATAAAGTTAAAAAGACGTCGCCGGTACAGAAGGGGTTAATGCAACTTACTGATTCGATTTCAGTGGCTTGCCCAAATATTCAACATACTCCGTCTCTGCATCATAATGGTTCTTCCAAATATGGTACAGCAGGTGGTTTTGTCTAGGCGTTTACGGTCGCCATAATAAGTCATGTCTCAGCTGTCATTACGTTGGGCTCGCTCTGTGCTGTATTAATGTCTGTCAGATGTTGAATAGAGTGGGTAAGTGTAGGAACATGTTTGTATACGTCACTCGATATGGATAAATCAAGTTTAGATATTGCTGATACCATTGACTGATCAAATTATACTTGGTGCTGAGACATCACTTATTAGACCGACTGTACAATCGGCCAAATAAGTGATATATCGGCACCAAGGATATATTGATGAATATTTGGTATAAGCAATATCTAAAACTTTCTGTATTCATTTTGAGTGAGAAATATAAACATGTTCCTACTCATAACCACCTTTTTCAACATCTGACAGACATAAATACAGTACAGAGCGAGCCAAACGTAATGACAGGCGAGACATGACTTATTAGCGCCACTGTACAGTCACAGGCAAAAGTCCTTCGCCTCCCCCGCTTCACTGTGACCCGCGATATTCACAGACTCCAGAATGTTGGTGTACAAATGCGTGCATATATCTGTACCTTCTGTCCGCAGAAATATGCACGTTTTGTACACCTAACATTTTCGAGTCTATAAATATCGCGGGGGTCACGGCGAGGCAGGGGAGGAGACAAGAATATACAGAATAAATAAAACCTAGCGCCATAGTGGGATGAACAACGATAGAGAGCTTCAAGATAAAATTGGATAGACATATGGACGAGATGGGTCGAGTGTGAGAGGGATCTGCCTTATGGGGTCCAATCGGCTTTCTGCAGACTCCCATTTTGTTATGTTCTTAAGAATTTTGCCGCAGACTATACATGCCTTCGTTCTGCTTCTTCCCATCCCCCTGCCCCCCACCCCACCTCCAAACACGTATTGCCCCCCCCCCCCCCCCCCCCCCCCCCCCCCCCCTCTCCCACGCTCCCCCACCCCATCCCCGCCACTCAGAGGAACTACTTTGCAAGTACCGGCGGCTGATCAGGTCCTTCAAGGAAAAATCTAATAGAATCTTAATTTCAGGAATTGTTCCCCGGATTGATGTAGAAAACCGATTCTACAACATAGCTACCAGTACAAATCGCCGACTAGCCAAACTCTGCAGGGAGGAGGACATCGGCTTTGTCGATACGTGGGATCATTTTTACTATGATAAATCTTTGTTTTCAGGAGATGGTGTACATCTCAATGAAGTAGGAGCTGCACGTCTTGGTCGTCTGCTGAACGATGCAGTCAAGGATTTCCGTTCAAAAAAACGGGGTCAACCAGACCCCAGACAGGGTAGTGTAAGTCAAATACGAACTGAAAATTCAGACAATGCACAATCAGTAACATCCAACTCTAATACTCTTAAGGTGTTTTATGTAAATGCTCGTAGCATACACAATAAATTTTCAGATCTAGAGGAAATCGTGTTTACAGAACATTATGATATAATCGGCATTACAGAATCTTGGTTAAATACGGAAGACAGAGACTTTT
This sequence comes from Paralithodes platypus, assembly GCA_032716605.1. NCBI lineage: Eukaryota > Metazoa > Arthropoda > Malacostraca > Decapoda > Lithodidae > Paralithodes > Paralithodes platypus. Next base: position 41,906,405 of record CM064527.1, on the reverse strand, counting down.
TAGCCGAATATACGCTTCCTGGTTATACAATGTTTGAGAAAAGTCGGATCAATAGAAATGGAGGAGGAGTTCTGTTTTTTATAAAGGAAAGTCTTAATCCCGTCTTAATGTCAAAACCTCAAATTGCGAATATAGACATATCTTACGTACTATTAAATAATAAACGAGGAACTAAAATAACACTAGCTTTATTATACAGACCCCCATCTCAATCAGTGCAAACTGACAGTGAAATTTATGAACAAATTACAGAAATAACTAACATACAAGATACCGTAATTCTTGGCGATTTCAACTTACCCGTGACTAAATGGGGCGATATTCTTACTTCACACTCTGGACACAACCTCTATGCTAACTTGCAAGAGAGTTCACTCTTTCAATTTGTACAATCTCCGACCCGTGGTAATAATATGCTTGACCTTGTACTCGCAACTAAAGAAGAATTAATAGAGAATTTGAATGTTGGTGATGATTCATTAACAGCGACCATCGTACGATAACTTTCACTTTAAAGTTTACTAGTAACAAATCAAATAGCAGCATTGAGAAAGTCCCTAATTTCAAGAAAGCAAATGTTCATAAACTTAAATCAAAGCTTAAAGAAACTGACTGGAGCTTTCTGACTAACAATAACGACATAAATACATCTTGGGAGTGTTTCACAACCACTTACCTTAAGGCAGTGCAAGACTGCATACCATCGAAAATACGGCGTCCAGGCCATAATGATAAGCCCAAATGGTGGAATAAAGATATTTCAGACTGTCTGCTTGCTAAAAAATTTGCTAATGATAGATTAAAATCCTCACAAAATGACGAAGAACGGGTGAAATTTGTAGAGCTACGACGCAAAGCCAAAAAGTTAATTAAGCAAAGTAAAAGACCCTGGAGTTACATGTTGCGAATCAAAGTAAAACAAACCCGAAAGAATTCTATAGTTATATCAGAAAGAAAAAAGTAGTTACTTCAACTGTTGGACCGTTAGTCGATGAAAATGGAGAATACACCAAAGACGAAGTACAAATGAGTAATGCCCTCAATACCTTCTTTGCATCAGTTTTTGCAACCGAAGACCTCAGTGATATCCCTACACCATCGCCGATTCAGATAGATAATTCAGATGTTCTAAGCAATATCACCGTTACAGAGAGAGAAGTATTGAATTGTTTAGACAAACTCAAGATAAATAAAACGCCTGGACCTGATACAATCTCACCTAGAGTTCTAAAGGAAGCTAAGGATGAGCTCTCCAAACCACTGACATTGCTATTCAATGAATCCTTGCAGTCTGGGACTATGCCTGATCAGTGGAAGCTAGCCAACGTAACACCGATATTAAAAAAAGGCAGCAAATCCCTACCCAGTAATTATCGTCCAATTAGCTTAACCTCAATTGTATGTAAAATGCTAGAAACGGTCATACGAGACAGACTCGTAAATAACTTAGAGGCAAATAACTTACTTAAAGATACTCAACACGGCTTTCGTAAAAAACGTTCCTGTTTAACAAACCTCTTAGACTTCTTCCACGATATCCTCAACCTCTACGATGAGAGTAAAGCTGTAGATATTATATACCTTGATTTTCAAAAGGCCTTTGACAAAGTTCCCCACAAACGTTTACTGCTAAAACTAAAAGCGCATGGAATACAAGACGGTGTGTTGAAATGGATAGAAAATTGGCTCAGCGACAGAAAGCAAAGAGTAGTCATAAACGGTAAGGCATCTAAATGGACCAATGTAAGTAGCGGGGTACCCCAGGGATCGGTACTAGGACCAATTCTCTTTCTAATTTACATCAACGACATAGATGAGGGTCTCACCTGTACAATCTCGAAATTTGCTGATGATACAAAAATTGCAAATAGCGTACTCTCAAAAGAACAAGTTGACGATATGCAACACAATCTAGATAAATTGTCATGTTGGGCCCAAATTTGGCAAATGAGTTTCAATGCGGATAAATGTAAAGTACTACATATCGGATACCTAAATGAGAAAGTAAACTATTCGATGAATGGCACTCAGCTTAAGAATGTAAACAAAGAAACCGATCTGGGAGTAACAATATCGAGTAACCTAAAACCGAGTCAACAATGTTCAGAAGTTGTTAAGAAGGCAAACAAAATAATTGGCTATATAGGCAGGTCATTTGAGCATAAATCCAAAGAAGTTATCCTAACCCTTTACAATTCCTTAGTCCGCCCTCTTCTGGAATACTGCGTTCAATCCTGGTGCCCTTATTACCAAAAAGATATAAACAAGCTAGAACGAGTTCAACGTAGAGTTACCAATATGATACCTAGCCTAAAGAACAAACCATACGAAGAGCGTCTTAGAGAATTAAATCTATTTCCTTTAACCCAGCGCAGATTAAGAGGTGACTTAATTCAAGTGTTCAAAATCATAAAAGGCATCGACAATATGAACTGTAGTAAGTACTTCACTATCGACCAATCTAATTACACACGGGGAAACGGTTGCAAAATTATTGGTAAATCTTTTAACTAACACGAATCTAAGAATTTCTTCTTCAATCGAGTTGTCAACTTGTGGAATGGGCTTCCCCGAGACGTTATAGACTGCAGCACCGTTGATTCATTTAAACTCCGCCTAGACAAATATCTCGCATCAAACCCGCGACTGACTGCGTTTGTAAATGAATAACTATATTTTATCCCCCCTCAGTTACTAACCCATCTGTCCCCTACTAACTTCCTAATCCTGCCACGGACATTAGTTCTAGGGCAGTAGTTCCCTTTCCAATGTTCCCTTACCCACTCTAAACCACTGTTTGGACACTTGATCCTCAGTGTTTTGGAGGACAAGCAGCCTAGAAGGGTCACTAGATCTGTTGTTGCTTGATTTCCTTTGTACTCCCACGCTTCCCCCCACCCCCATACACGTATTATTCCCCTACCGTCTCCCATGCCCCCCCACCCCCCCAATCCACTCCCATACGCGTATTATACACCCCACCCCTCCCCACCCTTGGTCCCCCCACCTCAACACACGTATTACACCCCCCACCTCCTATCCCATGCATACCCCCCCCCCCCCCACACGTGATATCTTCCCCCCCCCCCTCATCTGTAATGGAGACATATCATCAGCCCCCTCCACCTGCCTCACCTCACTCTGTCACTATTATCTCATATACTCACCTACCTCCCCCCCCCTTCTCTCTCTCTCTCTCTCTCTCTCTCTCTCTCAATTTAGTCCATTTGAGCGTCTTCCTTCCGCTTCATCGACAGTACTATCCCCAGATGTTTGTTTCTTATTCCCTTTTTCTCTTCCTTTACCATTCGACAGTTTAACTGTTTACTGTTGCTCTCATAGTTTACATTTATTAGTTAAAATTAATGTTATAATTTTGTCCATGTGTTAATTCTTCCATTCTCCATTACTTAACTCTTTCTCATGTCTCTCTCTCTCTCTCTCTCTCTCTCTCTCTCTCTCTCTCTCTCTCTCTCTCTCTCTCTCTCTCTCTCTCTCTCTCTCTCTCTCTCTCTCTCTCTCTCTCTCGTCTTAACAGCCCAGCTCCTCCTCCCTCTGTTCCTTTTTGTCTTAATCTCCGGACGCAAAACGCTTTAGTCGAGGGAAATGGTCGGTAAGGGGGATAGATGGTGATCCCCTACTAGCCCGCGGCACAAATTGGGGAAGGAGGGGGGGGGGTGGGCAGAGCTGAAGACGAAGAATAGGAGGGGGAGGGAGGAGAACATGGTAAACGAAAACTAAAAACACGGTCAGATACAAATACGAGGAATAAGATGGAAGTAGATGCTACCAATATGATGAGAGAATGAAGCAGAATAAGAAAATGGGAGATTAATATATACAAAGAAGAAAATGATGAACAAGATGGAGAAAACAAAATGATGATGATGATGACGACGATGATGATGACGACGATGATGATGACGACGATGATGATGACGAGTAATTGGAGAGAGGGAGAAGAAGAGGAGGAGGAGAAGGAGGAGGAGAAAGGGGAATAGGAGGAGGAGGAATAATTGGAAGAGGTGGAGATGAAGACGTAGGAAAATGCGGACAAATATTAGGGAGAGGGATGACAAGCAAAGAAGGAAAGAAAAACAAAACAAAAACAGAAGGAGAGACAGATGATGAAAACAAAAGATAACGAAGAGGAAAAGAAAAAGAATGACTTAGAAGAAATAATGGTCAGTAACGGGGATACTAAGCTTATCTTATTCAAATTGGTGATCCGGGACTAGCCTGCTACCCAAATTAAGAAAGGGGTAGGGGAGGAGGGAGGATGGAAGATAGGAGAGAAGAAGTAAGAGGAGAAGATGGGCAAGGAAAAGGGAGAGTAGAGAGAAGAGAAGAGGGGAGAGTAATGTGGGAGAGAAGAAGAAAGAGGAGGAGATGGACAAGGGAGTACAAAGGAGTACAAAGGAAATCAAGCAACAACAGGTCTAGTGACCCTTCTAGGTTGCTTGTCCTCCAAAACACTGAGGATCAAGTGTCCAAACAGTGGTTTAGAGTGGGTAAGGGAACATTGGAAAGGGAATTACCGCCCTGGAACTAATGTCCGTGGCAGGATTAGGAAGTTAGTAGAGGACAGAGGGGTTAGTAACTGAGGGGGGATAAAATAAAGTTATTCATTTACAAACGCAGTCAGTCGCGGGTTTGATGAGAGATATTTGTCTAGGCGGAGTTTAAATGAATCAACGGTGATGCAGTCTATAACGTTTCGGGGAAGCTCATTCCACAAGTTGACAACTCGATTGAAGAAGAAATTCTTAGATTCGTGCGAGTTAAAAGATTTACCAATAATTTTGCAACCGTTTCCCCGCGTGTAATTAGATTGGTCGATAGTGAAGTACTTAATACAGTTCATATTGTCGATGCCTTTGATGATTTTGAACACTTGAATTAAGTCACCTCTTAATCTGCGCTGGGTTAACGGAAAGAGATTTAATTCTCTAAGACGCTCTTCGTATGGTTTGTTCTTTAGGCTAGGTATCATTTTGGTAATTCTACGTTGAACTCGTTCTAGCTTGTTTATATCTTTTTGGTAATAAGGGCACCAGGATTGAACGCAGTATTCCAGAAGAGGGCGGACTAAGGAATTGTAAAGGGTTAGGATAACTTCTTTGGATTTATGCTCAAATGACCTGCCTATAAAGCCAATTATTTTGTTTGCCTTCTTAACAACTTCTGAACATTGTTGACTCGGTTTTAGGTTACTCGATATTGTTACTCCCAGATCGGTTTCTCTGTTTACATTCTTAAGCTGAGTGCCATTCATCGAATAGTTTGCTTTCTCATTTAGGTATCCGACATGTAGTACTTTACATTTATCCGCATTGAAACTCATTTGCCAATTTTGGGCCCAACATGACGATTTATCTAGATTGTGTTGCATATCGTCAACTTGTTCTTTTGAGAGTACGCTATTTGCAATTTTTGGTATCGTCAGCAAATTTTGAGATTGTACAGGTGAGACCCTCATCTATGTCGTTGATGTAAATTAGAAAGAGAATTGGTCCTAGTACCGATCCCTGGGGTACCCCGCTACTTACATTGGTCCATTTAGATGCCTTACCGTTTATGACTACCCTTTGCTTTCTGTTGCTGAGCCAATTTTCTATCCATTTCAACACACCGTCTTGTATTCCATGCGCTTTTAGTTTTAGCAGTAAACGTTTGTGGGGAACTTTGTCAAAGGCCTTTTGAAAATCAAGGTATATAATATCTACAGCTTTACTCTCATCGTAGAGGTTGAGGATATCGTGGAAGAAGTCTAAGAGGTTTGTTAAACAGGAACGTTTTTTACGAAAGCCGTGTTGAGTATCTTTAAGTATGTTATTTTCCTCTAAGTGATTTACGAGTCTGTCTCGTATGACCGTTTCTAGCATTTTACAACAACTGAGGTTAAGCTAATTGGACGATAGTTACGGGGTAGGGATTTGCTGCCTTTTTTGAATATCGGTGTTACGTTGGCTAGCTTCCACTGATCAGGCATAGTTCCAGACTGCAAGGATTTATTGAATAGTAATGTCAGTGGTTTGGAGAGCTCATCCTTAGCTTCCTTTAGAACTCTAGGCGAGATTGTATCAGGTCCTGGTGTTTTATTTACCTTGAGTTTATCTAAACAATTCAATACTTCTCTCTCTGTAACGGTGATATTGCTTAGAACATCTGAATTATCAATCTGAATCGGCGATGGTGTAGGGATATCACTGAGGTCTTCTGTTGTAAAAACTGATGCAAAGAAGGTATTGAGGGCATTACTCATTTGTACTTCGTCTTTGGTGTATTCTCCATTTTCATTGACTAACGGTCCAACAGTTGAAGTAACTACTTTTTTCTTTCTGATATAACTATAGAATTCTTTCGGGTTTGTTTTACTTTGATTCGCAATATGTAACTCTAAGGTCTTTTTACTTTGCTTAATTAACTTTTTGGCTTTGTGTCGTAGCTCTACAAATTTCACCCGTTCTTCGTCATTTTGTGAGGAATTTAATCTATCATTAGCAAATTTTTTAGCAAGCAGGCAGTTTGAAATATCTTTATTCCACCATTTGGGCCTATTATTATGGCCTGGACGCCGTATTTTTGATGGTATGCAGTATTGCACTGCTTTTAGGTAAGTGGTTTCGAATAACTTCCAAGATGTATTTATGTCGTTATTGTTAATTAAATAGCTCCAGTCAGTTTCTTTAAACATAGCTCTAAGTTTATGGAAGTTTGCTTTCTTGAAATTAGGGACTTTTTCGATGCTAGTATTTGGTTCGTTACTAGTAAACTTTAAAGTGAAAGTTATCGTACGATGGTCGCTGTTACAGAATTCATCACCAACATTCAAATTCTCTATCAATTCTTCTTTTGTTGCAAGTACAATGTCAAGAACGTTATTACCACGGGTCGGCGTTCGAACAAATTGATAAAGCGGACTCTCTTGCAAGTTCGTATACAAGTCATGTCCGGAGTGTGAAGTAAGAGTATCGCCCCACTTGGTCACAGGTAAATTAAAGTCGCCAAAAATTACGGTATCTTGTGAGTTACTTACATCTGCAATTTGTTTGTAAATTTCTCGGTCAGTTTGCACTGATTGAGCTGGAGGTCTGTATATTAACGCAAGTATTATTTTTGTACCTTTATTATTCTTTATTAGCACAAAAGGTGTGTCGACGTTCACAATTTGAGGTTTTGACACGAGGGTCGGGTTAAGACTTTCTTTGATATAAAATAAAATGCCACCTCCATTTTTATTTATTCGGCTGTTCTCAAACATTACATAACCGGGAAGTGAATACTCTGCTAAAAAGTCTCTATCTTCTGTATTGAGCCAAGATTCTGTTATGCCAATCTCATCATAATTTTCTGTAAACACTAGTTCCTCTAAATCTGAAAATTTATTGCGTATGCTACGAGCGTTTGCATAGAAAACCTTTAAAGTTGCGGTTTTAGAACTCACAGAACGTTCTTTCATCGAATTTTTGGTTCTGGTCGGATCTACATTTACATTCATGGCTGTCCTCGGTCCTCGGTCGTTATCCCTGGCGGTTTTGAATTTGGGTCGTGTTGGTGGAGCTTTATCCAAATTCGCGGTTCTTGACGGATTAGTATTTAATTCCTTTGTAGGTTGCCGTCCTCGCTGTCTTCGGTCCTCCTTCCTGGTTGTCCTGTGCGGAGTCTATTTCTTCTCCGAAAATCCGTCACCGCATCGTTGAGAAGACGCCCAAAACGTGCTGCTCCCACCTGGTTCAGATGAACTCCATCATCCGAAAACAAATAGTCATCGTAGTAGAAATTGTCCCAGGTGTCGACGAATCCTACGTTCTCCTTCCTGCAGAGGTTTGCTAGACAACGATTTGTGCTGGTGGCTATGTTGTAAAATCGGCTCTCTACACCGAGCCGGGGGGCGATTCCTGAGACGATGATCCTTGATGACTTCTCCTTAAACGATCAGCTGCTGGTACTTTAAAAGCAAATCTTCCGACCGGGTTCGCTGTACATCGTTGGATCCAACGTGGATGACGTACATTGTATTAGCAGGGGCCAGCTTTGATACTTCGTCAACTGCTGCAACTACGTCGTCCACACCACCACCAGGGATACAAAAACGCTTCCTGGTCTTAGGTGCCCTGGCGCAAAACTCTGTGAGCTGACCACGTATCATCGAGTCTCCCACGAGCCGGACTTCTTCTATTTCCTCTTCGTCATCTGAGTCTGTGAGTATCTGGAAACGGTTTTGACACTGGGTAATCGGTATGTGTTTCCTGGTCTTGGGGCAAACGTTGTTCCTCACGACACACGGAAGTTGTCTTGAGGGGGAAGAGAGTCACTATTTGTATCTTGAGTATCGGAAACATCAGCTGAAGTGGCTACCGTAGGCGTTGAATTGTTGGCAGTTGACGTTGGGGCATTGGTGGCTGCTGGAGTTGCAGTGACAATTGAAGTTTGTGGTACTCCAACGTTGAGTGTTACAAACTCTTGGAGTGATTCCAGCTTCATGGTGAGGACGTTGATCTTGTTGTAGGCTTCATCTAATTTCACTGTAAAATTCTCTCGTTGCTGGCAGAGCCGGCAGACTTGAAGATCGATAGTAGCAAACATGGACTCACCAAACCTACCGGCGCAGTTCGCACAAGCGCGAGCCATGGTGACAGTCACTTTCTTCAGATCACTTCACTCACTTAAAAAACAATTCACTCCCTTTACACCACTTCACTCACTCACTTGAAAACACACTTCAATCACTTCAACCGAAAACAAATATGCTGAAATACGCAGAAATAGGCTTCCAGGGGCGATAGCCTAACCAAAAAAAATTTTTTTTAAATTGAAATACGCAATAATAGGCTACCAGCGTTGAATAGCCTAACCGAATATAATAAAATTGAAATTCGCAGAAATAGGCTACCAGGTGTGATAACCTAACCTTAAACAAATATATGTATAACAAAATATGTAACTAAATATACAATTCACCAAATAGAGATTATATAAAAATAAAGTGTTACTGCACACAAGGGGTTAATATACTGTGTCAACAGATGACCCTGGTGTCACTGTACCCTAGTAAAGCAGTAGCCTACTCTTTTTAGATAAAAAAGTGTATCAGTCAAAGGTTATTACAAGATCGTGCAAGCAACAACTAAAATTACAAATATATATAGCTACAGTAGGATACTAAATACAATATCTACAAGAGTTAATAATAAAACAGATTGGCTGGCTATAGGCTTGGCTAGGTTTGGGTTAGGTTAAAAGCTTGGCAGGTTGGGTTAGGCTAGGTTAGTTTGTACAAATACCACCCTTAGCTTAAAGTAAAATCAGTCTGAGGAGAAAAAGTCAAGAATATATCTAGGGGGAAAAGATAAATGAATGCACTTAAATTTGGTACAAATTAAATTTGGGAGATCAGTAGTGTAGGCAGGTGAGGCAGGCAAGCAGGGGAGGCAGGCAAGCAGGGAAGGCAGAGACAAACTAGAAGAGCAGATAGAAGGATGTATGGGAGGGCCAACGGTAAGCGACGACCCACGGTATACACATAGGCAATCTGCTACTGGACCAAGGGTTTATGTCACAGATGCATAACAGTTGCATCTGTGGTCATACCCATGGTGTACCTGCAAGCCGATGTGGTGACCGCAGGAACCCCTCACTCAGTGTTGACGTATCCTGTTAGAGCGGCGACCACTATGGGCACATACAATTGCATGACGGTGTGATGACACAGGGGCACCATCCGTCCCCAGGTACCGGTAGGATCTTGTGTAAAACACAACGCCCACCGTCAATATTCCAGAAATTGTGGACAGGGATCACTGGGAATTCCCACGGGGCATCGGTTCTCTCAGGGTCACAGTCACAGTTTGTGAATGTGTGACAGGGCCTTAAGAGAGAGTGAGGGAATAAAACAAATATTCAGATAACTGGGACTAGATAAGACAGCAAACAACTAAAGCTCGTTACTGACCATAATGATGACTTGTGCATGGTGTCTGGGTGCCACAAAGAGGGCATGATAGGACATCTTAGCCAGGCCCAGGTACACTGCTATGGTGCCAAGATTCCTGTGGGGGAGAGACAAGTTGTGGGTTAGTTAGTTACAGTATAGACCTAGATGTGTGCGAGTTTGTATTTTGTTGTTGTGTGTTCAATGTTTTCTGTTATCGTGTCCCTGCTCGGGCTCTGCCTTGAGTTAGACCCCCCCCCCCCCCTAAAACAAAAGGAAAAGTGGGGATTGGGCCTGAGTATATAGATACATACATAGTCCATTCATTATAGGAAGGCCAGAAAGTGTGACCTCTAACCTCTGTAACTCTAACAAGGGATAGAACAAATGGGCTGTCAATTTGCACACCTATTCTCTTGCTGACCCTTCATAAGTAATATAAATATTAGATAGAATTACTCAAGTCGTTTCTGAGTTATAGAGGTTAGTGGTCAATATTGATTTGCCTAATTTTACTGAATAGACTATAGTATATGTTCAAGAATTATAAACATCACATAATAAGTTTAATCTATACCTTGTTCATTATAGGTAGGCTATGATTAGTGAACCATGATTAGTAAAGTCTTTCTTAAGCTCCATAAAATCGTCTAATGTTACCCTGAACTAAAGAAGGCTGGGACTATTGCATACTGATGGGGTTGATTAGAGATAAAACTTGAGCACATCAATACTTCCTACATAAATAACGATGGCCAGAAACGAACACGTGAACACTCTTATCTTATTGATATAGCAAAACAAGAGGCTAAATAGTTAAAGAGAGAGGCGGACACGTGAAAATACAAGTATATTCAAATGGTAAAGCGTCCAAGCCAATATTATGAATACTGAAACCATCATACTAAAGGGGGTAGTGGTTAGTTTTTGGTCTATCTATTTATTTATTAATTTACATCAAGAATATCTCACAAATACATGTGAGCTACTAACTGTCTATACTCCCAGCCGGACTTAAACCACTGACAGTCAGGGCGAGTGTCCATGCCTTAATGCACTACACCACGGTGTGATAAAGGATACTTAACCTTTTAATATCTATGTTAAGAAGGGAAATCCTACTTGGACAATATATTTCAAATCATACACAAGTCATACGATCCATATTCCAGGATACCATACAGGGATTTTTACAAGTACCCCCACGCAACTCACTCGGGTCTAAGTGATTTCATTTAAGTCTCGCCCAGCCAAACACGAGACATTAGTATCAAGTATATCTCAAAAATACACACGAGCTACTAAATGTTTTTTTTTTTACCAGCCGGACTCGAACCACCGACAGTCAGGACGGGGGTAAAGAACCCACAGAGGCGGGTGTGGTCAACCGCCTCCAGAGGGTCTTTACTCCTGCACAGCGTCTTGCTCTGTACAGGGGCACAGTATGTTTATGTATTGAGTATTGTTCGCGTGTGTGGGTAGGATCCTCACACACAGCACTTCTTGACAAAGTAGAAAAAAAAGCCTTTCGTCTCATTAACTCATGTCCACTCACTGACTCTTTGCAATCTCTCTCTCTTCGCCGCAATTTTGCATTTCTCTCGCTATTCTACCACTATTATAATAATCAGTGTTCCTCAGAGCTCTCTCAGTGTATACCACCTCTTCTACGTAGAGTACGTAGCACCTGTCTTGCAACACAATCCCATACTTACTCTGTGCAACTCTCCAATCCAAGAGTGAAACGATATTCCCAAACCTTCTTCTATTCAACAGCCGAGCTCTAGATTTATCTCCATGAATCCATCTTCCCCTCATCCAATGACTTAAATTGCTTCAAACTCCAGGCATTTTGGCTCTAGTATTCCTTGATTTTGATCCTGTCACTCTTTCAACTCTGGGGGAGGCACTCAATTCAATTTCAATTCAATTTCAATTCAAAAAAGTGTATTGTCACAAAGTACATCATAGTTACATTCACATAGTTATACAAACAATATCTACAATGAGACAATTGGGAACTGATGCCAAAGGGCATATATGTCCCACAGCTAAAATTACACAAATATAAATTGGTCAACAAAAGAAAGACTAGTGCTCAAGAAAGAAAGGGAACCTCAATACCAACAGAAACATTACTACCAACTTGTTCATTCACGCTCAAGAGTATCTTAAACAGGAAGTTCTGCATTTTGTCTCCCTCATCCACATAGACAAAAAAAAACCGACGTGATAAAGCCTAGCCTCTCTATTTTTTAGTCTTTTTATGAAGTGGTCTGACACTCTGCAAATCCTTAATCTATAAATGTGATAATTCCGGAGCCCTGTAGTTGCAAGGGTCCAACCGTCAAGTGCTTCCTGCATAACCAATATTCGGCGCGGCACCTCACATTTATTGTATAACATACCTTTGTCCTGCTTACGTAAACACACAGAGAGATAGGATAAGATATATACAGACTGATATAAATATGTATACATTTAACACTCGCACACATACGGTACATACTGTACACGTACACTCACGACCACACACACACGTTCTGAGAGTGAGGGTCTGAGTCTGGAGGGTGAGACGGTGAAGCACTTGAGTGAAGCAACCGGCCGCTTCAGAGATGGAGCTGCTTCGAAACATGATGGATGCTTCACATGTCTCACTCCCCAGACTGGAACAAGACCTCACGGGCTTCACCGTGTTGAGCGGTGGAATGTACAGGCTCTCAGCCTATGCCCGAAAGGGAGTAGTTGGAATATAGAAAAACAAAAAAAACATCAACTCTTAAGGGGAGATATCCACTTGAGGGACTTTTTTCTTGACCCCTTTCCCCCTCATGTCTAGCCCCGTTGCTTTTAAGATTCTAAGACGTTCGCCCCATTAGTTTGGCGATTTTAAGAACATTCGCCCAATTTCTGACAATTTTAAGACCTTTCGTGCCACTTAGGTGTCGAATTTTTCCTGGCGAGCGATAGCGAGCCTGTAATTTAGGAGGAACCGGCCTTCGGCCTGGAAATTTTTCTACCGAAAAATGTACACATTTATCTTGAAAGGGGGTCAAGGGGGTTTAATTTTAAGTTTGATGGAGGTTAAGGTAATAAACTAAAAACCTCCCCTTAACAGTCTGTCTGTCATTCCTTTCATATAGTCTTCTCTCCTCCCATCTATCTATCTATCTATCTCTCTCGCTCCAGCAAACATTAATTAAGCCAGCTTTTCAACACAGTTACGACACGGCAGAAATCACGTCCAGAATTCCGGCCCCCTTTACATTTGATCAGGGCAATTCTTAGTCTGATGAATTTGGAAGCAAACATCGGCGCTAGTCGTTATCGGTAAAATATTTCGTTTTTTGTTTGTTTTTGTGTTTAATGATGATTATTATTATTATTAGTAGTAGTAGTAGAAATTACATTATTGTTCTTACTTATATATATTTACCCTATATTCATTTTGTTTAATTATTCTTATATATATATATATATATATATATATATATACATCTTACCTCTGTCACCTGTCCTATCTCTCCAGTACGGCCCACCCGATCCTCCTAGCCGGCGGCGCTTGTGGCACTTCGGCGCTGCCGACTGGGAGGCTCTCCAGCAGTACTTCTTTGATTTCCCATGGAATGATTTCTGCTTCTGTGGCCGGGGACCCTCGGAGAGTGCTGAACGCATTACCGAGGTAATCCTATCGGGCATGGAAGCATACATTCCATTCTCTTTCTCTCAGACTAATGCTAAAAAATCTTGGTTTACTCACGCCTGTTCTACTGCTGTCCGCAATAAGGAGGAAGCATTCAAACAGTACCGACGCCTTAAAACTCAAGACTCTCATTCTTCCTATGTTTCTGCCTGGAATTAAGCCAAATCTGTTCTTCGACTTGCCAAACACTCTTTCATCAATAATAAATGCACTGAACTATCCAACTCTAGCTCTTCCAAAGCTTTCTGGCATCTAGCCAAAAACCTCTCCAACAATTTCTCTTCCTCGTCTTTCTCTCCCCTTTTCCACTCTGATGGCACAACCATCACTTCTTCCTCTGACAAAGCTAAACTCTTCGCTCAAACTTTTGCTAGAAGCTCCACCTTGGATGATTCTGGTGCTATTCCTCCCTCTCCATCCAGCTCTCTCTTACTTATGCCTAATATCCTAATCTCTTCTAAAGATGTACTTTCTACCCTCTCTGGGCTTAATACTAGTAAGGTGTATGGTCCGGACGGTGTTCCTCCTGTTGTTCTCAAAAACTGTGCTTCCGTGCTGACTCCCTGCCTAGACAAACTCTTTCGTCTCTGTCTATCCTCTAACGTCTTCCCTTCATGCTGGAAATTTGCTCACATTCAACCTGTCCCAAAGAAGGGTGACCGCTCTCAACCCTCCAACTATCGTCTAATTGCTCTCATCTCTTGTCTTTCTAAAGTTTTTGAAACTATTCTTGCTTCCAAATTTCTTAAGCATTTCTCTTCTCATAACCTGCTCTCAGCTCACCAGTATGGCTTCCTTAAGGGTCGCTCTACTGGTGATCTTCTTTCATATCTTACTAACTCTTGGTCATCCTCCTTTCGGGAATTCGGTGAGACTTTTTCTATTGCTCTAGACATATCGAAAGCCTTCGATAGTCTTGCTCAAATCTTTAATTTCTAAACTACCCTCTTTCGGTTTCCATCCCTCCATCTGTGCCTTTGTCTCTAATTTCCATTCCGGCCGTTCCATAGCCGCGGTTGTGGACGGCCATTGTTCACTTCCTCACCCTATACACTCCGGTGTTCCTCAGGGCTCTGTCCTATCTCCTATTCTTTTTCTAATTTTTATAAATGATCTCCTCAACTGCACCTCAATTCCCATCCATTCATACGCAGACGACGACTCAACCTTACATTACTCCATTAGTTTTTCAGAATGCCCCAGCCAGCAATCCCTCAACGACAAACGTAATGAAGCCATAGAACTCTTAAATTCTGATCAAACTCTTAAATTCTGATCAAAATACTATCTCCAATTGGGGCAGAGAAAACCTAGTTACCTTTAATGCTTCCAAAACCCAATTTCTCCATCTATCTACACGTAAGGAACTCCCAGCGGACTATCCCTTATTCTTCAACAATACAAAAATCAATCCTTCATCTTCTCTCAATATTCTTGGTGTATCTTTTTCTTCTGCTCTTAGTTGGAAGGACCATATTACCAGTCTTGCTAAGGCAGCCTCCCATAAGCTGGGTGTGCTCAACCGCCTTAGAGGGTTCTCTTCCCCTGCACAGCTTCTTGCTCTGTACAGGGGCATAGTGCGTCCTAGTATTGAGTATTGTTCACATGTGTGGGGAGGTTCCTCTCACACCGCTCCCCTAGACAAAGTTGAAAGGAAGGCCTTTCGTATCATTAACTCCCGTCCACTCACCAACTCTCTGCAATCTCTCTCTTTCCGCCGCAAAATGCATCTCTCTCGCTATTCTATCACTACTATAATAATCAGTGTTCCTCAGAGCTTTCCCAGTGTATACCACCTCCTTTACGTAGGGCACGTGGTACCCGTCTTGCAACTCAATCCCACCCTTACTCTGTGCAACTCTCCAACCCAAGAGTGAAACGTTACTCTCAAATTTTCTTCTACTCAACAGCTGAGCTCTGGAACTCTCTCCGAGAATCTTTCTTTCCCTCTTCCTAGGACTTATATTGCTTCAAACTCCGTGTGTCCAGGCAATTTGGCTCGAACGTCCCTTGATTTCGGCCCTGTCACTCTTTTAACTATGGGTGAGGCACTCGCTATAGGCAGTTCTGCCTTTTGCTTCCCTCAATCACATAGAAAACAAAAAAATATATATAGAGTGATTCAGTAACCCTTTTCATAAATTTAATGGCAAATTCGGGAAACAAAAATAAGACTAATTTACTCTATGACCCTTAGGGTGAGTCTTTGATATGATGGAGATATTACACCTTTAAAGTTATCGATATATAGAAAAGAAAAAAATCTAAGGAGTGAGAATGAAAATGTCATTGCTAACTGGCAGGGTAGCGTAACCAAGACTTGGTATCAAAATGGCTGCATAGGTAGCTGGATGCAGTTGGTTTCTCAATTTACAAAGGTACATTACTACTGTATTTGTATTATCATCATCATTATTATTAATAATAATCATTGTATTAGTAGTAGTAGTAGCAAGGGGAGAAGCAGGCGGCGGAGGATAAGTAAGAGGAAGAGGAGGAGGAGTAAGTGGTGGAAGAGGGGTAAGTGGAGGAGGAGGGATCTGACTGCCGACTTTGAGCTTTGATACTCCGCTCGTCTTAATGAATCTTGAATCAATCTGTACATGAATCTAAAGATTGTTTCTTTGCTTACACGTGGTATGTAAATGGTTGCATATGGTAGCAGTTGTCTCAATGCTCAAAAGAACATTAGCATTTTATCACCATCATCATAATTAATACTCTATTCATCGTAGCTGTAGTAGTAGTAGTAATAGTCGTAGTTGTATTATTATTATTATTATTATTATTATTATTATTAGGTCAAGTTATGTCATTAGCATGTTATCATTAATTATTTATACAGTATTGTGAAATTTATTGTTATTATTATTGATTGGTGCTGTTGATGGTTTGTACAGTAATTGTTTCATGTGGTGCTTTAAACCTTCTCATTATGTTGGTTTTTGTTATTATTTTATCATAAATAAATTTATGGTTAATGAAGATCTCATGTTTGTACATACTTTATTTACAAATACTTTACAATACAGTATTACAGTATACATTTTGATACCAAGTCTTGGTTACGCTACCCTGCCAGTTAGCAACGACATTTTCATTCTCACTCCTTAGATTTTTTTCTTTTCTATCTATCAATAACTTTAAAGGTGTAATATCTCCATCATATCAAAGGCTCACCCTAAGGGTCATAGAGTAAATTAATCTTATTTGTGTCTCCCGAATTTGCCATTAAATTTATGAAAAGGGTTACTGAATCACCCTGTATATATATAATATATATATATCCTTTATCTATATATTTTTTATTATAAATCTTTGTTTATTATATTTATATTATTATCATATTTTGTATTTATTTGTATGTGTGTGTGTGTGTGTGTGTGTGTGTGTGTGAGAGAGAGAGTGTGTGTGTGTTTCTATTCATCGTCGTTATTTCAGGGTTATGTCAGTCTCATTGTAGTGTGCGTAGTAGACGTTTCTTATATCATGGTGGGCTAGCGCAAACGGGCTGTCAATGTTTATACCTACTTGCTGGTCGTTTTTTTTTTTTTTTTTTTTTTTAATCTTCATTGTATATTCTGGGCTTTATCTATGCGTCTAATCTTGCGTAGCAGCCCTCTTGTAAATCAGGGCGGGTTGGAGGAAATGGGTTGTTAATGTCCACACCTATTTGCTGGTAGTTACGTTTCTTACATATTTTTTCCCAATCTTCGTTGTATTTCAGGGTTATATTTATCTCGTAAAATTTTGCATTAAGTCTCTATAGTATATCATGGGAGGGCTAGAACAAACAGGCTGTCTATGTCCAAACCTATTGGCTGGTCAATATTGGTTAGATATATCATATTAAGTACCAAAGATCCTGTCTAAGCTGCATAATATTAGCTAGATATAGCTATAATATAATATAACACACGTCGCTGGTACTGTCTAAGCTGCATAATATTAGCTAGATATAGCTATAATATAATAAAACACACGTCGCTGGTACTGTCTAAGCTGCATAATATTAGCTAGATATAGCTATAATGTAATATAACACACGTCGCTGGTACTGTCTAAGCTGCATAATATTAGCTAGATATAGCTATAATATAATATAACACACGTCGCTGGTACTGTCTAAGCTGCATAATATTAGCTAGATATAGCTATAATATAATATAACACACGTCGCTGGTACTCAAAGAGTTAAGTCCCACATGCAAATATCACTATAGAGTCATAGACCTCAGTTAGCTAGCACAACGCATTATTATTACTTTAGATTTTACAGGGTATATTTTGGAAAGTTCAGAATAACGCTAAAGACACAGCAACGTTCATTAAATTGTCTTTATATACATTATTTGCTTTTGTCAAGTTCCAAATAGAAATATCAGTAAGCTACCACAAAACATTATCATTACTTTAGCTATTGCAGGGTATATTTTGCAAAGTTGAGAATAATGCTAAAGACCCATCAACGTACTGTATTAACTGAAATGCCTCCACCGTTGAGAATAATTCAGGAGATCCCTCGGTCATTCAGATTTTAGTTCAAATGCAACCCGGCTTAGTGTTCATGGCTCGCTATAATACAACATTTACATACCTCCGGAATTATATATTATGTTTGATATTTCTGCGATTATGAGACTCTTCACCTCATTCAGGTGTCGATTTATTCTGGACGAGCAATGGCAAACCTGCAATTTAGGAGAAACCGGCCTATGGTGAGACTTTCCTCTCTACCGAAAAATATACATAATAAGGTTGAAGAGGGTCTGGGGGCGATTGTCTCCGATTGAAGGGGGTCTCGGCTTAACCCATTCTGTACCGGTGCCGTCTTTGTAACTTAACCACTTCTGTACCGGTGCCGTCTTTGTAACTTAACCACTTCTGTACCGGTGCCGTCTTTGTAACTTTATTCTGGCTACTAGTCGACGATTTTATTAAATAAAAAAGGGCCTCCAGCAATTAATAGGCTTCGAACTATCTCGCTTAACCCTTTTTACTACCACAGATCCTTCTTAAACTGCACAAAATCATCTAAATCTAGCTAGAATAGAATAAGAAAGAAGTTGCCGGTACAGAAGGGGTTAAGTGTTCAAGGCTCAAATAATACATTTTATATTACTTCAGACGTTCCAGGATTCAATGCCGCTTACATATTCCTTTTACATATATATATAGATACATAAGAGAGAGAGAGAGTGTGAGTGAGTGAGAGAGTGAGTGAGAAAATCAGACAAGCAAAGCCTAATATGTTGCTCCTCACCATGCTACTTGTTTGAAGGTTAGGATGGGGTCAAGAAAAACTACCACAGACAGTGACTGGAAGGGTGGTGGTCACTATCTGTCTGTTCGGATCAAACGTAACAAGATCATTATAAAGTAATAATTACAAACTAAGAACACTCAAAATTCCTAGCGTATCAATAACAACAAATAAGAACTATCGACTCCTACGGTTCTAACTCCCCCAAGAAGCTAACAATTCTAAAGCTTCGAGGAACCTCAAAATTATCCATCGAAGAACCTTAAAATTATCCATCGACTAAATAAATAAACTAACGACACTTTTCATTCAAACAGATCCTTCCTAAACTGTATAACTAAGATCCTCGACTACTCTTAAACTCTTAAAATGCGTCATAATCTTCAAGGGGTTAATAGAAAGTAACTATAGTCTGTTTCTTTTCAACTGACGGTAAATTGCTTAGGTCCCATCAATATTTCTCCGACATTTTGGATTTTTTTTTTGTGAAATATGGCGCCAATTATCTAAACTCGGACTAAATATGATGGCGAGACATCGCAATTTCATATTTTTCCATTAAGTAGCGTTAAGGGGGTAATACTCGCTTTTTCTGGACCCCCTTCTCCTTCATGTTTAGCATACTAGTTTTGAGGTTTAAAGACGTTCGTTCCGTTAGTTTGGTGATTTGGAGACCTTTCGCCTAATTTCTTTGTCAATTTTGAGACCTTTCCTGCCATTTTTCCTGGCGACCGATAGCGAGCCTGTAATTTTAAAAGGAACCTGGAAATTTTTCTACCGAAAAATTTACACATTTATCCTGAAAGGGGGTCTAGGGGGCATTTTATAAGCTTGATGGAAGTCTAGCGAGGAAATTCAAAAATAATTTCTATCTATCTATCTATCTTTTGCCCGACGCCGTGATCCCCGAAGGGGTGGCCACGAACGAACCGCCCCCATGCACCTCTGTCCCCAGTCAGTCGACGCCCCTCCCCCCAACCAGCACCGCCTTCGTTCATATACTTCCTCACTCCATCCTTCCACCTCTCTTTCGGTCTACCTCTCCCTCTCTGTCCCTCCACCTCGCTCTCGTACACCCTCTTAGTCATTCTCTCGCTTTCCATACGTTCCATATGGCCGAACCATCTTAAGTTGTTCCTTTTCACACTTTCCAGCACATCTACCTCCACCACACCTCCTTCTTACTTCCTCATTAGTCTGTCTATCCCTCCATGTAACTCTGCATGCACTTCTTAAGTAATTCATTTCCACTGCTCTCACTCTTGGTCTGAGTCTCTCAACCAACGTCCATGCTTCGCTTCCGTAAGTCAGTGTCGGGATTACCACACTGTCATGCAAGGACTTCTTCACTTCCATACTGACCACCCTATTTCTTGTTACTGCTTTCAGCGTTCCTACAACCCTCTTCCCCTGTTGTACCCTCTCCCACACTTCTTCATCCATAGTCCCATCTTTACTCAACACACTGCCCAGATACTTAAGGGTTAAAAGAGTTGACGATCTCCATAGCCTGACCTTTCAGCTTCACCTCACACTCTGTGACTTCACCCATTTCGAAGACCGTAACCTTGCTCTTTCCTGCATTTGCCTTCAAATTCCGTTTTTCGCACACTGTTCCAAACTCATTTACCAGACCCTGCAACTCCCATGCATTATCACTCATCAGAACTATCATCCGCAAACAACAGTATAGGTAGCTTCCACTCAATTCCCTCCCTTTTCAGCGATACACCAACATCCACTGCTCTTGATAGTATTTCATTCATGACTCCATCAATATATACAGTAAACAACCACGGGGACATCACACACCCCTGTTGCAAACAAACTTTCAGGTCAAAGAACTCGCTCTGCTCACCCTCCACACGTACTGCCGCCTTTGCACCCTCATACATGCTCTTCACTGCTTTCAGCAACTTGCCATCTACTCCTTATATTCTAAGTACTTTCCACAAACCTTCTCTATCCACTGTCATAGGCCTTCTCCAAGTCCATAAAGGCAACATACACCTTTTGTTTTTTCTCCAGATATTTCTCCACAACACAATTCAGGGTAAAAATCTGATCTACACATCCTCTTCCCTTCCTAAAACCTCCCTGCTCGTCGCCTAGATAATTTAATAAATATATATAGGCTATAGACCAAAAACCAAGCACTACCCCCTTAAATTAGGTGCTAAAGGATTCAATTCATGGTCAGCTGAAGAAAAAAATAAGGGTATTGTACCTGGGATCTGTGAAGGTCTGTCAATTATAGTCTATTTCTTTTCAACTGACGGTAAATTGCTAAGTTCCCATCAAGATTTTTCAGTTATTTTGAAGATTTTGTAGTGAAATAGAGTGCTAAATATATAAACTTGGTCTTAACATGATGCAGAAACATAGTAGTTTCAAATATTTTCATGAAGTATGGAGAAATTAGCTGTTAAGGTATTCAATTTACCGTCAGATGAAAAGCAACGGAGTATAAAAGGATGGTGCCCATAGCCCAGCGACAACAGAGCCATGAACTAAGCAATGACCCGCCGCAGATAGTTAGTTGTACGGCACCTTCATAATCTAGTTTTTATGTACAGTCGGGCTAATAAGTGATGTCTCGGCACCAATCATGTTTTGATCAATAATTGGTATTAGCAATATTTACACATGATTTCTTCTTTTTGGGGGAGATATACAAACATGTTCCTACACTTACTCACCCTATTCAATATCTGACAGACATTAATACAGCACACAGCGACCATACTAATCACAAACTAAGACAACTGACAGTCCCTAAAGCGCTCATAATAACAAATAAGAACTAATGGCTGCAACGTCTCAAGAGTCCCCGAAAGAGCTAACAATTCAGAATCCTTTGAAGAAACATCAAAATTATCCATCGAAGAACCTGAAACTTATCCATCGAATATATTAATAAGCAAATTGATCGTACCTGGGATCCGCGAAGGTGTCAACGAGAGGGATGGTGCCCATAGTCCAGTCACAACAGAGGGCTGAGGGCAGCAACAGTAACCAGGCGTTGACGCTAACCAGGTAGTTGTAAGTCAGCTGGCGGGTGGGGGTTGGAGCTACGCTGGCCGGGTTGTCGAATCTGGCAACAAAGATGGCTAATTAGACAGTTGTTTAAGGGGAGTCACAGGCTTTGTTTTTATCTTTCCCTCATTTTCCGTTGCCGGGTGGGTGTTGGCGCGACGCTGGCGGGGTTGTCGAATCTGGAACACAAGGATGGAGGTTTACACAGTTATCGCTGTTTATATTCGGTTTAAGGGGGGTCAAAGTTTTGTTTTTATCTTTCTCTCCTTTTCTCTCTTCCTCTGTCTTGTATCCATTCGACCCCATGCAGTCATCTGTTTTAAGACGTTTATCCCCATTCAGGTGTCGATTTCTTCCTGGCGAGCGATAGCGAGCCCGCATTGTATGGAGAAATCCGGCTTCGCCGGAGACATTTTTCTATCGAAAAATGTACAAATTTAGCTTGCTGTCAAAACAAAATATATATATATGCTGGCTCGCTACCGCTCGCCAGGAAAATATTGACACCTGGATGGGGGTAAACGTCTTAAGAAAGTAGGCTGAATGGGGCCGAATGGATACAAGCCAAAGAGAGAGCGAGAGAAAGAGAGAGAATAAAGCGAGGTGGGCGTTGTCGCTCAGCAGGTAGTTGTAGGTCAGCTGGCGGGGTTGTCGAATCTGGAAACAAGGATGGATAATTGACCACTTGCGAGTTTCAGGCTATAAGGAAGTTGGAACTGTAGACAACGACAGTAAACAGAGATGCAATAATAATGTAGGTTTCTGATGGCTAAAGATTATGTTGAATTGGATTTTATGATAACTGAGAAATCTTGATGGGAACTTTGCAATTTACCGCCAGTTGAAAAGAAGGAGTATAGTTTTTGTTTTATCATAATTAATTTTAAATTGGATGAATGTTTAGAGAATTGTTGTAATTCATCTATATTAATTTTTACATGAATTGATGGAAAAGGGGAAACATTCATTAATAGCAACTCCAAACACCTAATGATGCCTCCTATTATAATATATGTACAACAAGGGATGTACACACAATTATTCTATTGTAAAAACACACTACTCGTCGAATCTACACTAAACATTAACCCAATTCTGTACCGGTGACGTCTTTTTTAATGTTATTCTAGCTATATTTAGACAAGTCTGTACAGTTTAAAGGGGATCTGTGGTAGTAAGAAAGGTTAATTAAGATAGTTCGAAGCCTGCTAATTGCTGGAAGCCCTGCTTAAGCTGAATACAATCATATATTAGTAGCCAGCATAAAAGGAAAGGACGAAACTGGTCCTGAACAGGTTAAATTCAAATAACAAGCACAGAAATGAATATACCATACCTAGAATGGCGAAAATGGTGCTAAACTGAATACGCAGAATCTTTTAGAAGTATTATGCACAGGGAACTACATTGCTGAATTGTTGTCTATGCACCTGAACCTGAACACGGAACAGACCAAAACATCACTGAATACATTGGGGTAGATACTGGAAGGGATTTACAATAATAGAGATATACCAGAAGTGCTTTACAATAATAGATAGATACCTGAAGTATATGGTAGATACTGAAAGGGATTTACACTAATAGAGATACCCCTCTCATTCCCCCCCCCCCCTCCCTTATCACCTTCCCCCAAACCACTCTCCTCCCTCCCCCTCCTCCTTCCCTACAACACCCCTTCTCCCTCGCCCTCCCCTCCCACCCTCCCCACCCACACATGCAAATCAAATCTAATAACAATAGATTCACGTTATTGCCAGCTGGGAAATCGAATATTATGGAAGACGGGGAGGGCGCGCGACTACCATGAAAAATTGAGTTTGCTACCATTTGTAATTGGAAAACTTTGGGGGGCATAACATGAATATATATAGCATGGTTTAGTAGACGGTGGAGGGAGGGAGGGAGAGAGAGTGGGAGTGTGTGTGAGTGGGCAGTGTCGTGGGAGGGAGTGTCGATTTTGCTCTCCGGTATAGAGCATTTTACCAGGGATATAATGGAGATAAATAGACAATACTTAGCAAACGGATCTAGTTCGTCATAGTGAATAAATTGAGTGCAACATATATTAAATTACGACCAGGATAGTAAAGACAAATCTGTTTGAGTGTTGTTTCCAACGGTTTTTCAAATAGGTGCCCAGGAAGAAATGCTGACCTGGCGAAAATCGAATTGCCACGAACGTCAATCGTAATAATGTATACGCGTTTCCTCTGAACGTATATCAATAGTAGATTATCCAGTAGTACCAATAGTTTAAATTATAGTGAAATCCAGTTATGTAAAAGTGTTAAAAGTGATCAAGTGAAAATAAATGAGAATCTAGAGTAAAACAAATACAAACGGTCACCAATAAAATTGCCTCCCTCCAACTCCTCCCCTGGTCGACCTTGACACCCAACACTACACGACGCGCGGGCTCCACCCCAGCTCACTCAGGTCCCTCCACACACAGTGTCATGCGTCACAGGACTCCTCACTTTCCACCTCGATATATAAATCACTAAAGTAAAAGATAAAATAAAGAAAGTAAACTAAACTACGATCAAAGATGGATACCAATACATGTACTAAATGCAAGCTAAAGTCCGAGGACCAAACTGCCAAATGTGAAGAATGTAAATTGCTATTTCATGAGCAATGGCATGGGTAAGAACAATAAAGGAAAAAAAGGACTTACATGTGTAAATTGCTTCAATGAATTAAATGAACTTAAACTAAAGAAAATGCTGAAAGACGCCCCTGTTATGCTACAAGAAGAATTTACTGATGTAATAGAGAAAATTGGCCAGAAAGTCCAAATGGCCTTGCTAATTGAAAATATTTCACCGCATTCTGACAACAAAACACAGTCCTCAACAAATTTAACATCATGCTCGCGATTCATAGAAGATCTTAGTTACTGGCTGTCACACTACAGTGATACATTGTCACCTGTGTGCGCACACTCTCCCTCACGCACAAATACCCATAACTCTCAGCCTCCTACACCCCCACGTAACTCTCAACCTCACACCACCCCACGTGACTCTCAACCTCAATTACCCCCACATTTCCCTTCACAACCAACCACACCCCCACAAGCTAACTCTCAGCCACCTCCGCCCTCTATCTGCCCAACCGAGACCCTTATGTCACCCCAAAGCACCACCCAGGCAGGACTTTATTTTGTACCCAACTCCCCCGAGCAACAAAAACGTAAGATGAATGAAGGGGATAGCCCTCAAAATCAAAACCAACTGCCATCTACCCCAACCACGGCAGTACAGGGTGCTCCAACCACAACCAATCAAGAGACAGGTAGTGCCACTCGGTAAGTATCTGGACTGGTCCCAAGGCAACATATGCATACCGATACAAAGGAAATTGTAACATCAATCACCACATCAACACACTCAGGCACACAAGGATCAGCTACACATGTATGCAGATATCACTTGAAAAGAATGTGCCACTTTGGACCAAAAGGTGAACTTAATGGAGTAATATGCAGATTTGAGCACCACAAAATTTGCAACATTATGATCAGAGATGGCAAATGCAGATTTGGTGAAAACTGCAAATACCACCACCCACCCCTCTGCCAGTCATCACTAGAGAGTAAGAAATGGTATGATAATAAATGCTCAGATTTCCATATTAGGGGGACTTGGAGGATAGCCAGAAACAACACAAATGCTAACCAAAAAAAATCTCCAGTTTTGCGAGGACGAGACAGAGGAAGATGGCAGAACAAGATGGACAAAGTGCGAGAATTGGAAGACCAAATAGCCCAGCTAGAGTACCTCCTGTCCTCCCGAGCGTGGCACAAAGATGTGCTCTACAAGCAACACTAAATATCCCCCGAGGACTACTAGGTACACATAGTAGCCCCTCCCCCGTCTTGTTTGCACACATTCAAGGTCTTAAAAATAGAACCACAAACAAAGTACCATTTATTAGGGGCCTGCTAGAAGAAGGAAACGCTATATTTGCGGCTCTCACAGAAACCCACATTAAAGATCAAACAGATAGTGAAGTATGGATTCCTGATTATAATCTACATAGGGCGGACAGAACGCATAGAACTCGTGGAGGTGTAGCCTTGTACATTCATGACTCGCTGATATCCACTGAATTTCTAAATAACAGTAACGAAGTAGTAGAAATACTTGGAGTTAAAATAGAATCCCTAAACCTAGCAGTTATTGTTACATACAGACCTCCTGACTCTTCCTTAGAAGAATTCAAAACCCAGCTCAACATGATAAAATCAGAAGTGGAGGCCCTGGGAAACCCGACACCAAATATTATGTGGTTAGGAGATTTTAACCTTCCAAACATCAAGTGGAGGCAACTAGAAGACCAAGTAGAGTCGATAAACGCCAGAGAAGCAAATGCAAGAGAACTATTTAAACTTTGCGACTTTTTTAGTCTTAACCAGCATATTACCGAACCCACACGGAAAACAATATCTTAGACCTTGTCTTCACTAATAATGACAACCTAGTACATAGTGTTAACATATCGGACACAACATACTTAGATCATAAATTAATTGAGATCAAAACAACCCTAGCATGTGTACAGAACACCTCAGAAACTAGACCAAAAACTGATCCATTCAGCAAATTTAACTTCAATAGCAAAAATATTAGGTGGGAAGAGGTAAACCAAGAAATTGGAGGAAATAGACTGGGAAGATTTAATGAACAACCGGACACCATCAGAATGCCTAGTCCTATTAACGGAAACCATGACCCAAATCTGTAGCCACCACATACCAGAAAGACAAACAAGACGAAGAAGCAAACAAGAACGGGAAAGAAGGAAGCTGTACAGACAAAGAAAATTACTAACACAAAGACGCACACAACACAATTTACAGGAAAGACAAAAGGTCAAAATAGATAGAGAAATTGTGGAAATTGAACAACGACGAAGAATCTCCTATGAGCTACAACAAATAGAAGAGGAGAGCAAAGCTATTGCAAGCATAAAGGAAAACTCCAAGTACTTTTTTTCATACGCTAAACATAAGACTAAAACCACATCAAACATCGGCCCACTAAGTAAAGATGATGGGTCATTCACAGGGGACAAAAAGGAAGTGAGTGAACTATTACGTCTACAGTATGAAACAGCCTTCAGTAAGCCTGATGAAACAAAAGCAATCAGAGACCAAAATTAATTTTTCATGAATAATCCCCCCACGGAAACCCCCCAGATTCTGGATATTAATTTCGGACCAAAAGACATAGCAGAAGCCATCACCAACATGCCATCCCACTCGGCACCAGGCTCGGACTCTTGGAGGTCGATCCTAATAAAGAAATGTAAGGAAAACCTCTCAAAACCCCTGGCTATAATGTGGAGAAGGAGTCTAGATACTGGAGAAATACCAGATAGCTTGAAAAACGCAATAATTGCCCATTTGCATAAAGGAGGGAGTAAAGCACTACCAACAAACTATCGCCCAGTAGCTCTTACTTCCCACATTATTAAAATTTTCGAACGAGTCCTGCTAGGCAAAATCTCAACATTTATGGACAAAAATTAACTACACAACACTGGTCAACATGGGTTCAGAGCAGGAAGATCATGTCTCTCGCAACTACTGGAACATTACGACAGAATTTTTAAATCCCTAGAAGAAAAGAAAAACGTGGACGTCATTTATACCGATTTTGCTAAGGCATTTGATAAATGTGATCACGGTAATATTGCACACAAACTTAAAGCAAAAGGGATAACATGTAAAATCGGAAAGTGGATATACAACTTCCTCGTGAACCGAAAAACAATCGGTAGCAGTAAGCCAAGTAACATCTGAGCCTTCAGACGTCAAAAGCTCAGTTCCCCAAGGAACAGTACTAGCGCCCCTTCTTTTCCTCATTCTAATAAATGACATAGATGTCAACACAAGACACAGTACAGTATCCTCCTTTGCGGATGACACAAAACTGAGTATGATAGTAAAGACACAGGAAGACACGGGCCGGCTGCAAGAGGACATAAATAAGGTGTTCCAGTTGACCAGGGAAAATAACATGCAGTTTAATGAAGACAAATTCCAATTAATACAATACGGAGATGAGGATTTCGTTAAAGAGAACACAAGTTACATTACAGAATCCAATCACATAATAGAACGTAAAGATAATGTGAAAGACCTTGGGGTGATACTGTCTGAAAATATGGGATTCAAAGAACATAACTAGGTCAAAGTTGCAGCTGCGAAACGGCTAACAGGTTGGATACTACGTACATTTAAAACTCGCGGTGAATTGCCTATGATAACACTCTTCAAACCCCTGGTGCTACCGCGGCTAGAATACTGTAACGTAATAACATCCCCATACACAGCAGGTTAAATTAATTACTTAGAAACTGTACAAAGTAACTTCACCTCACATATAAACTCAGTAAAACAGTTACACTATTGGGAGCGTTTAAAATCACTAAAGCTGTATTCGTTGGAACGTAGAAGGGAACGATACTTAATAACATATACGTGGAAAATCGCAGAGGGTTTTGTACCAAATCTACATACCCCAATAGCAATGAAGTTCAGTGATAGGAGAGGCTGCGAATGCGATATCCCCAAGATGAAAAATCGGGGTGCTATGGGCTCTCTGCGAGAGGGCTGGTTATCACATAGAGGAGCACGTCTCTTCAACAAACTCCCGCGGCGAGTAATAGACATGAGAGGCGTCTCGTTAGACAGACAGCTTCAAGAGAGCTCTCGATGTCGTAATACAAAAAGTTCCAGACGAGCCCATCTTCGCAAGGAAGCGCTCCGCCTCTTCGAATAGTCTGCTGCACCAATTCTCAAACAACAACGAAGGGCGGTGCGCTCCTCGGTGCCACTAGCAAGAGTGGCGAACTCCACATAGGTGAACATAGGTAGGTAGGTGTGTGTGTGTTCATGGTTTAGGAGAAAATCGAGAGAAAGAGTTACAATGTGTGTGTGTGTGTGTGTGTGTTACATAAATACAATAGCTACACAGACCTTAACGATATCCCAATGATGCCAATAAATATGGAGGTCTTACATTAAGGGGGGGATGGGCGTATTTTATTTGCATATTTATTATCTGTTTATTACTTTGTTAGTTTCCATTCTAGACCTCCATCGATCTCTAAACAAACACCCCAAGACCCCCAACCAGATAAAATTATAAATTTCCGGCCGGCCGGTTACTACTATATTACAGTCTCGTCTATCTCGTCTCTTCTTTCCTATCCTATCATTCTCTTTATATGCTCTGCTTTCTTCTATTTCTGGTTAATGTCCTTTCCTCTTCTCTTATTAGTTGTCTTTCTCCCCTTCTGTGCTCTATATTTATGTCCATTGTCTATTGTTCTCTCTTTCCTCTTCTCTACTTCTTTTCTTTTCTCCTTCTATTTCTCTACTTCTCTCTCTTCCCACCTACCCCCAACAGATTCTCTCTGACTCACTCTTTCTAGGTTATCAAAGTTCTAAACCTCGCAGTTATATCTCCAGTTTTCTCTTCTTCTCTGTATCTACTCTTTTACTTGTTTTATCTTATTCTCTACCTCTCTTTTTCCACCTACCCATCACCAGATGAGCTTCCATTCATTAATCTAGTTTCTCTTACTCTTTTATTAGTCTCGTTTACTGCCACTTCTCCTTACCTCTCTCTCTCTCTCTCTCTCTCTCTCTCTCTCTCTCTCTCTCTCTCTCTCTCTCTCTCTCTCTCTCTCTCTCTCTCTCTCTCTCTCTCTCTCTATCTAGGTTATCAAAGTTCTAAACCTCTCAATTTAACTTTCGTATTCGCAAGCCATTTTCATACTTCACCCATTTTAATTCCCCACTCTCAAAATTGCTACTGGAAGTGAATTTGGAGAAAGAGAGAGAGATTGGGATGCCGGTATTATCTTCGGTTTGTTTTCATGAGTGTTTTACATCAATCTGTGTGTGTGTGTGTGTTCGTGTATGCGCGCGCGTCGCACCTTGTACTTTCTTGCCTCTCCAGTCGTTAGTGATTAGTCACAATTGCTACTAGCTTGTTTGTTATAATGATTGTGTGTTTTGTAGATGTGTTATTACTTCCTTCCCTACCATGTACACACACACACACACAGTGGCCAAGCGCAGTGACTCGCTGTATTCTTAGTCGCTTTGCTTAAGTAGCGTGGGTTCGAATCCAGCTACCTGTGGGTGAGGTTTCTATCAAAAGTTTCTTGGCTGTGGAGGTTAGGTGTGGATATACCATCTATGGGTTCCACCTGGTTCCCTGCCCACATCCTACCCTTTCTGGGGGTATGGAAGGGCCCTTGTCATAGTCAAAGTCAATCAGTTAACCACTTAGGATAAGTTGTGTTAATGGATTGTTTATTTTCAACCTCATTGGCTGCCACGCTCGAAATAAGCAATTATTATTTATATATTTAAACACACACACACACACACACACACACACACACATACACACCTGGTAAATACAGGTAGTTGTGCGCCCATAACGTGTACCCTGGCCAACATAAGCCCCAGGGTTGTGGCTACCAGTACAAACACCCGGGGGGCCATGTCTGCCAACCAGGGGGGCACAGAACCCTTCCCGGACACCACACCCTCGCCCAACTGTACCAGCTCCCATCCGCGAACCTGCAATGCAATAATTAATATAGTTAATACACGAATATTCTAATATTGATGGAAAATAGTGATACCATAATTTCGTAAATTGATGGAAGAAAGACTAAAGGTAAATTTAGTACAAAATTAGGCCCTAATTACAAAAAAAAAAAATACTAATAATAATAATAGAATTAAAACATATAAATAATAATAAACATAAATAAAATAATATTAACAATACTAGTAAAATATAATATAAAGCAAAAACAATACACAACAGTATGGAGGGAAGCCACCTGCCTTGCACTTCAGCTTAACAGCATATAACATGTCCCCCTAGAAACTTACTAAATGTGTGTGTGTGTGTGAGAGAGAGAAACAGAGTGAGAGTGAGTGTGAGAGTGTGTGTGTGTATATGTATGTGTCTATACCTCCCCAGCACCCCACACATGACCTTAACAGCACCTCAGACGTCCCCCTAGCGCCTTTAAGGGGCACACATCAACAACAACATTTTCATTGTATCCTTTCTCCTACACTATGCATTTTTATACGACCGTGTAAAATATGTAATGGTGCTGTGAAGATGACATTCATACATAACACATACGAGCATATACAGCATACATGGTTTCTCTCTCTATATATATATATGCTGTATATATATATATATATATATATATATATATATATATATATATATATATATATATATATATATATATATAATAAAGATGAAGAAAAATATAGACACACTAATTGATGAGTGAAATCTCCAAAAAAAAAAAAAAAATATACATAGATAGAGCGGGGGGGGGGGCACCTTTTATACCATGCAACCAACTGCCAGCCCCCCCCCCCCCCGCCCCCACTATCTATGTACATTGGTATTCTTTTTTAGAGATTTCACTCATATCAATAAGTGTGTCTATATTTGTCTTCATCATTATTATATGTATTGTTATTAAAGAGAATGTAACAATTGGATTTAAACTAATGTGTGTTGAAGTAGGAAGTGGTTCGGGGAATTAATGAGTTTTGAAATGCAAAAGTTGTGTATCGTGGAGGATAAATGTTTTTTTCTATGGGCGTCACCAGCTGCCCTCGTACCTCGGGGAAAGATGCCTTCTTTCCAAAGAGGTGGCACAATGGGGGCAAATTAAGAAAGGAGGATACCATAAGGCAAATGGATTTTGTTTTAATAATATTTGTTTTTTCTGTGTCTATTTTGTTCTAAGCATGGCAAAAGCAAGTCAAATCCCCAATAACAATGAAACCAAATAAACCAAATAAACCTGCCATCTCTCTTTTGTTTGTATGTCTCTGTCTCTCTTCTCTCTCTCTCTCTCTCTCTCTCTCTCTCTCTCTCTCTCTCTCTCTCTCTCTCTCTCTCTCTCTCTCTCTCTCTCTCTCATCTCTCCTCTCTTCTCATCTCTCTCTCTCTCTCTCTCTCTCTCTCTCTCTCTCTCCTCTCTCCCTCTCTCTTCTCTCTCTCTCTCTCTCCCTCTCTCTTGTTGTTTTTTAAGGGGGAGGTACTCGCTGTTTCTGGACCCACTTCTCCCTCATGTTTAGACTCATTAGTTTTGCGATTTTATGACATTTGTTCACTAGTTTGGCGATTGTGAGACCTTTCGCCCCATTACTTTGTCAATATTAATATCTTTCGTCTTGTTTAGGTGGTGAGCGATGGCGAGCCAGTCATTTTTGAAGGAATCGCCGGGACATTTTTCTACCCAAAAATGTACAAATATATTTTGAAAAGGGGTCTAGGGGGTGTTTTTGTTTTAAGCTTGAAGGATGTCTAACGAGGGAACTCAAAATTAAATAAATAAAACGAGGAAACTCAAAATAAAATAAATAAATGAATAAGTAGCTCCAAAACCAAGCACTACCCCCTTAATCCGATTGGTCCGGGGGTAAGAATATAATTGCATAGATCACGGAAACCAAAAAATATGCTTGTTGACAAAAATGTTGGACTGGTGAGGGAGCAATCAACAGGTGAAGCTCTGCTGACAAATATATTACTCTAAGTGAATTATATATATACCGGTCTCTCTCTCTCTCTCTCTCTCTCTCTCTCTCTCTCTCTCTCTCTCTCTCTCTCTCTCTCTCTCTCTATCTCTCTCTCTCTCTTTATATATATTGTGAGATATACTATAAATTGAAATTGAAATATGGAAATTGATTTTTTGTATTTAGCCATAGAAATACAATACATTATTGGTTAAGAAATACATTGGTAAAATGGCTGAGCCTTTTGAGAGAAATCTCTCTTATAGGCACCTTGCTAGTAACTCGATACATTAATTATTATTGAGAGTGCATTTATGGCCAACAATTTGACCTGAGAGTATTCATATAAACATACAAGTACATAAATATTCACACACATACCTGTTCCTTAGCATAGGCCTACCCAAACGCATATACGCATGTATACTCACACGTATTATGCACCTACACACATAATATGCACACATATAACACACACACACACACACACACTCATAAGTAAGCATAAACATACACAGTATACACACGTATATACAGACAAATATACACACATTACACAAAATATATACACATAATCATCCTCACATATACTGTATACATATACATACCTGTGCATATACATGGTATACATTTATTACACATTCACAAGTAGTACAATAATTTTGCTTTACCAGTTTCAGTGAATCACAGTTGTTAGATAGTTGGTTGTTGATACTTCATTAACAATGGTGATTTAAGTTCACTTTTAAAACTGGATATGGTTTCTATATTTCTTAAATCATGAGGCAGTTGGTTCCATACTTTAACCCCGTGGTACTGTATTGATGATTGAGACTGACTAGAAGACATTAGAGGGATTTCCAGTAAATTAGCACTTCTTAAAGCATACCTTTGATTATTATTATATCTAAAAAATGTAACACTATTTAAATTATGCAAAGATTTGAATACAAAGAGGGCACTGCAGTAGATATTAATATCATCAGTAGGGTCCCCAATTATGCGAGAATTTGGTGGATGAATGAAGGTGCACAACTCGAAATCGTACAACTCGAAACATGTATCTTATGGGAAATAATTAATTTGGTGGATGGACGGTCCCAAGTTTAGGGGTTCAACTTCATATTACCTATACAAAACAACTCTAACTGACACATATTCATAACAATACATAATATAAATAAAAGTAAGCAAAAATTAAACAATAATAAGTAATTGTTTACTCGCATTAAGCTAGAGGGCTCCGAGGCAAACCCCCGCGGCAGGGCGAGTGCAGCTATGCTACCCAGGCCCCGGCCCCAGCCCCGTCTCCGTCCCCGTCTCCGTTTTTCTTATAAATTGATCTAACATTCGACTCGGTAAGTCCCAACTGCCTGGCTACAACTGAATTTCCTTTTCCGGCATCCTTTAACTCGATAACTTTCTGCTTTAGTTCCAGTGTGATGGTCAGCCGCTCAAGGTATACGAATTTCTCACGGAGCTATGCGTGCACTAGAGAGGGGGCAAAAAAATATGGCCGACTACCCCCTCCCACCCGGTACCCAAGCTGCCTGTGACGCATGACGTATCTCGCACAGCTGTGAAGAAACTCGTACATTTGGGTTTCTCCACGGATTTGCTTACCTTTATTCCGGCGCTCGCACACTTCGAACAATATTAGCACAGTTTGGAATTATTAAATTAATATTTTTGGTAGCTCGCACAATTCGTGAAACGCACAGCTCGAACACGCACAAATGGGGACCCTACTTTACAGTATATATATATATATATATATATATGTATGTATATATATATATGTATATATATATATATATATATATATATATATATATATATATATATATATTATATATATATATATATATATATATATATACAGTATATATATATATATATATAATATCAATTCCGGGTGGATGGGACTCGTTAGCCTTGGTCGGCAACTCATCTAGGGGAGACAACCTTATACAAATCCGGGTGGATGGGACTCGTCAGCCTTGGTTGGCAACCTGTCTAGGGGAGTAAACCTGATACAAATCCGTACTGCTTACCTAAGGGTAAGGCAGGTTAGTGGATGGAATAGCCGAACACCACTGTAGAAAAATAGTGCTAACAAGATACACAGGGGGCTTCGGAGTCGGACGGATCCTAAATTGAGTGGTCAATCCTGTAAGTCCTTCACTAAACTGGCTCGGGTTGTCCCTCTCACAGGGATTAGGTCCGCTTGGGGGCATTCTGTGTATGGCCACCCTCGTAAGGGGAGTAATGCGTCCGGCAATAGATAGATAGATAGATATATCATATATACACAAAGAGAGAGAGAGAGAGAGAGAGAGAGAGAGAGAGAGAGAGAGAGAGAGAGAAAGGGAGAGATAAATGGGTTTAGAGTAACAATTAATCTAAACCCAGTTCGTATTTACACTACCAATATTCTGAATACCTCTACATTTCCTGCTTCACCAACGTTCTTCCAACCATTCCTAAACCAATTAAGGTGGTATTTTCTTATGCTGGACCCCCTTCTCCGTTATGTTTAGCCCCACTAGTTTTGAGATTTTAAGACGTTCGCCCCATTATTATTAAGATTTTAAGACGTTCGCCCCATTATTTTTAGATTTTAGACGCTCGCCCCATTAGTTCGGCGATTTCAAGACCTTTCGTGCCATTTAGGTGTCGATCTTTTCCTGGCAAGCGATAGCGAGCCTGCAATGTAGGAGGAACCGGCCTTCTACAGAAAAATGCACAAATTTATCTCGAATGGGGTCTTAGGTGTGTGTTGTGTGTGTGTATGTGTGTGTGTGTGTTTTTTTTTAAGCTTGACTTCCAAACACCGCTACAATTCCTGTCATTCAAAAACATAATTAAGGGGAGAAGGGCTTGTTTTTCTGCCCCCTTTCTCCCTTGTTTTTAATCCTATTTTTTTTTTTTTTTTTTAGTTTAGGAAGTTCGACTCACTAGTTTGGAGATTTTATGACTTTACACCCCATTTGTTTTCAATATTAGGAGAACGTTTCTTGCGGGGGCCCATGGAGAGGGTTGAGATTTCCGGGTGAGTGAGGCGATAGGGCGGGACAAATTTTATGAGTAACCGGCTTTCGGTCGGGCCTTTGGCCGGGAAATTTTTCTACCGAAATATGTACAAATTTATCTTGAAGGAGGTTCTAGGGGTGGTTTTTTTACAGATTGACGGAGGAAACTAAACAATTATCTAAAAATAAAATAAAACAACAAGCAAATAAATAGGCCCATCTCCCCTTAACCCTCCGGATCCGGGGGCCTTCATATGAGGCGATCTTCGTGTCCGGGGGTATTCCTGAAAAAGAATATGGCTATACTAGCTTCAAATTCGATATCTAACTGAGTGAGGACCATGGGAGAATATCTTCATAATTCGATATCTACTGATTTGAGACCACCTATGCAGTCAACTAAAATTGCATAGTGTAAAACCCAACACCTTCGTCTGTCGATTTGCCGTTGAGTTGAGAGTCGCTACGACAAGTGGGTTGCCGAGAATATGATGATGGGGAATGGATGGTTATTTCCCGCGTATTTTTCGCCCTGGGTGTCCGAACAGCACTTTCGCCGCGGCCACGCTTGCTAGCACGCACTAAGTTACTCGTTGCGGGTGTCCGGTGGCTTTTGGTACCGGTAGACGCGATATTATTGTTTTGGTATGGTGATAATGTCATAGTTATTGTGTCATTTATATTATGCTTTTTACAAACCATTATTGGAGTTATGTGAAACTTGTGTTAGAACATATTTTCGGGGGCACTTTCTCCACACTGGTTATTGGAGTATTATTGTGTCACTTTCACTCTTATTACGATCTCTCTTGTTTATGAATTATTGTCACTCAACGCCCTGTTATTATTGAGTTATTATTCACTTGTTATACATTTGTGTGTCACTTTCACTTACTAGGCTAGGCTAGGCTAGGCTAGGCTAGGCTAGGCTAGGCTATAGCTAGGGCTAGGCGAGCGTTACGGTACTCTGGCATCTTCCACATACCCACTTCTTCCATCGTCAAAGTCACTCCCCAGTGTTACTCGAGTATCCTAACTATATTCACTTGGAGCACCGCATTCACTATCGTCATTATCGTGCCTCATCGGGTACCTAATCAAGCCCAGAAGCTCTAATCCATAATCCCTCCGCCACTATATCACTTTCACCCTCATCTTTCACTAACACACTTGTTCCTTCGTCACAAAGTCCCTACTCCCCAACGTTCACCACTCTCAGTTCAACTATAATCACTCCCAAGTTTCACTATATTTGCTTAGTTCTGCAAAGTGTGTGCAACATGCCATCGGGACTAAGCCTGTGTTTCTTGGTCGTTTTAAGGCCTTGCTTTTGGTTAGGCATACGTTACGGCGGGAGGGAGCGGCGGGCGGGCGTCGATTCAGTGACACAGCGATTTTTTTTTTGGAATGACCCTCTATCCATCGTGGAGCCCCACTAAGAACTGATGCTAACGCCTGTAGAGTTTTTGCTTGGTAGCGCTGCTGTAAGCCCACGCACAAACAAAAATCCCGCCTGCGCGATTTAAAAACCCAGTTGATTTTTGGATTTTGCCTCATATCCTCGCAAACTTTCCTAACCATTATACGTTTTGCCTCTATATGAGTCCTCTATCCCCGGATCCCAAGGGTTTAAAGCCAAAGTTGGGAGCGAAAAAAGAAAAGATAAGAGCCCAATTAGTCTTTCCAAGCACTCCCACTCTTTCTCTACCTCACTTTCAACCTTTTACTTATAATGTTTTCGAAGATTTATTGCATATACTGTACAGAATGTGTGCTTCTGAATGTTTTTTTTTTTTTTTTTTTTTTTTTGTGGGCGAACTGTTATATGTGTTCTTCTCCAGTCACCCCTTTTACCTTTCTCGTGTCTCTTGCTGATCCTCCCTACCCCTTGTGGGAGTAAGGGCTGGCTACTGACTAGCTAACTGACTGTACACAAAACATACATTTTAAACGGTCTCACTCAGTCCTATTTCCTTCTCAATATGTGTACATTTAATTGTAGTGTTTATACATTTAAATCTTTCTCTCTCTCGTATCCTTACTTCCTCCCTAAATCCCCCTTCCATCACCTTTTTCCCCTTCCTTTTTTTCCTCCCTTCGCTCACCTCTCGCCTACTCACCAGTCCGTCTCCCCGCTCACGACATTTTCTCTCCAAATACAAAAAAATCTCTCTCTCTCATCTTTACTTACTCACTAAATCCCTCTCTCTTTATCACCTAACTCCACCACCTCTCTCTCTCTCTCTCTCTCACCGTGGTATAT
Source organism: Paralithodes platypus (assembly GCA_032716605.1). Lineage (NCBI taxonomy): Eukaryota > Metazoa > Arthropoda > Malacostraca > Decapoda > Lithodidae > Paralithodes > Paralithodes platypus. The sequence goes on along the minus strand of CM064527.1, from coordinate 41,868,574 downwards.
TAAGAATCCGAGTATGTTGATGAAAGGAAGGCAAATGAGTCTGGCATTAATTACATCTCGCTCCCTGCACCAGCGACTTATTATTACGAACATAAACAAGTAATTAAGATCTCATTAAAGGTTTGTTGG